>NQII01001774.1:369205-391790 GCA_002778355.1 Clitarchus hookeri
TGGCTATGTGTTCCACGTATATAAGGAGCTCGCAGCCTCGAGTTCAAGACTGACTCCTGCAGCTCAGTTACAGAACGTCACTCTGCCCGGATGCGCACCAACGCTGATATCCAGTTGCTAGACGAATCACTGCCCGACAGTGCATTCATGCCACAAGCCTACGCTTGTTACCAGCCGGTTTCTACGTCTTCGGACTAGACCAACAGCTGCCTCACAGTTCGTGAAGTCTACTGCACTTTGCGGCTACCACGCTAGCCTCACCATCCACAATAACAAGACCGAGTTACCGCACTCTTGGGGTTGCCCTCACCCCCGCGTCACCTCGTCTGCCTTGACTAGGGACCACACTTTGGTTGGCATCCTAGGTCGGCCCTTCAGGCCTCATACAGGGTACAGACAGGGTTATGTGTGTTTGTTGTCCTAACAATAAACAGGCATAAACCAAGCTGGTCGAGTTATCACTCTCATTCACTTTGTTTCTGTAGCTCGCCTCCTGCTATCTCCTATTTTATCCAACAATCCACCAACACTCTTGCAGGAGCAGACATGTGCCGACACTCAAATCCTATCCATGTCCATTTGGAACCTCACCTCTTAGGAGTGGTGGTTCTCACGACTGTTGCACCTTTCTGTGAGTGCTTAGGTCTGCTGGCAACTTCCCGCCCAGCTAATACACTCACAGGGGGGCCAGCAGTCGTCCCTGATGAGGAGCACCAACTTTACATGTTGCATGGATCTGTGGCGGCTTCCCGCCTTCCTGCGTAACATGGGAGTGGACGCCCCTACCCTGCTGTTGTTACCTACAGACAAGTGCTTAGGTCTGCTGATGACTTCCCACCTGCTAAGTCACTTGCTGGAGGCCAGCAGTCAGGCTTACCCAACTGTCCCACCTGCTTACACCTGTTTCCTTCAGATCGTGCCCACTGCTAAGGAACACCCATTGTCCCCCCTCTCTCTACTACCCCCTATGCCTTGCCACAGGGCTGGGCGGTATAAGGTGGCCAAGCAGGGGCTAGTCCTTGTTGCTGGTTTGATTGCAGAAGATCAGGGTGCTACCAGGGTGTACATCTGGAAATGAGAGGAAGCAGCATGTCGGAGAGGGTCTCCAGCCAGCTCAAGTGAAAACCACAGCCTACAGTGGCACACCCCATGAGTTATCTCACCGCTGCCGCCTACACCTACTAAAAAAGCAGTCACTACTGCACTGCCTTCAGCCACAGAATGAGTAGTTTGTCGCCTAGACACGATACCAAACTACACACTTGCATGTACAAACCAGACCAGCACCACCACATGCACAACGGGCCATCATCGAGTTGCCAAAACCAGCCCATCCTGCCCCCAGTTCAAACCCCATCAAGACGACGGCACAGGCTTCCCTGCCGTCTGGGGGAGAAGGTCACAGACGCCAGTTAAACCTCAGTAAAGTACGTAATTAAGGTGTCAAGCTGATAGTTGCAGACAAGAAAGCATAACCTAACTGTGTTCTTAATGTTAAAGGTACACTGCTTCGTGTATGCAAAGGAATATTTTTTTATATCTTCCCTATAGGAAAGAGAAAGCTATTGAAACTATTGTAAAAAAGAAGACAATGGGGCAGACTCATTATGTAGATGAGAGAAAGAGGACTGTTGGCAGTAAGTTTACTCCATATGACCGACAGGTTGTCAGTGTTCACATCGAGTCGATTCTCAGGGATATTAGCCACTACACCCGAAAGAAATCACCAAGGAAGTATCTCAGTTCAGATTTAAACATTAGTTGTTTGTACGCATCCTTTATGGACAAACATCCACGTTCTCGTGTGTTTTTTAGATTTTATTATTCAGTATTTAAAAAGGAGTTTCCTAATCTCTCATTCAGGAGACCTAGAATGGAAAGTTGTAAACTATGTAATTGTTCATGATTCCCAGTGCCTAGGCAGTGTAACGTGCTGTATCTCAATTTACTTGCAACATGTTCTGTTTGTCCTCACATTAACACATAGTAATTGTTNGGCAGTGTAACGTGCTGTATCTCAATTTACTTGCAACATGTTCTGTTTGTCCTCACATTAACACATAGTAATTGTAGAATACGCCTCTGTTGTTTCTCTTTTCATACCGCAGAGTGCGTTAGTGTATAAGACGTAATCAAGATGGCGAAACTGGCAGTTATCAGTGTGTGTGTACCTACGTATGTGCGAAGACGTGTGTTGGAATAAAGAACTGTCATATACGTGGTTATTAAGTTTTTTATTTAAAATTATAACAGGTTATGGGCCCAGATACGCTAGGCAGATTGAAAAGTGTATGTGACAGTTTGGAAAAGTGAGTTTTGCGTCTAGTGACGGTTACACAGAATTCCATAAGTGCGGTAACCGTTTTTTCGATTTTTTTTTACGATGGAAACCTCAAGGATTACGATCGACAAACTTGAGGGGCAATCCAATTGGGTTGATTGGAAGTTCCAAGTCAGAATCCAGCTTCAGGTAAATGGAGCAATGGGCGCAGTAGAAGATACGTTAGGTTATCCGCAAAAACTGAATGAAACGGACGAAAAGGCTACAAAAGAATACAAGAAGCAAGCTGCAGTGCTTGACAAGGTGGAATTCATGGCGCAAAACATCATAGTCACATCAGTAACCAGTCAGGTTCGTCAATTAATTAATATGTGTAAGAGCTCTAAGGAAATGTGGGACAAATTACACAGTATTTACGAACAGAGGACTGAGCAGAGGCAGGACCGTCTGTTCAATCAATTCTTTAGTATCAAAGAAAAGGACCCTTCAGATGACGTAGCCAAACACGTTGCGAAACTTGAAAAGCTGTGGTCGGAACTTCAAGATGAAACATGGAGGGAAGATAAAGTCAAATTACCTGATTCTCTTTTTCTTAACAGAGTTTTGAATACTTTACCAACTGAATATTCTGAGTTTATTAACGCCTGGGAAAGTGTTCCTAAGGAAAATAGGACTCTCAAACTGTTGCAAGAAAGGCTATGTGTAGTTGAAATGAGAATGAGGGAAAGGGACCCTGTTTATCAGTCAAATAATTCTGGTTCGTCGGTGGCTTATTATGTCAAGCAAAAGGCTTTTAATAGGAATAAGGCAAATGTTGAATGTTTTAAATGTGGAAAATCTGGACACATGAAAAGGGATTGTTATCAAAAACAAGGTCCAAATAAGTTCAACAAGTTTGATAAAAACAAAAGTGAAGATAAAGTGTCAGTAAATGTGCTAACATGTTCATTTTGCAAACGGAAAGGGCATGTGCAAAAGGATTGTTGGTTTGCAAAATCCAAAAAAAATGAAAACCAAGAAAATGCCTTTGTTGTACATGAAAATGACTCAAATGTCATTGAATGGATAATTGACAGTGGAGCCACAGCACACATGTGTAAAGACAAACACTTATTTCATAATTTACAAGTGACGGGAACCAATCATGTGCAAGTTGGTGATGGTTCAGAGCTATTGGTTGCTGGGATTGGAGAGATCAAAGGCCAGACATTTGATGGTGAAGACTGGATTAATACTTCAATTTCAAATGTACTGTATGTCCCCAAATTGAAATTTAATTTGTTCTCTACTGTTGTTGCTCTTGAAAAAGGATATGTGTATCAAGCAGATAAAAATGCCTGCTATTTTCTGTTGAATGGACAATGCCAAGCAGTTGGTGAAAAACAAGACAAATTATTTCATTTGAAGTTTAGACACGTGAGTAATGTTGCTAATACTTGTGTAGAAAATTTTACACTTTACCAATGGCACTGTATACTAGGACATCAAAATGTATCCTATGTGAAACGTATACTGAACCGTAGCAAGATAAAGTATAAAGAAGATAATTTCTTCTGTGATGCTTGCAAACTTGGTAAACATTCAAGGTTACCATTCAAATCTAGTTTGACAAGGGCTGAGAACATTGGAGACATTGTTCATGTTGATGTTTGTGGACCGATGGAACAAACGTCAATTGGTGGTTCAAAATATTTTCTATTGTTGAAAGATGATTACTCAAAATACAGAACAGTTTATTTTATGAAATCAAAAATGGAAGCAAAAGTTAAAATAATTGAATTTCTAAACAAATTTGAAAATATTACAAGAAAAACTGTAAAAATACTGAGAAGTGATAATGGACTTGAAGAAGTAAATCAAGATGTCCAAGCTGTGACCAAATCAATGGGCATTATTCATCAAAAGACTTGCCCATACACACCTGAACAAAACGGTAAAGCTGAAAGAGAGATGAGAACATTGGTAGAAGGTGCAAGAACTATTTTACAAGCAAAAAATCTAGAGAAAAAGTTTTGGGCTGAAGCTGTCCATTACATGGCTTACACATTGAATAATACAACGTTAACAGATGATAACAAAACTCCTGCAGAAATTTGGTTCAACAAAGATATGAATATTGATCTTCATAAATTTCACCCTTTTGGCTGTGATGTTTATGTGCACATTCCAAAACAAAAGAGAAGAAAATGGGATAGCAAGAGCAAAAAATGTATTTTTGTTGGATATGGTGAAGATGTGAAAGGATACCGGGTTTGGTGCGGTGACAAAATAGAAGTTTCAAGAGATGTCATTTTCAAACCTGAGTTGAAAGATCAAGCTGAAGAAGTTTTGTGTCCAATTGAAACTTTAAATGGTGATCATGTCATATGTGATGGTACTGTGAGTTGTGAGGAAGAAATCTCCAATAGTTCTAATGGTGTTTCAATCAATGAAACTGGAATTCAAACTGGTCCAAAGCCAACTGATGACAATCTAGTGACAAATGAAGATGTGGTGAGACATTATAATCTCAGGGATAGAGGACGTATTCAGAACCCGAAGTACAATAGTGATGATTATGCATTGTTTATGTGTGACGCTGGAGAACCATTAACATTTGAGAATGCAATGAGTTCAAAAGAGGCAGTTCAATGGAAAGAAGCTATCAATACTGAGCTGAATTCATTAAAAGAAAATGAAACATGGAAGGAAGTTATAAAACCAAATAATGTAAATGTAATCAGTAGCAAATGGGTATTTAAAAAAAAATTTGATGGTGAAAATTGTATTTATAAAGCTAGATTAGTTGCTCGGGGCTTTGAACAAAAAGAAAATTTTGATTTTCAAGATTTGTATGCACCTGTAGGAAAAATTCAAACTTTAAGAATTCTTTTATCTGTGTCTAATCAATTGGGTTATAAAATACATCAAATGGATGTAGTAAGCGCTTTCCTTCATGGGGAAATTAAGGAGGAAGTTTTTATGGAATTTCCTAAGGGTTATGAAACTAAAAGTAATAACAAAGTATTGAAACTATGTAAATCTCTTTATGGATTGAAAAAATCCCCTAAGTATTGGTCTGAAAAATTCAATAAGTTCATGCTAGATGAAGGGTTTTCAAGATCACAAAATGACATGTGTTTGTATACCAAGGGAAACAGTTATATTTTAATATATGTTGATGATATTCTTATTTTTGGACAGTCTGATATGGAGATAGAAAATTTTAAATGTAAAGTTAAAACCATTTTTAAAATGAAAGATCTAGGTCCTATTTCTAAGTTTTTGGGCATGAAAATTACCCAAACAGATAACCAGATAATTATAAATCAAACTGATTACATCTTGAATCTATTGATTCATTTTCAAATGCAAGATTGTAAACCTATCAATACTCCAATAGACATAAATTTTGTGTATGAAGGCAATTATGAAGCCAAGTATGAATCTCTCTGTAGAAGTCTAATTGGTGGGTTACTGTATTTAAGTCTTTGTAGTAGACCTGATATTGTTGTAGCCATAAATATTTTATCTAGGTATCAACAAAAGGCTAATAATCAATTATGGTCAGCATTGAAAAGAGTGTTAAGGTATCTTAAAGGCACTGTGAGTATGAGCTTGGTTTATAATAAAAATGTTGATTCAAATATTCTCATTGGTTTTGCTGATGCTGATTGGGCGGGTGACAAAGAGACAAGAAAGTCTACCAGTGGTTACTTATTTAAATTGTATGGATGTACTATTGTTTGGCAAAGTAGACGCCAAAATTCTGTCTCATTGTCAACTGCTGAAGCAGAGTATATAGCTCTTAGTGAATCTTGTAGTGAACTTGTGTGGATTATAAAAGTTTTAAAAGACATAAATATTGAAGTTCCTAGGCCAATAGTTTTATTTGAAGATAACCAGTCTGCTGTAAAAATGGCTGCTGGTCAAACCAAAAGGTCTAAGCATATTGATATCCGTTATCATTTTGTTCGAGAAAAGGTTCAAGAAAACTTAATATCTTTGAAATATATTCCATCTGAAAAACAACTAGCTGATATTTTTACTAAACCTTTAATTTTTCAGAGATTTCATATTATCAAAGAAGAAATTGGAATTCAACAATTCTGTTGATAAGTATTTACCTACCTATTGAGTTTTTGTACTGAACATAATATGTATCTGTGTTGTATGTAAAAGTAAACAGTCTGTGCCAATTTGTATTGTGAGGGTTTGTTATAATAACGATGTCGTATTCAGGGGGAGTGTTGTAATTGTAGAATACGCCTCTGTTGTTTCTCTTTTCATACCGCAGAGTGCGTTAGTGTATAAGACGTAATCAAGATGGCGAAACTGGCAGTTATCAGTGTTTGTGTACCTACTTNCGCCTCTGTTGTTTCTCTTTTCATACCGCAGAGTGCGTTAGTGTATAAGACGTAATCAAGATGGCGAAACTGGCAGATATCAGTGTTTNACGTAATCAAGATGGCGAAACTGGCAGTTATCAGTGTTTGTGTACCTACTTATGTGCGAAGACGTGTGTTGGAATAAAGAACTGTCATATACGTGGTTATTAAGTTTTTTATTTAAAATTATAACAGTAATATGTTATACAGAAGGCAACTGTCATGTTTAAAATTTTGTATTAACATGTGAAATACAATGTGCTCCTACATGTGCTTATGGGATGAGTCTGTCGCTGGGTGGGGAGGCAGTGAAGTAGTCTCTTGTCTTTCTAACTGTACTGAACATGGGAATAACTGCAAATAAGCACTTATGTATCTGGAGTGACAACTGCACATGTCAGAACAAGAACAGAATGCTTGTATTTGCTCTTGTGTACATGGTGTCCCTTGGCCTTTAATACTAGTGTCAACATTATGAAGCATACGAAGACAGTTCAAGACGTCCGAGCGATAGAGCTCACGAGAGTAGTTGGTGCCTGCAACAGGCTTACGATTGAAAAACAGCGTGACCTATTTGCCACACAAACATCATAGAGAGTTCTACTGGAGACTGTTTGCAAACTCTGTACTCTCACTATAAGGATGACATGGGTATGATTGTTAAAACCAATAGGTTTTGTGTCAATTTACTTGTAAGTAGGCTCGTGAGCCTTTTGTTTTGTTATTTTTACATGGCGTTGTATTATTTTGGCATAATTACATGGCCTTGTATTACATTTATACTAAAGTAAACATGTGGCATTTAGCCTCTTTCCTAATAATATTTCTTATTTTTGGCAGAAGTTGTTTATTCTTTATGTTTACATGTCTTTCGTGACTCTTCTATGTGAAGAGCAAAATAGTCAATACATTTTGTGGGTTTCTTATGTAAACTTTATACCAGACGAGTAATAAAACAGTTCTTTATTAATCGCTCTATTCATTACTTTTAGCACTTAGCCCTTTTTATACTTCAAGGCTTCAATTGACCGTGGGCTTGTCTTAGATGTTTATCAGATTCTGTAAAATAAATACAAATGAAAAGAAAAACAGGGTTAGAAATAAATGAGTTATCCAATACGCTCACACTTTTGAACTTTGAAATTGGCCCTCTTTTCCTTTCTTTTTATCAAGTGCATCACACCATTCTTTTCTTTCCTTGAAAAATTTAATCTGTCTTTGGTCGTATACCAAAAACAGACTGCATGCTGGGTACTAGCCTGTGTGACCAGCACTTTAGGTGGGACCTGGAGTTGGTGATAGCTCATCAGTTTCATGAAGGCCTTAAAAATTCTTTAATAAATGTATGTGTAATGTTAAGCTGAAAAGTAATTTTTATCCCTATTCAAGCTTAAATATTCTTCTATTAACATTTTTTTCCTCAAAATTTGTTTTCAGGTAGTGGACAAATTGGACGGATTTTATATAAAATAACCACACAACCTGCATGTGCATGTTGCTTGGTTATTTATAAATAAAGCTGTCAATTTGTAATTTTATTTGTTATAGAAATTTTATGGTATGATTCTACAAAAACAAAGTTTGACAGTGACATGTTGTACATTGTCATGTCCACAGGTGGGATGAGAAGTTCAAGGATTGCTTCTGTAACATTTGTGACGCCCAGTTCCGCTACGCTCACGAGTACTTGGGGAACACACCCCGCCTTGTCATCACCCCTCTTACTGACCGTTGCTACATCACTTTGACCCAGGTCAGTGTCATTTACATGTCATCCTATAATACAAACATAAAAACCTGTTCATGTTGCATCTGATTTTTACTCACTTAACACAGACCTGATTATAATGGGTTTTGGATCACCAGAATTTTAGATATTTCTTGGGTGGGTGTGGAACCATTAAGAATTAGGCCTCCTCTCTATTGGAACTTGATGCCTCAGTAATTTGGTTACCATAAGCTCTGAACTTTTAAAGTCTCCAGGAGAAAATTTTGCAATTCATTTCCATCCCCTAGCTTTATTTTTAGTCTCTAGACTCACTAGCAACTATACACTGCCTACTAGACTGAACTGCAGTGTGTCATAATGGAATACTGGGTGGAATGAGCATGCTAGTCGCACAGTGAACAATTTCTGAGTCTTAGCATTGAACAGCTTTTTGCCACTAGATCCGTCTGTATCGTGTGGAGTGTACTCACTGTGTCATTTGATGTAAATGTGTGCTTTAAAATTCTGTTACACTTTCTCCGAGGTTTAATGCAACAAAGGTGTATTCACTTTATGATAAATAATTTATTTTGTAAAAATTTAGATTTGTTGAAAAGTCAAATGTAAATGTTTGTTCAATTATTTGATTTTGACAGTTCTTCTGGCAGTTCATGAGTCAATTAAAGGGACTTGTGCAAAAAACAAAAATTAGTCTACTTTTTCTTAAATGTATGGTTTCAGGCATTGAAACATTACAGTAGCTTATCCATTATCCACGTGGAAAATTGTTTTTTTTATTTATTTACATATGTACAGATTTGTGAGGAATTGTATCTCCATCTATTTTGTTGCTTTCTGCAGTTTTTAATGTGTTGGTGTGGGTCATGCATAGTTCCTAACATCTGCTTTACCTGACTAGCTTTCAGATCGATCATGCCAGTTTATGCATTTCATTACACATTTTTGAGAATGAGTCATTGCACGGTAGGTACTTACATTTCATTTTCTACGTATCACCAGTTGCCACTAGCACAGATGTGAGGCCTCTCACTGCTGATGCTCATTCTGGTTGCCCTTGGTGTTAAAAAACGTAGATGGCATCGTTCCTGTTTCTGTAGTTTTCCTGCGTCCATAGTTTACTCTGTACATTATGGAGAAAGTTCCCTTTAGAACAGTGTTAAAAGAGAGTCAGCAATGTTAGTTTTTTGAAGTGTCATTTTCTCGCATCTATCACTTTTTACCCCAGATAGAGTCTCTATACTTAGCCACCCAGCTTGCCTTCGCCTTAGCTGGGCTGTTGCAAAGGTCTTCATGGTCAGTCTCTGGTGGATACCAGCCCTTGGAATAAGAAGCTCACATACATTAAGGCTATCGGAGTGCATCATTTTTACGTAATATTTCAGTAGTGCATGCAATATGGGATATATTGGCATGAATCAATCACTGCATTGAAGCTTGTTTTTTGAAAGAAAAAAAAACTTTTATTCCAAAATGTATGATTTTTGGAAGATACTTTTAGATCCCACTAGTGAAAATTCATGCATAATTCTTGATATATTTATTTTCCTCTTTCTTTTCTATTAAATAACAAAAAGACAGCTTAATTGCTTTGTTAAAATAAATGATGCATTCATTAATTCATCAAAAAAATGAATGTTTTTTAAGCACTCAAATTATGACTTTTTTTGCTACTATTCTTTAAAAAAAAATTTGAAAAAATGTGTTGACTTTTTATAAAATCTAATACGCAGTCTGGTTAGATTGTTTAAATTAGTCTATGAGTAAAATAGATTTTCGTTGGGTTCTAATTTTTTTTGCCCTGAAGTAGAGCTCTGATACTCATCAAAATGTGTTTTTCACAGCTGGCAGTGTACGAGAATGACCAGCCCGGCCTTTCCGGAATTATAGCAGTGTAACTCCGTGCAATAAAGACACACACAGTTGCAACCACTGGTATAGTTCATTTCATATAAGAAGGCCACATTCTGACAGTCAGTGAGTGGCAACTTAAGATATTCATAACAAACAACGTGCCATTTACAAAATCATGTATCAGCTGATGCACGAATGAACAAAAGTTAATGTTACGTTGGCTATTCTGAGTGCATTGCCGATGCACATTATACCAGCTGAAAATACGCGATAACAAAGAGTTCCTATATTAATTAATACATTTTATTTTATGTGGTCATAAAACCGCAGTTTTTAGTTTTAGAAACTAAACTTCATGATAAAATAGTAATGTATAGGTGTTCAGAATGAAATGCATAATAATACAACCAGTATAGAAATGAAAAGCAATCTCGAAACCTTTTTAACGTCGTATACCGCCCTCTCCAACCCCGCTTTTCTTACGTGCTTGATATTAATTCCAAAAGCATACCGAAATATTGCATAATATTGTTAAATTATTTTCTCTAATAATTTTACGAAATATATTTGAAATACGTTTCGTACCCAGCCAGTAACAACAGTCTACTTTACAAAGACGCTATCGTCGAAAAATCTGTTGTGCGCGCTACCTATTGGCTCATTTGCGAAGCATACGCCATATTGTTCTCCGAAAACCCGCACCTTGTTTCCGGAGAAGTGGGACACCACACACTCGCCGCACTAGCACGCCAACTTGTAATGTGTGTTGCACTCACGTCTTCCCGCTGCTCCCCTCTACATGTTCCTGCCCTTCCAGTTACATTACGTTTATGAACGACCGTACAAACGCACACCAAATTTCATTTTCGAGAACTCTTTCGCCGCCTGCCGCGCACCCTAGCAGTTCATCAATTGCCGCACGAGGCAGCACCTCCTAAATGCGCTTACTCGCCGGACCAGTTATGTGGCCGATCAGCTGATGGCGGAACGATACGCAGTCAGATGTAGTCAGATGTAAACAGTGGCGCTACTTTCACCGATCTGTCAAAAAGTGGCCTTCTTATATGGTACGGACCATAGTAAAGTCAGTTTTCAACAAAAAATCAATGGTGGGATATTGGTGGGTCATGTGAATTTCCTGCCTGTGTGTGTGTCTCTCTCTCTCTCTCTCTCTCTCTCTCTCTCTCTCTCTCTCTCTCTCTCTTGCTCTCTCCCTCCCTCCCACTCTCCCTCTCTTCCACTCTCTCCCTCCATCTATCTCTCTCTTTCTCTCTCTCTTTCTCTCTCTCTCTCTCTTCCCCCTTCCCCCTGAAACCTGTAAACCAATGACAAAAAACTCAGTACACATTTAGTGCTTAATAATCACATCCGACTTTTATAGTTTTTGACTATGCAGGGTGCTTATTTAAAATGGTGGCAATTTTTATATTTATAGCTCTGTATTATATCTCAGCAACCATTTAACCAATTTAAACTAATTGTTGTAGGTTGTCAGTGCGTCATGAAAGCAGTGAATTTAGAGAGGAATGTTTATTCATCCACCATTTTGTAATACAGAAATCCATAATGAAGTAAGCTTTTAAGTTGTATCTTGGAAATTACTCCTGAATCCCACCAAATTTGGCATGTAGTACTATGGCAGGCCATGTAAATACTAGCAATTTAAATGGATAAAGCAGTTATTTTAAAAATGGAGGTCATGTAAATATTCTAGGTTAACTTGCTCTATATTTGCCTTATATTTAACATATTTCAACCAAATTTAGTATGCTGAAAACTTATATTACAGACATCAAATATGCCAATATATAACCTCTTTTGTTCACCATTTTTTATATCACCACCTTGAAAATAAAGCTTTATGTCATCTTGAGAAACAATCACTGATTCGTACCAAAGTTCAGCAAACAAGTAATACTACAGCAGGCCATGTAAAATGATATGTTTTCTATATATCAGACACTTATTTTCATATGGCAGTTTTTAAACATTTTAGCTTAGTTTTCTATATCTATGATTCCATAAAATCAATTTCAACTTAACTTTGTATGCTGGCAGTATCTATTACAAAAATAAAATCTTTCTGTACATTGTCTCTTTTATTCACCATTATATAAGATAGTGCCTCATGAAAATATAATGATTTCTCCTAAATTTGGCAAACAAATAGTACTGTGACAGGCCATATACAAATGTATGTTTTAAGTAAGTCAGACATGTATACAACCGTCAAATACGTCTAAACAGAGCCTCTTTTGTGCCCCATTTTGTAAAATAGCTTCAAATGAAAAACTTAAATTTTTATGTCATATCTCAGAAAATAATAAACTAATTCCCACAAAATTCAGGATTTTATACTTTTGTAGTCTATCTAAATACATATGACTCAAGGGGATAGTCACATATTTTCAACATAACTGCCATGTATATATTTTAAGTTAGTGTACAAATGTCGCAAATAATTTCATCTAAACGTTTTATACACTCATTTGCAAAAAAATGGATCACCATGAGCATATCGCGCAATTACAACAAAGGTATCCACACAGTATCGTCATAACCTAATATGTATCCCTTTAGCTCTAAATGCGGTTTGCTTGTGCAGATGTACCACTAGCATGCATACATGTCCCTCCATCATTCATAGCTCCAAGACACAGAATAAGGTCGTAGTAGCAGTATGAGTAGTATGAACAGCAGAGCCCGGTGCATTCTACAAACCTTTGCCCAGTAGGATGAGTTTGAGAGAGGCAGCATCATTGGCCTCTGAGAGGCAGGTTGGACGTTTCGGCACGTTGCTCGCCCCTTGAACCGTTATGAATTGTTTGTAACTCCAGCCGCATCGCAACTGGTGGAACAGATGGGAGGGCAATAACCGAAGCTAGTAGTAACATGACGAGTTGTACATCCCTTCCCTCAAGAAGTAACTAAAGTGGGAAGGGTGCCGTGGTAGTTGCTAGGCAACCATTTCTATTCTTTTTAGCAGGTGTGTAATAGGAGGAACCCAAACATTGAGCTTGGCCGTGACAAATTACAACCGAGCGTACCCAAGGGAAGCTGCTGACAGAGAGAGAGAGAGAGAGAGAGNTTGAGCTTGGCCGTGACAAATTACAACCGAGCGTACCCAAGGGAAGCTGCTGACAGAGAGAGAGAGAGAGAGAGAGTGATGGATGGATGGATGGATGGATGGATGGATGGATGGATGGATGGATGGATGGATGGATGGATGGATGGATGGATGCTGACAGAGAGAGAGAGAGAGAGAGAGAGAGCGATGGATGGATGGATGGATGGATGGATGGATTGATGGATGGATGGATGGATGGATGGATGGATGGATGGATGGATGGATGGATGGACGGACGGACGGACGGACGGACGGACGGACGGACGGACGGACGGACGGACGGACGGACGGACGGACGGACGGACGGACGGACGGACGGACGGACGGACGGACGGACGGACGGACGGACGGACGGACGGACGGACGGACGGACGGACGGACGGACGGACGGACGGACGGACGGACGGACGGACGGACGGACGGACGGACGGACGGACGGACGGACGGACGGACGGACGGACGGACGGACGGACGGACGGACGGACGGACGGACGGACGGACGGACGGACGGACGGACGGACGGACGGACGGACGGACGGACGGACGGACGGACGGACGGACGGACGGACGGACGGACGGACGGACGGACGGACGGACGGACGGACGGACGGACGGACGGACGGACGGACGGACGGACGGACGGACGGACGGACGGACGGACGGACGGACGGACGGACGGACGGACGGACGGACGGACGGACGGACGGACGGACGGACGGACGGACGGACGGACGGACGGACGGACGGACGGACGGACGGACGGACGGACGGACGGACGGACGGACGGACGGACGGACGGACGGACGGACGGACGGACGGACGGACGGACGGACGGACGGACGGACGGACGGACGGACGGACGGACGGACGGACGGACGGACGGACGGACGGACGGACGGACGGACGGACGGACGGACGGACGGACGGACGGACGGACGGACGGACGGACGGACGGACGGACGGACGGACGGACGGACGGACGGACGGACGGACGGACGGACGGACGGACGGACGGACGGACGGACGGACGGACGGACGGACGGACGGACGGACGGACGGACGGACGGACGGACGGACGGACACTCTACCTCTCCAGCGCCTGGTGCGTAAGGGGAAGTCTCCGCTGCTCTCAGTTACTCTCTTCTCTCCTTCGTGTCTTTCTCTCCACACCCTGCAACCCCGCGCTGGCCCTGTAAGCCGAGTATAAATAGGACCCGCAGTCCTCAGTTCGAGGCTGTCTTGCGCTGTCTCACGAGTACGAGTGCCGCCTGACATGGGGTCGCCCTCACCACCCGCGCTGCCGCGTTTTCCGAGGTTAGGCAACTTAACTAGTTGGCAACTTAGGATCGGCCCTTCAGGCCTCAGTCAGGGTACAGACTGGTTTATGTGTGTTTGATTGAGCAATCAATAAAACAGGCATAACACTTACTTGGTCGGGTTGTCTCTCCCAGCACTTTGTATCTCCCACACCTCACTCCTGTCATTTCCTATTTTCGTCACCAGTCCTAGTAAGACTCTTCTAGGGATAGCCATCAGTCAAATCTCAATCCTTTTCTCTCCTATTGATAACTGTCTCAAAGTGTAGCTTAGGAAGCCTGCCTTCCTAGGCCTCACTAGAGCAGTTGTCTCTTGTACTACCGCCCCTCTGGCAGATACCTGGGTCCGCTAGCAATGTTTTGCTCACCAGGTTACTTGTCTGAACATGATAGGCCAACACCAAAGGAGCTTCCACTCTCCATGACACCTGGGTCTGCTAGCAACTTTTCGCTCACCAGGGAGCTCCAGTAGTGGACACCCCTAGCCATGCTGCTGTAACCTACAGTTTGGTACTTGGGCCCGCTTGCGACGTTCCGCTTGCCAAGCCACCGAACTGAAGACCAGTAGATCAGGCTTCCAACCTTGCCTAATCTCCACATACGACGCTCCATCAGACTGTGTCTACCCCTTACTGGCCACCCACGATCTACCCATCAGGTCTACCACACCCCCCTTATGCCTCACCATAGGGCTGGGCAGGACAAGACTGCCAAGATGGGGGCTAGCTCAGGCTGGGGTACTGAAGAGTAGCGGTTTGGTTGACAACCAAGTTTACACCTGGAAGAAAGAGGAGGCTGCATGCCATGTATCCAGCTCGTCAAGCACCCACCTGAGCTTCATCTGGTATGTACCTCATGCAGTATCTCTGCTGCCGCCAACGCCGCTGAAGAAGACACCTGCCTTCGTCCGGCCAGCCAATGTTATTAGGGTAGTTAGGCCCCTTAACGTTACACCTTCTTATACCCCAACTAGGGTACCCACTCAGCCATCGCTCGCAAGTATGCCACCCAAAGCCCAACGTTCAATCATAGAAGTGGCCAAACCGAACATCATAGGCACCAGGAAAATCTTGTGCAAGTGGCGACCACTGCTACAGTGTTGTCCAGGGGGGGAAGTACCTTGCCGCTGCCCTTTAACTGACAATCCCACTAATTGTGAGCGACGAGGTGACAAGTGCAATATTTTATTCTTTGAACAGAGGTTAATCTGAGACTTGACTTCATAGTGAGCGGGGAGTTGCGAAGGTTATTAACGAATTCCATCACCATTAATTTAGTGTGGATATAGATAACCACTTATGAAACAAGGAACCAATTCAGTTGGTGAGGATAGAACCCATAATCTGTCAAATGTTAGTCATGTATGGTTGTCATGTGAACAAATACTCTTAAGAGAGTAAGCTAAAAGTATAGTTTTTGTGTGCTGCTATCGTTATTTGTGGTTGGCAGTACTGTTGAGTCATATTTATTACATTACTTAGTGATAAATGTACCTCAGCATGCCTTACTCAATTGAGAAATTCAGGACTGCATCTTTGTGGACTCAACTACTTCGTTCCTTATTTTAGTGGTCAACAGGGTTTATGTATTGGTGATATATGTGCATGGGAATCTGGAAGGCTGGATATCTATGACATATTTTTTTATTCAATTTTCTGCCACTGTTGGGAATGTTTGTTTAGATTTTGAGGGTGGGACTGAAGGGTTGTTTTTATTATTTGTTAATTATTTTTATGTGTTGTAGTTATACTTTAAATATAATTTAATTTTGGTTTCTGTTATTATCTGTTATGCTGGCATGTAAAACAATGTTTAGTTTCTGTACATCAGATTGTTTATCTTACAATAAATAACTGTGATAACTGGCAATTGGGTTTAAACCCAGGAACCCATAGTCAGATTTCTGACATCCCTTACAAAGGAAGACAAAACACACCCGGCAGTAGCTTAAAACCTGGATTATGTTTGTGTTAATTCTCATTATGTATGCAGCCAGCACCTCCACAGGTCTCCAGGCATAGTGGAAATGGTGATGCCATTTACTGTGTTCCCGGTAGTCTCTGCACTTGACGATGGGCGGGGCTCCGGCCGGGCCTGCTGGGACAGGCAAGACAGAGACCACCAAGGATCTGGGCAAAGCTATGGGCGTCATGGTATATGTCTTCAACTGCTCAGAGCAGATGGATTATCAGGTAACAATTACTTGAATATGGCGGAGTGTAGTGGAGAAATTTGAGCGGCTCTTAACATTGAGGTCTTGAGAGCCAATATGATTATGGTATGGTACAAACACAGTTACTCTGGTATTGTTTTCACTTAGATAGTATCTTTTTGAAAGTTACAGTTATGCCCATATTTGCTTTCTGGTAAACAACATTTTTCTGATAGGATGAAAACATAACAATTTGAATAATTTTTTGCCAAACTCTGGGAGCAAGTTTCAAACAGTGCTACAAAAAACTGATGACACATACATAGGTAGTCTAGAAGTCTCAAAAGTTTGACCTTTCATGGTTCCCGAGGAAATGGTTATCTCAAAGAAGTTGTTATTTGAATTTGCACATATTCTGATCCACCTGCAACCTATATACACAAAAATTGCATTAAAATTTTACATAGGCTATTTTGCATGACTTTTAGCAGAAAAATTACATGATATATAGTATATAATACAATCAAAAGGTTCTCATAAACTTACTCGTAAGATGTACAAATGTATAAGATCAAATTTCACTTATTTTGGTTGGCTTTGCCCCCCCTCCCCATACACACAACTAAAAAATTGTATCCCAGTTCAACTGATCCTAGGGCAAAATTAACATAATATTTTAATGAAATATTAATTTATTTAAATATTTTCTTGACTTCCGAGAAAAATTATTCCCCAGAAGGACATATGGGTCCTTCCCTTGTCACCAAAACAAAATGCTTAAACACGGTACACCATGCAAGTTTTAGCGAGCATTAATTACATTTTCACTAGATTCTTGCAGGAAAATGAAAGGATTTTTAATTTAATTATTAACTTATTATCATGGGTCCATTACCCAGTCCTTGATGGGCTTCATACACACGTGACATAAGGATGGTAAAATGTAGATATCTAATGCAGTTGCAGTTAGCATGGCTAGCTTTGCTGTCACTCTGAATGTACTGTATGATGTGTGAAAGGAAAACTAAACATTGCCAAGGTGACACAAGAAGGGAAGGTGGCTGGCATGCCTTCCCCTCCAGCGGTATAGCGGTGCGCTCACCCTCCCGATCAGTACTGCTTTATGATGCCTAGCGATCACTGGCTAGAACACAGAGCATGCACTGCTTGCTACTGTGTACTTGTAGAATGGCGGGCAATGTATTTGTGTTTTATTTATTAACAGCTGTAACGTGCAGTCAAGAAATAATTGCCTTATCTCTTATACTGGACCTGTTACACATAAATATAACTAAACCATAAATATTTGACACTGAAATGTATATTTAACAATTTAACACTAAAACAACACATATTTAAAGATTGAAAGTAAAAATCAAATAAGGAAAAGAATAAATATTTGTGTGCACACACACACATCCATACATATATATATATATATATATATATATATATATATATATATAGACACACACACACATACACACACACATGTACATACTGTATAGGAGAAAGAAAACGTTTTCAATCTAAGGGCTATAATTGATGAACATCAAAAATAAGAGAACAGTGTTCACTCTAAGGGCTATAAAGAATGAGCATCAAAAATGTGGTGGGTGATACATGGTCTGCTACTTGCTAGAATGTGAACCCATGTGGTTAAATGCTGCAAACTAAACCAACATTTTACATGCGCGGTTGACAGCATTGTTAGTGGCTCACCCACCAGCATGTTTTTAAGTCAGTAATTTCATGCTGAGTGAGAAAGTGCCCCTCAGTTGCTTATAATGCTTGATGTAAAGAAATTAATCTGTGCAGTGGAAAAACAACTAATCAAAACTATATACTGATATACGGTTGTATTTCTGTTGTATGTTCGGTAACTGTACAAAATTCCATATACAAGCTGTTGACATCCAGTTTGTGTTTTGGTGCATCCATTCCATGGTTACATTTCTGTGAAATCACAATGGCTCAGCCAGTGTTTCTCAACTGCTGGGCTGCGAGGATTTCATTGTATAAGTATCAAATTTACTTTGCCTTTACCAGATGCAAGAAAATAATCCTAATTTCTCTTCCCCTCTTGCTGTATCGTGCCAATTTGTTTGCTTTCTGTTTTTGATATTTATAAAAGACATTTAGCTGTGTTTTTGTGGCTGTCCAGGCTAGGAATATTGATTTCCCAGTATCTTAATTTTTTGAAAGAAAAAAAAAAAGCTTTAAAAGGTAGAGAAAACCACAGTAGAATAATACATCAACGAGAGAGTGATTTTTGGCCGTCCCTGAACCATAATTTGGCTGTGGACCACTCAACCTGATAGCATCAGTGAGATGGTTGCTTTTTACCAAGACTTGGCTGGCAAGTTTTGAATGATATTTTAGGTTATTATAAATGAAACACATGTTCACAAAAATAAATTAACTTCTAAGCAATCTGATGCTAATATCATATCAATCTTGATTACAAACAATGCATTGTCAGTAATTGTTTTTTAAACTTTTAAGTATTTTTTCACCACAAAATTTGTGTTTAATTGTCTGTGGCGTAATACTAACTTGGTAACTTGATTTGAAAATGGAATAGTAATTTAATTCAGTAGCCAGACATCTACCGATTAAAATGATACCACAGAAGTTTACACACTTGACCTCTCCTTGTCACCAAAAATGTTTATGTATAGAGTGGCGCATACATTTTACTAGTGCTAATCCATTTTCAGTGGCTTCTTGCAAGTTATTAAGAGAGTGAGTTACTGAAATATTTATTTATTCCAATAGATGCACGTTTTCTGAAGTAAACTGATATTCTTGAAAGTCATATAAGATACCCTGTTGATACCAAACAACGCATAAGTACTGAGCCAAAGTGCCATGTAATTTGATGCACTGCAAGGATGTGATTTTGAATGATTAATTATGGAAGGTCATAAAGAAACAAATCTAATGACCATCTTTGCCTCAAAAATCATTTTCTTTAAAGTAAAATATTATTTATCTCTTCAAAAGGCAGACATTTGCCAAATAAAAGACATTCTTGTATATACAATCTCTTAAGTCCATGAGGCATCTATTGTGAATAATCAAACTGTGTTGGAGATTAAAAATCAGCTTCAAGCTGCTTGTTTTGTAAGCCAAGAAATGAAGAAAAGCCAGAAATGAAGAAAAGTCAGAAATGATAAATTCAAAGTGGGGTAAGAAGGCGAGAGCGGCACGCTTAACTGTGACAGAGACAAATAATTCTTACTCTACCCTCTGTCAAGCATGTGGCATGCAGTATTTATTGCTTTATGTTGCTCCAGAACAAAACGAAAGTGGAGTCAGTGAAGGTGTTATGGAAAGCACACCAACTCAACTCACAAAAGTCTTTTTTTTTGTAATACTACTCCAAGTTTTCCCCTCATCTTTTGCCCTAATAACCCTCACATACATTATAGTTATACCTGGATATTAACATCAAATTTAATCTATTTGCTCACAGCCATGTCAAAGAAAAATTGTATATTCCTCCTTTAAGCAGTTCAGTCGAGTGTTTTTATTATTTATCTCCCAAAGGACGGTCTCTGGGCTAGGCAATTCTGGTGCATAACTTGAGTAACGGAGTAACGGCAGGCCGGCAGGGGTAAACATTTGCAACCTTGATGAAAGGGGTGGACAGTTATATGTTAGTCAGTGGTGTTTATTTTTAGATTTTCCCCCTCCTACTAGTTTGATTTCTGATTTTAAGTATGGTTTTGTTCATAGGTGCTACAGTAGACTCTCAACGTACCAAAAATGCTTGTACCAAAAAACGGTATCCACCGTTAATTTTCAGTGATCCTGGAAAATTCCTATCTGCTTTTATTTATAATTTATTGGATATTGCATTGATCAAAGTATCTTTAAGTCCCATCACTTAAGATTTTACACAATTGTTTTTGAGCTGGTTGTTTATGCAAACTTCTAATAACTGGGTTTTAAATATTTTAAGCGCACCGCCGTTTATTATCACTGGGGCATGGTACTGTCTAGTTGAGCTGATGGCGTCTGCAAGTCAGGCATGACTTTGCTCCCTCCCCTTACATGCCTGATTAGAGGGGAAACAATTGCTTAGCAACCAGCGTGGCTTCCTTGCATCCTCTTTCTCTTTTTTCCCTTTCTCTGTCTCTTTCTCAGTCATGTACCTTTCTTCCTCCCCTCACATGTCAGTGAGAGAGAAGCTGTTATCTAGCAAAAAGAGCTGAGAGGGCAATTGGAGGAGTGCATGACGCATTAAATAAAAGTAATCATAAGATCTCAGTTCTTAACAAAGCATGCGGTTATCCTGTCAAACGCACTGCACCACAGAGTAGTCAAGTGCTCTGCAGAGTTTGGCCTCTTAACAGGGTCACTGCCGTCATGAGTATGTGACGTTAATCCTCTGAAACAATGTGTCATTCTTACACATTTACAACTCTATCTAAGATAGCAAACATTTTATCAAGATTATCAAAGCAAATGGTTTCGCCTGAAAATGTGTAATGTCACAGACATCAAATTTGGCGATTGAAAATCACAGCTAGGTTTTACTCACTCAGTAGATACATGAAACTTAAATAAAGGTGCCATATTAAAAGAAAAGAAAAGAATTAAAGTGATGGATAAGAGAATTTGTTCAAAAATTGAAGTTAAAAAATTAATAGGTCACGGGTGCTTGCTGGTGTAGGCGAAATTTGCAACGCTCGAGCCAAAGTGTCTTCCTCGCAGGCTGGTCGTATTATGTTAGCAGGCAGCAGGTGCACCTGGCTAAAGTCGCCATGTGATCTACCCCCACTCTTCACACCAGGGTGCCAAAAACCTAACTAAATAAGGGCATGGTATGGTACAGAATCACTTTAGATACCATGCAAACCATTGTCGCAACCATTTTCCCACACCAGCCAAATTGTTTAATAGTCAAATTTCCAGAACATTCTTGAAAATAAAAAAGTCTATGAATGTGGTGATAGCCCTTATCACTGATTGCAGATGCAACCTCAACTGTGACTTTGGAAAAAGAGAATATATGACAGATAAACATACTAACATTGGAAAAACGTCAAATACTGAAAAGTAATTACAATTCCTTGCAAAACAAAAGAAACTCAACCAATTATTCCTATAAAATGAATATTAACTACATAATTACAAATGTGACGTATCAATTTTAACCAGTAATTATTTTTTTTGCTAAGAAGTTTTCTTTTGCATTTAAAGGCTATTTTGTACTGTTAAATTTTTGTTTAATTTTATCTGGTGTAAAATCAACATAATTTTGTAACAAAATATTTTTTTAATTCAATAGGCAGCATCTTCCAAATAAAAATATACCCCCTAGAAGCGTATACTTGATCTCCCTTTTTGCCAAAAAAGTTCAAATTTATATTCATTAATTTTAATACACACATGTCTTCTGAATGAACTGATATCCTAAAAGAGTTGTAATGACGCAGTATTATAAATTTTCGAGATACGCTGTTAATTTTCTTTTGTTTATCGGGATTCAAAATTAAAGCCGCCGTGGTGGTTCGTTTATCGTTATCTGACATACGTTTGTCGTTTAACGTTTATCAGGCATCCGGTTGCCGTTTTCAAAATCTTAGTTTTTGTTAAGCGTCAGTATTATGTTAGAAGCTTTTCCAAACTGCGTCGACAAGTTTTATACGAGAAGTTCGCTTATCTTTAACCTGATGGCGCAGTTAAGCGGGCTACGCAGTTTCGATAGCGTAGGAAGAGCATGCATGGCGGCCCATGCCAGGCTCTTACCT
>NQII01001774.1:391802-444525 GCA_002778355.1 Clitarchus hookeri
ATAGACACGCGACAAATACACGTGTGTCACCGTCCAGCAGTCGTCATCCAGTGCTCGTAGCAGTCGATAACAAGTAGTAGATTCTCAGCAGCGACTTGCCGAGGCCGCGTCGGGCGTAGTGCTTTACCCCCACACCGGCAACTTTATTCTGCTCATTTATTTCTACGCCGTTGTGGGAGGTCGCTGCCTTTGTTTTTTCTTCGGGCAAGTTTTTATGATGCAGATAATGAACAATGACTGTGGCGTTGCTCTCTACTTTGTCTGTGTAGTGTATCGGTGAACCCTGTTCGTACTCGGCCTACCTGAACACTGTAAGTGAACTGTGGCATCTTTTTAAGAAATAAGTAAAGAATAATGAACCGTAACTTGACTACATTTTTTGGTATTTAATTAGTGCCTCATTTTTAAAGAGCTTGTTGCTACTACCGAGCTAGCCGAGTGGCAATTTCCAGCCGTCAATACCATGACGTGCTGCATAACAAATGTGGCGGCCTAACTGTGGGGCTGCAATATTAAAAATACGGAAATAACTGTGCGCTGGAACATTACAATATGGGCCTAACGCGGGGCTGCAATATTATAAAGCCAGCTATAACGAGCTGTGTGTGCAACATTACAGAGTCTATTCGGCAACTTTTGTTACCAAATAATTCATAAGCACCAAGCTCAAGCGCAGCGTAACATGAGACAGGTGTAAGTGTACGGGAAAATTTGTGGACGTAAAGTGAAATAATATTAACTACTTCAGAAGGCAGATATTTGCTGCGCATGCATGGCATCGCCAGTGTAAGTGTAGATATGCGGCGTACATTGAGTAAGCTTTGGCTGGCCTCAGTGATACTCAGCATAGCTTGTTTCCTCTCCCTTCCACCCCTTATTTGACTGGCAGAATGGCAGCTAGTTGCATAGCAACCAGCATGGGTGATACTAATACAGTAATAGTTTTTAAAATTCCCATTTTTAATTGTGTTTATTAGTTAAACTTTATTTGCAGATAATGCACAGCTCCCATTGTATTCATCACTAGGTGCTAGGTGTGCCCGCGGCTCCGATCGCGTTGACTACATAATTATTTGTGAGGTTTTTTTTAAATAGCATTGAATTTTACTTAGAGTTAATTATGAGATACATAATCATTATACAAATATTTTAAATTTAAACATATTCTTATTTTTTACATTTTAATATTTTGCAAGAAGAAATTTGTTGAGATTTTTTCTTTTTATAATCTAAAGACATATATTTTATCCCAGGACCTCTTTGTACACAACATTTCCGTGTCACTTTTTTGGCTTCTGGGGACTTTCGCCAGACATTGTGCACTTTCTCCAGACACGACGCAAGCAAGGCAGTCCCGTCGAAGGCTACCCGGGTGTGAAAAAAAGTAATGCGCTTGGAAGAGTGTACACAGTGCAGCCAGACATTGCCGGTCATACAACGCGAGTATTCAGTGGGAATCACAAATAAATCAGTGAAACTCAGCTGCTGTAATAGTTAGTTTTCTGGCACTGATTATCAGTCGCTCCATTTTCACTGTTTTCACTGATTTGGCTCAATTATCACTGATTCAAGTTACACATGGTGAAAGATAACGTATTAAGATGAGAGAAACAAAACTAAGAAGCAGGAATTTCAAAAGTTTTTTTAAAATAAAGTTGAATTTTTTACTTAGTGTGATATAGACAGATATATGCTACCGTAGAGTTTTTTTTAGGTTTTTTTGTTCTACACAATTCTTTACTACATAATGTTGTTTCATCTTTAACGGTTGTGTGTGTGTGTGTGTGTCACACACGCGTACGCGCACACACACACACCCACTAAATTGGATACGTGGTTGTCTAGTGATAAGTGCACTTACAGACAGACAGACAGACAGACAGACAAAGAGATGTTAAGTTTTATAATATGTATAGATGAAGTTTAATAAGATTGGAAGTTTTATTTTATTAATGTACATGTCAGAAGCTCCTGTTCTGAAATTCTGGACGTATGGAAATTTTTTTGACAGTCTCCTGAAAAGTGGTAGATAGAGAGTCCACTGTATTGTGTTTGGACAATACATAATGAAAAACTTCCTGAAATGAAAGTTTTTATTTAACTGTATAAATTCAATTATAAAGTTTTTTTCGTTTTTGTTTTAATTTCTTTAGCATTCATAACATACCTTTTCACTTTTGTTTTGATGAAAATAAAGTCACATTTGCACAAACTTATTTATTTCTAATGTACCCTGTTAATTGTGAACCAGTGACTATGGGTGTGGTGCATTAAGAGGGCATGGAGTAAATTACCTCCAAATACCAAAATTGAAGTCCATGGGGTTTTTGGGAGCCAAATTAGAATAACTAAAAGAGCTCAATTCTAGATAACTTTTTTTGCCAACTTTATGGGTAATTATTTTTCCACGTCAATACGTTGATTTTGCATAATATCTTGCGCCGTGATAACATATGAAAATTTATGGCATCAGAAATATTATGGCAGAATGGATTCTTAACCATGTTGCTTGGTGTTACAGTCGACCGGGAACATCTACAAGGGGCTGGCGCAGACAGGTGCATGGGGCTGCTTTGATGAGTTCAACCGCATCTCGGTGGAGGTGCTGTCTGTGGTGGCAGTGCAGGTCAAGTCAGTGCTGGATGCCGTCAAGGCACGTCGCCGCCGTTTCATGTTCATGGGCCAGGTGATCTCCATCAACCGTGCCGTTGGCATGTTCATCACCATGAACCCGGGCTATGCCGGTCGCACTGAGCTGCCAGAAAACCTCAAGGCTCTCTTCAGGTGTGTAACGTACAGGCAGTGTTATTTCAGGGCATGACACATAAATAAACAATAAACACATTGATAAAAATTTACAGATTTTTGGAAGTGAATATAGAAAAACTAAAAAAAATCAAAAACTGCAATCCTAGATAATATTTTTGCTAACTTTGTGAGCAAATATTTTGCCAGTCATAAATTTGCACATTTTATTGCAGCATAAGATATTGTGCTAAACGAATGTATCATTCACGAATTATGCAGAACCTCAGATTTATAATTGCCCTTTCTTGATTTTTTTAAATTGGTTTCCAGTTATCTGTAAACTTCAATCAACATGCTCAGTGTTAACTTATGTACCACATCTTCTTAAGAGATTGTCCCAATCAAAGTTAGTAAATGAAAAAGAAATTGTTGTGGACATTTGCCAAATGCAAAAATTTGTTGCATGACTCTGAAAACCCAGAATGTGACACGTGTATGTGCGTTCCTTGCGCTCTGAAATGGCACACATCCACTTTTTATTCTCACACAAGAAATCCTGTACTTCCATGGTTTTGAGACTTGATGATGGCGAATTTGGCAGCCCTAAGGCTGGTAGGAAATCCATCTTGTGACAGCTAAATGGAAACAGTGGAGCTCCAAAGGCAATTAGAATTGGGCAGGATGAATATTCAATACTTTTCCACTGCCTTCTGCAGTGTGAAGAAGTGTTAGACACACCAACCTTTGAAAAAATTCAGTCAGTATCAGCAATTGGAAGCAGTAATGCTATCTACTTCGCCATGGAGGTGGTCCACCTCAGAAGTTATTATACTGTGCCAGCCTTCCCATCACTGTGATGCTGGATTTATCTGAAATAGATTAGAGACTGGGTGTTGTACATGTAGGAAATGTGGCATGTCGAAGATAACCTATGGCTTTTCTCAAAACACAACTGTGTCTCAATTCTATGACTCTGGGATAGAAATCTTCGCAAAATTATGCCCCCTCACAAAATAAGAAACCTTATTTGGGGAACCGTAGAAAATTTGGAAGAAGGTTACAAATTTGAAGGAAAAGGAAGAAAAATAAGTGTATACCTTTCATAAAATTTGTGTTGTGATTATATTTTATTTGACACATGATGGCCAGGGAATGGGACGTCATATCAATTAGGTTTTTGTTTCTGTGTAAGTCAGTTGTGTAGGTAGGGGGCGGACTACTGTGGTGGCGTCTGGGTTACGACGTGTCTGCCATGTACAGGTCCCTTACAGAAAGTCGGGCACGTTGGCCGCTGGGTAGGCACGAAATCCTTGAGTGCTAGGTGCTGTCTCCAGGCATTTGGAACGCGTAGGGTGGCTGACTTACCACTGGCGTTGTTTCCCTGGGGCAGTCCCTGGCTCTGACCCTTGGGCGTTGGCTGCGGCTGGAGCAGGCGGTGAAGTAGTCTGACCTTGACGTCGCCTGACTGTTGACTTGTCTGTGCACTGTCTGGAGCAGGTGTCCCAGCGGGCGACGTTTACTAGGCTGGCACATCAACTGGAATTGCTTTCAGTGAAAGTGGGATCCCCCATCGTAGAAGCTCTGCTGCGGGGTGGGCAGCTGAGGGAACCCTAATTGGGTGACCAAAGAGGTTGGCGGGTTGGGTAGTGGAGTGAGGCTCCTCTAAGTGTCGGGCGACTTGTGCTCTCTCCTGGGGGGATAAACAGCTGAGTGCTGGCATACGCTGATTACTTAAGGGGTGGCAAGATGCAAGAATAGCAGACATCCTCCGTGCGTTTCTCCTGTTCCCTCGTTGGTGGGTGAACATCATAAGCAGGAAGGGTGCTTTGGTTCATCCTGTAGAGGGCAGCAGGCAAGAAATCAGTAGTTAGAGTGTAAACCAGAAATTAGTGGGTCAAGCTTGTCAAACCTGGCATCCCCTCCGGCGAGTTTATACGCTCTGGAAGGAATGGGCTAGCTGACTTAGTTGGCCCAGATGCTTCGTTTCTGCAACAAGCAACATGAAGAAGGATGAAGGCATCAATAACGCTAGTTACATATTTCCCGAAGACCCCAATGAACTTGCATATAGACTCAGATATTTGATTGACCTGCAAAAACGCAGGGACCTCTCATGCATTGTTGAAATATCTTCAATCATTAGAGAACTGAAGGATCGGGGATTTATCGCATGATGTGATGAACTGCCCTCTTATGAAATTGTAATTACAAAATAGTAAATTTGTAGTATAAAATAATTGTTTTTTTTCCCTTTAGTTTTGTGTGCTGTACTCTATAATTCCTCACAACTTTAAAGTGACGCTATGAGCACTCGACTATTATNTTCCCTTTAGTTTTGTGTGCTGTACTCTATAATTCCTCACAACTTTAAAGTGACGCTATGAGCACTCGACTATTATGGTAAAGATTCACATACAAAATATTAATGAAGTCTTTACATACAAAATTTATGAATTGTGGACTGCATATAAAATATTAAGTCTGTCGCCATCCAAAAACAAAATATTTAGAGACACTTGGGGATTTTTAAAAATATGTATGGATGGGAGACAGATAACAATCCCATAGATTGAATATGGATTGATGATTGATTGAAAAANTTTTTAAAAATATGTATGGATGGGAGACAGATAACAATCCCATAGATTGAATATGGATTGATGATTGATTGAAAAATTGGATGAAAGATTGATGGAAAGATTGTGAGATTGATGGAAAGATTGCGAAAGTGAATGGAAGATTGATGGAATTATTTGCAAAAGATTGATGGAAAGATTGCAAAAGATTGATGGATAGATTGAAAGATTGATGGAAAGATTGTAAAATATTGATGGGAAGATTAAAAGATTGATGATAATATAGTGGAGCGGACTGCAGAGCTGATTGAGAAGCAGATTATGAAGTGGATTGATAGAAATATTGCGAGAGTGATTGAAAGATTGCGAAAGATTAATGCGGAGATTGAAAGATTGTGGAGCATGTGGAGCAGATTGCGGAGCGGATTGATGGAAAGATTACAAGATTGATCGAAAGAATGCGAAAGATTGATGGGAACATTGAAAGATTGATGGAAATATTGCAAAAGATTAATGGTAAGATTGCTGAGGATTAGTTGCAGATTGCCGAAGATTGTGAAAGATTGATAGAAAGATTGGAAGATTAATGGATTTACCCAAATATCGATGAAATGATTGGACAATTGATGGTCAAGATGAGCACAAAAGTTAAGACTGTTTATCATCCTCGTGCATTCCATGTCTCCAGGGTCTGGCAGTATTGGCATTTAAATTAACACTAATTAAACCTATTAAAGTGTTGGTAGAGGCTGATTCATACCATGATTATAACATACTCGTGCGTGTGGTCGCTATTAGTATGATGGGCTTGAATTAGACATATATACATTCATTAAAACTACCTGAATAGCATAGTTATAACTACAAAACAGTCAAGGCAGTGAATAATTTGCAAATTTTGGCATTGTGTATTAATCAGTCTTCAAGAGAGGGTGCTGGAAATGTAGTAATTGAATGAGAGACTTTTGCATGTTTCCACAATACCCTATGTGTAATTTCGGCACAATATAAAATAATATATAAATAAATAATGTATAATTAAAAATAAATTTTTAAAATTGGATATTAAATATGGATTTATGATTTGACATACCCTATACCTATAAAACCAATATGGCTACCAGAAAAAAACACATACTTGAAGAATTAGTAGGCGTAATTTCCGAGCACCTTTGGATACGTTCGTTAATCCTGAGTCGACAGCTTCCAAGCACCCCTGATTCAAGCCAAAAATTGCCGAGCTCGTCCGAGTTGAGCCGAAGACCGCCAGCTGCCCAGACACCCAGCGAACATCTCCCATTTAAAATACATTGTCTCAGACTCACCATATCTACACTACTTATTACATCTCTTTCGTTGTGGCATACACCATTATTCTATTGCTGCAATTTACACTGCAATGTCTGTTGTTACAAAGCGAGTGTTTTCCTTTTTTAGTTATTTATATATTTTCCCCCTTTTTCTCACTCTTTCTCTCCTTACTGTTCCTTCGACTGCTTGGGGCTGTGTGTAGGGGATAGGGCCACATAAACTTGTGTGTATGCTGCCACGTGGTCTCTCGGTACTTGCCATCATGGTTCTGGAAGTTAGTGCGGCAGGTGCATGGAGGCAGGTCTCGCTTCTGGGGTCCTGCACTAACGCCGGCTTTGTACCGGTCAAGCGGAGGCAGGAGTTTGGAACCTGTCAACCAGTCTGGGCCTCACCTGAAGGACCGGCCGGGTTCCATTGATGATGCATCTTTGTTAGGCTCATCTGCTTCTTCAGCTGCGACAGTCAGCGGTAAGGGCTGGACATCGCCCTGGGCCTTGCCTGCGGGGTTGGACACCTCTGTCCCCGATCGATGAGACAGTTACACACTGCCGTCCAGCACTGCGTCTCTGCTGGGCTCATCAGCTTCTTTGGCTGCGACAGGCAAAGGCAAGGGCTGGACGTCGCCCTGAGCATCGCCTGCGGGGTCTTCTTGTGGGTTCTGAGAGGGTTCAGTCCCCACTACTTCTGCTTCTGCTCGTGCCTCGGAGGGATTCGAACAAATCGGAGTCAGCTGGGTCGCATGATCCAGGGGTGATCACCATGAGAGTTTAGACCAGCTGGCTTGGGAGCTTCTTCACGCAGATTGGGGCTCCTTCTGCAGGTATCTTGAAGGTGTGTATGGAATGGTCCTTATTGCCATTGTCCCCCGAGGCGGCTTGTAGGTCTGTGTGGGGGCGATGGTAGCAGGTGACTGGCCTTTGGTGGTTGCTACAGGTGTTGAACCTACTTCCACATCTCTGAGTCCAGCCTGCAGTCATACTGTTCACTGCTCTGATGTTTGCAGTCACAGATTTTCCTCCCGGTGGTCACTTATCTTGCAGTGCGCTTCTCTTCTCGCTCGTCGTTCTTTGCTTGATGCCACAGCCACTCACCCATTCAACAACTCACTCCACTCCTAAGCTTTCAGCTCGGGTGCCGGATGCACTTTAATATCAGTCGCCCTGACCATCTGGAAGGTTCAATGCATCCTGAGTCATGCTGAGAGAAATGAGGTCAGTAATATAGAGCATTCTTCAGATAAACGCAGAAATCCTATCCGCCAAAGGTCAGAAACGGCGAGTTAGCAAAGGGTTATCGCGGCAGAATTCCTTCATAACTCAAAGCGCTGGTAGAATCATCGCTTGCTTGTCATTCAAAACATTCCATTGACTTGCTCCTCGCTATCATATCAGTACTCTGTCCTCTTCCTCCTGCTCATGCGGGGTGGGCCAAGGTCAGCGGTGCAGACCAGCAACACATAACAATATGTATTTTTAAAATTTTAAATACTCCTCTTTGTCTACCTTTCCTATACTTTGAAGAAAACTTCACGTTAACTTTAAATTATGTATAAACAATCGTAAAAAAATCCTGTCCTTGGGCATTGCAAATTCATTGGTTCAGCATGATTGTTTCCACATAAGCTGGTTCGCATCTGGTATCTTAACCCCTTTGTTCACCAGAAAGAGCATAGTTATAAAAAAAAATTCAATTTTAAAGATTAAAGTTTTGTTGCCACTTGTCTGGAAGACCCAATTTTATAAACGGGCACACTTGACTGTACAGTTTTCTGTATACTCGACCAGGTGTCGTATATCCTTCTGCCACAAACAAAATTTGAGTAGTTTTTTTTTTNTGTACAGTTTTCTGTATACTCGACCAGGTGTCGTATATCCTTCTGCCACAAACAAAATTTGAGTAGTTTTTTTTTTGCATAAAAGTGTACTATACAAAAGGTCAGAGAAGAGAAAATTTGTCTAGAAATTAGGGTAATGTCAGAGAATTTTCAATTGTAAAGTGTGTCAACTGCATTAAAATGAATGAAATGTTTTGTTGGAAGTGTTCACTTACAGTTAGCAGCCAGTTGTGGTGACATACTGTGGGGACGGAGGGGTTGTGGCTTGTTGGCAGGCCATGCGCTATGGTAGTGCCNTGTACAGTTTTCTGTATACTCGACCAGGTGTCGTATATCCTTCTGCCACAAACAAAATTTGAGTAGTTTTTTTTTGCATAAAAGTGTACTATACAAAAGGTCAGAGAAGAGAAAATTTGTCTAGAAATTAGGGTAATGTCAGAGAATTTTCAATTGTAAAGTGTGTCAACTGCATTAAAATCAATGAAATGTTTTGTTGGAAGTGTTCACTTACAGTTTGNATCAATGAAATGTTTTGTTGGAAGTGTTCACTTACAGTTTGCAGCCAGTTGTGGTGACATACTGTGGGGACGGAGGGGTTGTGGCTTGTTGGCAGGCCATGCGCTATGGTAGTGCCCGACTTGGCTCTCATCTGTGAGAACATGCTGCTGGCGGAGGGCTTCCAGGATGCCAAACTGCTGGGTCGCAAGTTCATCACACTCTACACACTGTGCAAGGAGCTGCTGTCCAAGCAGGACCACTACGACTGGGGTCTGCGCGCCATCAAGTCCGTGCTTGTCGTCGCTGGCTCTCTCAAGGTACACTGCGTGCTCTCAATAATCTATTTGCTGTATCTTCTCACTTTTTTTAATGCAACCTTTGAAAAATCACCTTATGTATGGTGTGTTTGGTTGTTTTTTAAATATGTTGTGTATCTTAAAAGTTTTATACTTCATTAATATAAAAGTACTGTCGCCATCTGGGGTGGTCGGACTACTGTAACCACGTGCCCATCACACTACAGATGAAAGATAGATTAAATGCCTGGGGTGCCAGTTAGCCATGGTTTACTAATATACATAAAGAATGAGTCCTCAGGTTGGCATTGGAACACTCAGCCAGTGTGGCTGGCAGACACGCGTGACAAAAGATTGACGTGTGACGCTTCCTAGGATTTTTTTGTACTGACTTCAAATCATTACGTGCACGACATGCTGCGAAGGAAATATGAACACCCAACTGGCCGCCTCCAAGACCAGGTGACATCAAATCATTAAGTGCGCGACACGTGCCCCGAGGAGATGTGACCCGACAGGCCACCTCCAAGGCCAGATGACAACCCTCCTCGCCAAACATGAGATACAGAGAGGGCTGTTTAAACATAATAAAGAATAGTTACGCAGTCGCTCCTGCCTATCAAAGTCATGTGAAACAAAGCTGGTCAATAACGCAAACCAGCCTGCCTGTAAGAGAGTGGCGGATATCGCCTGCACACCAGCCAAGCTACCCTGCCATTAGCCACCCCCAGAGATGGCAGTGCGGTCGCTGTCTGACCCAAACCAAGAGGGGGGTAGCGGCCGAAGATAATCGAAGAACAAAGGGACCCGAAAGACATGCCAGCCAGCAGAATATAACGCAGTGCGCCTGGCAGAAACGTGAGTTGTGGCGAGGCAGCTCGCACTAGTACCATCTAGTTCTAGGACTCTATGCCAAACCCTCCTCCCTGAGGAGCCAACACCATCAGTTCTCGTAGTTCATGTTAGCACCAGTCATGCTAACACACTCTACTACAGCCACAGTCCTCCTAAGGACTCTTGCGAGAGCTTCCAAAGTTCTACCAGCAATTTCAATCTCCGACGCCTTCACTATCAGTTCAGCCAAAGAGTCGTTGCTACCCCTGACACTTGACGTCAAAGTTCACCACACCCCATACTTACACCACACGTGGTGCCTCAAGTCCCTTCAGGACTAACAGCTGCAATTAGGATTTAGTTGTTCTCATGGCTACCTAATAGTTCCTAGCTCTTCAAGCCAGGCTCTTCCAGATGACAGGTCCTTTCACCTGTCTTGCTCTTTTACAAAGTCCATTGAACACCCAGTGTGTGTTAAGGTAGGAGATAGTACGGGTCAATGTGTTCTATATTCTCGTGAGAGTAAAACACATATTCCAGCTAACTTCTGTTTCCTTGCTCTGAAGTGAATGTGTGTCCTATCCCCAACCTGGTAAGTGTCATCCCAGAAGAGAGCGGCAGGGAACCCCGTATTTGGCAACTGTTTACCGACCTAGAGTAGGACTGCAGGCAGCCCTTAACCAGGATATACACATATTGTATATTGCATATACGTCGCACATACCACAGATTCGATGGCCACCCGTACTGTGAACCTGGTACCTCAGTACTATGGACATACGTATGGTGGAGCCCCAACCACTAGAAAGACACACGATGAAACATCTAGGCCAACAAAGTCAGCTAACCCACTCCCTCCAGAGCATATAAACTCGCCTGTGGGAGTGCCAAGCCTGACAAGAACTGACCCAGGAACTTCTGGTTTTTCACAATAGCTAGGGGATTGTTGCGTGTCGTCTTCTACAGGGTTGAACATTAGAACATTCCTGCCCATGACGTTCACCCATCGTTGAGGAAGCAGGAGGAACGCCAAGAAGTCAGCTGCTGTCCTCGTATCTAGTCATTCTGTTTTGTATTCAACCTATACCAGCCTTCAGCTACTTGACCCCACGGAAGAGAGTACAGGCTGCCTGAAATGTAGTGAAGCCTTACGTCACTACCCTCCCTGCCAACCTCTTTGGCCTTCCAATTAGGGTTTTGGAGCTGCCAATCCTGCAGTGAAACTACTGCGTTGCAGTGTTCAACTACCACTGGGGATAGATCTGACAGCCTACCAGCCCATCGAGATGTAACTGGCCTTGATGTATGAGCCAGCCAACCCCTTTCCTGCAAGTGCACCCGCACGTCTTCTATGGGACCCGAGGATATCTTACCCGCCCACCATCTCCAGCAGAAGCCAGCCCATATGAAGCAAAGACCTCGAGTTCCCCGAGGAACAGGCAGCAGTGGTAAGCCAGCAATAACCCTCACTCCAGCCTCCCAGAGGCAGCACCTCGCAACTGCAGACTTTGTGCCCTGCAGGCGGCCTACTCGCCCTACCCTCTTCAAGTGACCAGTGAGAGGTCAATGACCAATCATGTAGACACCTCCTCAGTAGTGTCTGCCCTAAGCCTGTGCACCTGACATTGCGCAAAAATAAAATCCTCTTGATGTGACGTCTCGCTTCCCTGGCCGTCACCCGTCAAGATAGAACTTTACTTACACTCTGAGACCTGCAGTGCTTTTGGGGTCACACTGCACACCCATAAAGAACAGAGTTGTACTGCAATGAAATAATAATGCATGTGCTGAGGCTTTGTAACTGATTTTATTCAAGTAGCTGCCGTGGGGTACATAGTACAACACATTAATCAGCTAATACAGCAGAACCAGGCCAGTACGACCCTGAGAAACAGTTAGACTAGCAGAGAGTCAAACCGAAAACCAAACAGGGGAGTCTGTAAACACCTCGTGGTGCACAATTGTAACTAGCCGAGATGTCCAAATCCAATTTGAACCTTGCTGACCAAGGCGAAACCGCCACCACAATGGGAGCCGCCAATGTCAACCCAACTGAGAGGTGCAATATATCCACATGCCCTGGAGAGGGTATTAAATTCATTAGTTGCACACATTGCCAAAACAAATTCCACTACCTATGTCTCGGGTGGAATGATGAATCCCGTTACACTGACGGGCTGGAATACCGCTGTAATGAATGTCGGACCCGTCAGACTGCATATTACAACTGGCTTACCTGTGATGGACAGGGAATTAACATGGCAAGATGTATTGTATGCACACAGATGTTTCATCACGTATGCATAGGCTTGCAAAACAAGAGACTCATAATATCAGGCTTAAAATATAGGTGTGATGTTTGCAGACATGCGGAAGAATACAAACCAGGTAATCCCGACACTAATCTCAGCAAGACATCCACCCAGGGAAGCGACTGGTCACAATTATCATAGTTTGTGGGAAGACCACACGAAGACCCGGTAGCCCCCACCCAGGAATGCAAGCAAGAATTTAATGAAAAAGAAGTCCCTGTTAAACAATGTGTCGTTAAAACCCATCTACAATGGAAAGGAAAAGCGCTAGACTGGTGGCACAAGTATGGAGAATTCATTACTGATTTGGGGCAACTTTGTTCGCGCGTAGCCATCCAATTTTCGAGTGAAGAAGTGCTGACGCACTTAACTACCGAGTTCCACAGTCGAACCCACTGCCGAGGAAGAGGCTGAAGTCTTCATTCGAAGGAAGGTGCAGATGTACCTCGGATTTTTCGTGAAGGGGACGAGGAAATCTGTGTACGCAATGTTATGTGTGTGCTTCTCCCAAAATTATGCAATCTTCTTCAACTTCCCAGGCCACAATCAGTAGACGAATTAGTTGAGAGAGCTCGCGAGACTGAGCAAAACTTCAGGGCGTAAGCCATTCTAGACAAAACTTGCAGCAGTAAGAGCCAAGAGGTCATTAAGCCGCCCGAGCTGAAAGGGACTCCTCCACCTCCCACTCCCCTTCCCAAGACGCTTCCTTAAGTGCTGGTTCTGTCCGGAAGGAACCTGGGTGTGAAGAGGGCCACCACCACCGGGAAACAAGAGTCCATTTCATACAAACACTAGCTGAAGAATTCGACACACCTGAAGCTGCTCATATAGCGGTGGAGTAATGGACTTTGGGCACTCGCCCTTTTAGACTCCGCTGCTACGGGGAATTTCGTGCAAAGCAATCTGCTCACCCCAACACAAAGAATTTCACTTCGCCCACAAACCCGCCTAGTGCATATGGCACAGCATGACCGGACCCTTAAGGTTGACGGCCAAACTACTCTGACAGTAGGGATATACCGTCACGTAAACCAATCAGATTTTGTAGTCTCACCCGATATTACAGAGGAGGTAATCTTGGGGCAATCATGGCTGCGCCAATAACAGTGTGTTATGGATTACGGTAAGCAATGTATCCATATCGGAGACAAGCACCAGGTGACCGTCAACTGGTAGCACGGCGCTGACGCGGCGATCCCACCCCCGATTGCACCCGAAGAAATTAATCACCAGATAGCAGAATCCAAATTTCCCCAACTTCTGCATATACTGGTTGACCATGCAGAAGCCTTCGGTCAAGGGGAATCACTATGCCAGATGCGTAGCATTCAGCACGAGATCTTGCCCACCACTGACATGCCTGTTTATAAAATACCTTACCGCGTGTCTAACCAGATGCGACACCTTATTATGACGCCAGTTCAGGCAATTAAGAAGCAGGGGATTGTGGAACCATCAGACTCACCTTACAATTCCCAGGTAGTTTTAGTCCCAAAGTACGGGCAGCTAAGATTCTATGTGAATTACAAAGACTTAAAAGATGATACGCATCCCATTGCACCGCCGGCCATTAACCTAACCCACACTCTCTGGGATATAGGAGAAGCTAAAATCTTCACAACTCTAGATATGGAGTCGGGGTACTGGCAGGTTTCAGTACATCTCGATAGCAGAAAGTATGCAGCTTTTACTACTCCAGAGGTCGAAATCATGCAATTTAGAGTAATGCCGTTCTGGCTCAAGAATGCCCTCTCCACCTTCCATAGACTAATGTCCGCCGAGGTCCTTACAGGTTTTATAGGTCAGTTTTACTTCGCCTACCTCAAAGACATAACTGTGTGCTCAAAGTTCTGGGAAGAGAACTGTGGACACCTTCAGATAGTACTAGAGACTCGAATTGCTTGGATTAACCGTTAAGCTTTCCAAAAGTCATTTTGGAAAGAATACCAATGACTACGTGGGGCAAGCAGTCACACCAGTCGGGAACTACCCCCAGGCCACCTCGATACGAGCCATAGAGGAGGCCGAAGAACCCACCAACAAGAAACAACTACGTCGCTTCTTGGACCTGTGTAACTGACATCGTCCAACAAATGGCATCCTTCAACCCCTCCTAGAGAAGAAAACACATTGGTGGTGAGGAAAAGAACACAGCAATGAATTTTTGGACCTGAAGCGAAGCTTCCAGAAAATTGAGTAACTCCACTGACTACAAGGAGATAGACCCCTCATATTGCAGACTGACGCCTGCCAGAACGGGCTGGAGGTGGTCCTATACCAAGAGGACCCCACCAGGCAACTCCAAGTCATTGCCTATGCCAGCACCTGTCAGAATACTACCTATAACATACCACATTAATGAACAGGAATGTCTCGCCGTGATCTCGGAATTTCTTTCACACTACACACCAACAGCAAAGCCCTCCAATGGCTATGTGAGTCAAGAAATGCCAAAGTCAAATTAGGACGATGGGAAATGTTCCTAACCGTATTTGACTTTGAAGTACAGCACTGCTCGGGCAAAACCAATGCCCTGCCCAACACTTTATCCCGCCAGCCGGACCTCAAAAGGGCACCAAAGAAGACGAGGAATGGGAGAGAATGACGCCCCCTCTGACTCCTACCAGAAACCCTAAGAGCACTTCCGACTCCTCCCGCTGCAACTCAACCAATACCAAATCAGTTATCATCAGCAGAAGGACGCAGACATTCTGCGTTTTCTCCAGGACATGCCACAGAGATTAGAACGTTGAGATGACGTCGTCTGGTCTCAGAGCGGACTGCCCGAGGCCCAATGGAAGATCTGGATACCACGTAACCGGAGGACAGACCTATGCCGACACCACCATGACCACCCGCAAGACGGTGATCCAGGTATCAAACAAACCCTCCAAGACATAAAAGAATGTTACACATGGGATGGGATACGTTGGGACATACGGCAGTACGTAAACAACTGCGAGACGTGCTGTCGTGGTAAAACCTATCCCTTACCACAGCCAACACGAAAACCACATTGACCTCACACCGTCTGGACCCACTTGGCAGCTGACCTGGAGAAGCACCAATGGTAATAGAACTTGTTAGTGGCAACATACCAGTTTTCCCGTTGGGTAGAAGCATTTCCTCTACCCAGTCAGGAAACCCAGAACATTATACAGAAATTTGAGACAGAAAAATATTTCCGTGCTGGGGATACCCGAAGGCCATATTAACAGATAATGGCACCAAATTTAACAGCTACAGGTGGCAGACTGCGTGCAATTCATGGAAGGTAGAGACATGGGTTACTTCCCATTTATCACCCGCAAGAAAACCCCACTGAGTGGAGAAATTAAGAGCTAAAGAAAAGTGAGTCTCCATTTCAGTGTGGGAGAAGACCACCCCCATTGGTACAAGCACAATCCTAATATTCTCTTCACCCTCAGGAGGAGAACCAGTGAGCCTGTGGACACCAGCCCCAGCCAGCTCATTCTGGGACGAACTCTCCGCCGCCCAGGAGCCAACCATTTAGCAGGGCCCGCGGTCAGTTCAGCGCAGGCCTTGCTGACAAGTGGGAAGGGCCCTACACGATTGTGGGACGCCTGGAGAATGTATACTGGGCAGAGGATGTCAGAGGACAAATCCACAAAGCAACCAGAGGGCAGATGCACTCTGGCCCTGCCGGAATCGAAGACCATGAGGCTGAAGCACCGGAAGACAAAGGAGAAGAAGAGAACGGAAGGGAGGACGATCCCCAACCACAGGCACCCACCGAGATTGAGCCACCTGCCTTCCGAGACCCAGAAACACGCTTGGACGCTGACCAGAGGAGTGTAAAACCCACCCTGACCAAGGTTGAATGACCAGCACCTCGAGGAGCAATGTCCGTCAGAGGACAACGGACTCCATCTGCAAGATGGTGACCAGGCGTGGCCGCATAACTCCCACTGGGTCTAAACTGTTGTGGTGGAGCCCCTAAGAAAGAGAACCCCCTGACGACTCCAACAACTTATCTCCATCCAGGAAAAAGATAAGCCCAGCAGAGCCGACAAGGCAGGAGTGCCCGAAGAGCCCCTGCCTCAGACGGCAACCCAGACAACGTCCACCCAGGAGGACATGGTCACCCACTGGGTCACGATGCCAGACGGCACCGAGACCGCTACCACACCGCCTGCCACATGGAAGGATATACCTAGCAGAGCTGAGGGGGCAGGGAAAGCTGATGAGACCCTGCCTCCGACGACAACGTGGACGCCGCTCCTCCAGAAGGATGGGACACCCAGTTGTGCCTCGGTGCCTGGTGGCCCCGAGCTGGCCAATGCCGAGCACGATGCCAACCAGCCCAGCAGAACCAAGGCAGGGGTGCCCAAAGAGCCCCCTTCCTCAGACAGCCGGACGGCGACGAGACCAACACCGCTTCACAGCCTTCCGTACGGGAGGACGAGCCCAGCAGGAGAATAGTGAATTTCCTATCTCTGATGGCTACCCCAATGCCACCCCTCCAGGAGGAGGGTTCACATAGTCGTGCTCCAGTAGCTGGTGGCCCCGAGTTAGCTATTGCCGAGCACGACACCGAGGGGCCCAGCAGCCGACCCACGACCAGCTGGATGAGAGAGCTGCCTCCCCGCACCTACTGCACTGCCTCTCAAGGTCAGCTGGGGTGGTACCGTGAGCCGCCATGGCGACCCACAACAAAATTTATGTGACCATACACACAGCATGTGGCCTTGAGGAGGAAGCGAGGTCGTCCATGCAAATGAAAGACTTCCAAAACCAGTGAAACCCAGTGAAACCCAGATTTTTGTAAATATTTGAAATAATTGAGTGCAATATGTTTTTTAATTTATTGTAGGTCGCCTGTACGCCAATTTTGTTAGTATAAATCATTTCAAGAGTATTTGTTTTGTAAATATTAGGTAGATGCCGGCGTAGGTGACTGAAGGCCTAGACCAGCACCACTAGAGCTTTGTCACACGTAAAATTATCTGCCGTGCAACCAGCTAGGAGGCTACAGAGCAGAGCCACTTTAAAATGCCTTCAGCTCTATGGCAGGTAAAGCAGTAGGATTGACACACCCCTCACAAGTGGGACTTGTATATACACTAGTGTTCAATTATTTTTTTCGTGCCCTCCTGTACATTGGTTTTCTTCCATGTAAAATCTGTTAAAATACTTTTGTAAATAAACATGATCTTCAGCTGATTAGTGTGAGCGGCACTCTTGTTATGTAACAAAGAAGGGACGCGTTCATTCACCCGACACCAGGCCATTAACTCGTAACAGCTATCCTCCCCAAGGGGAACCCATTAGCCTGGCTGCTCGGCCAGCCAACCGGCACGCTTGAGAGACAGCACTACACCTTGCCGAGAGCGAAAGTGATTCGCCACATGCCGGAGCCCAGAGAGCGCACAGAAGAGAAGCGCTACAGACGCCAACCTGACTTTCTTGCAAGTGACAGTACATCATCACTCCTACTGATAATTCTACTTTTCCTAGGTAGGGGGAGTGGCATTGACGCGTGATGTGTACTGTTATATATACACATACACACGACTTTACCTCATCTTTACGTGTCATCACTTCACCCCAGGCAGGGTTTGAACTTTGAACGACTTGCTGTCAGAGCCTACCAGCACCCTGGACATGTCAGCCAAGATCGCTTTCACTTTTGTACCAGACGTCATGCCACCCCCAATGTGTGATAGAAGCCAGTCAAGCGGCCCAGCGCTGCGCCTGAGCTCGCGCAGTCGACGCAACCCCGCATAGCTGAGAGCCTGCTTCTGCCACAGTCCGACAGATGGCACCACAGTACGGCTTACCTACGAAGGGAGGAGCTACCCCTGCCACCCCCAAGAGCAGGTGGATATATGTCCCTACATCGCCTCAGAACGGCAGTTCATTCTCCGCAGCTCGCTCTACCACCTTGTGTGCTGGATTTCTCTGCAGACACTGGCGTCCTCCAGTAGGACCACCACTACTTACCAGACATCTTCAAGGCCTTCACCAGCAACGCCCGAATAAGTCTTCATCCCATTTAAATACTCACTACCCTTCTGGTAGTGACACCCGAGTCCCTTCTTGACAACAATATTGAGTTAGTTAGGGTCAGTTATTATTATAGCTACCTAGTCGCATCTGCTCTTGTCTAGTTTAGACCCAGGTCTCCTTCACCTGGTATTCTCGTAGTGTACTTCCGTTACAGTTCCTTGTTAGTTAGGAATTACTACGGGTCACTATGTCTATTCCTCACGGGAATAAACACGTTTTCTATCTAACCTCCGAGTACTTACTTCTAGGGTGACTGTGACTTTATCCACCATAGAAGTCAGTCCACCAGGGAAAAGCAGGAGACCGCGTCATTACAACCCATTTGTCGAACCTAGAGTAGGACTGCGGCCTCCCTTAACCGGATGCACGTATGCCTCAAACAAACACATTAGATAGCCACCCATACTGTGGATCAGGAACGGCAAGGTACCTAATGAACATGTACAATGCAACCACTACCTCTAGGAAATCAACCCACAAGGCGTCTAGTCAGCCAGTCCAGCTAATTCACTTCATACACAGCGCTGTACTTTCACCGGAATGAGTGATAAGACTGGTTCTGATGGTCTCTCCCTTTTGGACTGCACTCATGTTGATGTTGGACATCCAGGGTAAACCCACCGCTCTAACCACAGTGCTGTACTGTCTCCGGTTGGAGTAATCGGGTATGACTCTGGTTGGCTCAGCCACGGCTGGCTTTACACCTAACTAGGGACCCTCGTTGCCTGCTCTTCCCTAGCTTGACTCTCCGTAGTACATTCCTTTATGCCATACACCCATAGGAGTGGTGCATAGTGGTGAGCTAGTAAGACAGCTACTCCCTTCAAGTCCAACTTGAGCTGTAGCCCAGCGCCAACTGCCCTATGCAGTCTAACCCTCCGAGAACGAGCTCAAGTAGCCCAAGAACTGGAGAGGCCTAACCTCCCAGTCCCTCCATGCTCCCTATTTCAGCCACCCTACAAGACCGCTGGCGAGCCACACGAAGTCTTCGCCGACTTCCGCCAGAGACTCCATATGCCACTGGATATATCAAACCAGTGGTTCCAGCTCAGCGGGACCAGTAGCCCTCCGTGGGCTCCCACCAGCACCACCAGCCCCAGCACTACCTCCCCTCAAGGACTGGACTTGAGTTTCAGCCGGCACCAGCAGCAACAGGGGCCGAGTCAGGAGCTATCCAGTGCTGCGCCCACTCCAGGTAAACCAGTGGCTGAGTGTAAACCAGTGTTGCAGAGAACAGTTAAGCCCACACCATTTTGTGCCGTGCCGTCAAACAAGACGCCCCAGCTTATATACCGGCCAGGGTCCCGTTAGCAGCCAATAAAGTCAGCCCAGTCATATGTCCCTGACCGACACACTAAAACCTTGCCTGACCGTGACTTCGTTGTCAGTCACCCGTCACGTGTCACCGAAAACATTAAAATATCATTACATTTTAACCTTATTACAAAAACAAAATAACAACAAAAATTAGTTAAAATGGTTTAAGATATAATTAAAAAACCGTAAGCCATGAGAAATTGTCAGTAAGTACCCTAAAGAAAATACATACATAGTTATTAATGAAAATAAAAATTTTTGTTGTGAGTGATGAGACCTATCCCTGTATTTAATTACTGTACATAAACTTGTTGTGCATGATATGTCTTAGTAAAATACTGCAGATATCACAGTGACATCTCCTGAAAAAATCTGTACAGGCTGTGCATTGAGTGAGATATCAAAATATTGGTAACCCTTCCACAGAGAGGAGACCGTCAGAGACCAGAGGACCAGGTGCTGATGCGAGCCCTCAGGGACTTTAATGTCCCAAAGATTGTGACCGATGATCGGCCTGTGTTCTTGGGGCTCATTGGGGACTTGTTTCCTGGGATAGATGTGCCTCCCAAGAGGGACCATGATTTTGAGAAGGTGGTAAAGCAGTCTGTGGAAGACCTTCGACTACAAGCTGAAGAAAGCTTTGTACTGAAGGTAAAGTATATTACCAGAATGAGGGCTGTTCATTAAGGGTCACAGTTCATTTATACCTGCCTCACATTCATCTCAGTTGACTCAGTGAGTTCGGAAAGTTCTATTAATAAGTTAGTATGTATTGTCTTGCTAGCAAACTGGAGAAACATTTTTGTTCTATCAGTGATTATGATTGAAAGTATTCCTATAACAGTGAGTCTGAGTTAGGGAAGTTTCTTGTCAATAAATTGGGGAGAGAGTTATTATCAATAAGTTTAGGTGAGTTTTTTTTAAATTGTCAGTTGGGATGAGAAAATTTTTTTATGAGCGAGTTCAACGAGAGTAATCTTGTTATTTGTGATGAGAAACATTGTTCATTCATTGATTTTGGTTGGGAATATTGTTTGTCCAACAAGCTCAGTGAGATTATAATCTTGTTAGTTGTGGTGAGAATATTGTCATTTAATGATTTTGTGTAGAGCAGTTTTTCTTATTTGTGAGTTTTTAATTACATCTCCATTTAGTTATTAGCATATAAAACTTCTCGTTTTGCATTTTAAGTTAGTCAAATCTTCTCTTATGTATACAAATTTATTTTCTCTCGTTCATTTTCATAAACCATATCCTTTTGATTCATAATTTCCATGGTTTGTTCCTTGAAAGCTAATATTATATCCACTACTAGCTTGCTTGACATATTGCAGTTTTACCAAAGCCCTATTATTCATCAAATTTTAGAGTCCTTAAATTGAATTTGGGTGGATATTAATGACTTATGAATGAGTTTGAGTGTAAGTATTGTTTTATCAATAAGTTCATGGATAGCATGGTGCTTTTAGGTTGGATGATACAGTCTTAGCATTAATTTGAGTCAAGAGTATTGTTGTGTCTGTGTGTTCAGGAAGTGTGTGTGGATGTACTGAGTGTTCACAAATAATACTGACAAGCACTGTCAAGTGATTCCTCACAAAAATAACTAAAATGTGTCTACATGGCATATGGTCAAACAGCTTCCTAAGGATGATATGCACCTTGAAAGTGGAGATGAGAGACTGGTTTATTGCCAATACCACAGAAAAAAAATTGACTTGTAACTGTGAGCTTATGGATAGTGTGCATTTAAATGAAGACACATATCTACTACAAACACTGTGTTTGTCATAAATGTAGGTCATAGAAAAGAGAGGGGATACCTGTTGCCGCTTGAAATTTTGCTATGTGAAATGGCAATCAAATATTCATGATTGATAATTGACACCTCATCTGCTTTAGTACTCTACTAGCAGGAGACATCTGCAGCTTACTTCCCCTGAGGACAGGGAAGTGGGCATCCTGTAGATGGAGATATTAGTGATGGCAGTGGACTGAGGAGTGGTGGCAGAGATTATGAGCCTCTGCTCTCTGGGAGGAACTGGGCATATCATAGGTTGTGTTCAAGAGCATGTCAGGGCAAAGTTTTCTGGTCTGGTGCAGCTTAAGGTGGGCACAAGCTGGCGGACTACTTTAGCAGGGGTAGCTGGGTGAGGTTCAGTAGGCCAGTGCTTTAGTGGAGTTGGTGGTGGAGGAGAAAATGCTCGTGGCACACTGAAGCAACTGGGGAGATACCCTCCTGCGCACCCTTCCCCTACTGGCAAAGGTTGGTATGGTTGCTGCTTGACTGTGACACTTCTTTGGTTGACAGCTTCCTCCCTCAGCAACATATACACCTGTGGACCTTTTCTGACTCTGCAGCCTTGCTGGCTAAGACTAGAGCCTTCTTGGCCACCTTCCACCACCCAGCCTGGAGTAAGTTAATGTATTGCAAGCACTGACGCAGCTGGTACTAACAGTGAGGGCATAACCTTTTAAGGCGGAGGAAATCCGAGGTGACCTGCTGGAGAGCAGTGACCTTCGTCACCACGGCGCAGTGCCCTAGCAACTCGTGTCTCCTTCCCAGGTTATCAAGTAGGGTGGTATTATCGCCAGCACGCCAAGTTCCTATAGAAAGGTTTGTGAGATGTGTATGGACCACCACTAGCATCTTTCAGAGCACCCATGTAGGGCAGAATTATTGTCAGTACATCAAGTACTCGACCGAAAGGTGGGGCAGCGGTTATGCACTCCTCTCCAGTGGTGATCAGCAAGGCAGGATTATTGTCATACCTCAGTCTCCAGCATGAATAGGGATGGTCCTTTCTTCACAATCTGAAGGGCGCAGAGATTGGTAGTCTTGGGCCAACACCTGAAAGTGTAGTTCAGGTTGTGGTGTTGAAATGGGAAGACAGTGGGATCAGGTAGCATAAAAGTCAGTGAGCTGATAGTGAAAAAATAACCAAGTCAGAAAACGATTGATTTATTGGCGAGCCAACAAATCAATCACACCCGGTATGTACATTATCAAGAGCCTGTAGGTCTGGGCCTAGTTGCCAACAATGACAAATGAGGATGCACGGTCGACATGGCTGCATAATGGGTTGAGGGCAACCCCAGGGAAAGATGATGACTTGTACTTGAGTAGCAGGTGGTAGCACAGTGGCTAGCAGGGGCAAAGATTCTCAGCGACCGAAGTGTGCTCGGGCAGAGTGACATTCTTACAACTGTTGAACAAATACAGCCTCATACCATGGACCGTGGCCGTTATTTATACTTTAGAATCTACGGCGAATGAAAGGTTTAAGGAGAGAGGAGAGAGCAAAGAACGCCAACTACATGGCCGGGATGCACAAGGGTTACTCCTCCGCGGCCAGCCACCGGAGGGGGTTAAACCAGGCACATGCAGAAATTCCAAATGGTAGTGTGATATGGGTAGCCAGCTTACAGGTGGTGGCAGCACGGCAGTGGGTTCATACTCTTACCTTATGGAATCACTGTGGTGTGTATGGCTTAATGGTTCTTCCTAGGGAGGGAACCACAGCTATGGTGGAGGTTATAAAGGTGAAAGACGTAGCCCGTGGCATGTCAAGCCTCTCATTTCATTGGCCAGAGCCAAAGGTGTGAAGACGACTATCCTTACTGAAGGCGGCTGGCTCCTCTCGGAGAAGACTGGAACTGGGTGCTCTTCCTCTCTCTCACCACAAAGATCTCCCTCATGCTCAAACCCATAGGCCAGGTATCTGTGCATGCAAAGGTCCAACCATGACCATAAAATATGCTGAGGTTTACAAATGGGATCTGAAAGATATGAACCCTACCTTTAAGAATAAAGGTAAGGAACAAAATGGGCTGAAAGTCTTGTTACATACAGTCGTCCAAAAATTTAGGTGAAAAACTTAACGTGGGTTACGAGGTGAAACTATCAATTCACAGCCCATATGCAAACCTAGGGAAAAGAAAATTCCAAAAGGGCTACAATACAAAAATCTTAACCTTAAGGGATTGGCTAAATTTATTGTGGTTGACTGACAGGTTAACTCTTAGCTGAAAAATTTAGCTAAACTAGACTGGAGCAAATTGTAGTAACTTGACGCCTGATGTGGGGTGACTGACAACGACATCACAGTCGGGCAAGGTATTGTGTGTCGGTCAGAGACACGGGCAGTATGCTTGGCTGACTTTACTGGCTGCTAACCGGACCTCGGCCGATGTATAGGCTAGGGCGCGTGGCTTGACGGCATGGCACAAAGTCGGCTGTGGGCTTGGCTGTCCTTTGTATTACTGGTTGGTACACAGTCACTGGTTTACCTGTGTTTGGCGGGGCTCAAGGTAGATCCTGACTCGGCCGCTGTTGCTGCTGAGGTCAGCCGGAACTCATGCTCAGTCCTTGGGTGGAGGTGGTGCTGTGGTTGGCAGGGTTGAAGGGTGCCCGTGGAGGCTGCTGGTCCTGGTGCTCCGGAACCACGGGTTCGCTATCTCCAGTGGCACGTGACATCCTTGACGGAGGTCGGTGACGACAGGATGCGGCTCGCCGGTGGTCTTGAATGGGGGTTGAAATAAGAAGGGGGAACGAGCTGGGAGGTGAGACCTCTCCAACTGTCGGGTGTCTTGAGCTCGTTCCCAGGGGGGTTATTCTGCAAATTGTAGTTGGGGCTGGGTTATAGCTCCCTTTTGATTCGGAGCAGCTTTTCTAGCTTGCCACTTCACACCACTTCTGTTGATGTATGGCATAAAGGTAGGTACTAAAGTCTATGAAGGAAAAGCAGGCGTCGGTGATCCCTAGCTAGGTGTATAGCCAAGCTGAGGCCAAGCCAACCAGAGTCGTACCCGATTACTCCAACTGGCGACAGTTGAGCGCGGTGATTAGAGCTGTGTGTTTAACCTGGATGTCCGACAACGACGTGGGTGTGGTCCAAAGGTGGGCAGACGTCCAGAACCAGTCTATCACTCTGTCTGGCAACAGTTCAGCACGGTGGATGGAGTGAATTGGATGGACTGGTTGACTAGCCGCCTTGTGGATTGAGTCTCTAGTGGTTGTGGCTCTACTGTACTGCACACCAGGTGCACAGTATGGGTGGCCGTCTAATGGGTGTGTTTGCAACGTACGTGCGCCCGGTTAAGGGAATCCGTAGTCCTACTCTATGTTCGGCAATTGTGTTTGTAAATGATGAAGTCTCCTGCTTTTCCCTGGTGGGCTGGCGTCTACGGTGGACAAAAGACTGTCACCCTAGAATCAGTACTCTGAGGTTTGATGGGAAACGCGTGTATTCTGTGAATATCCAGGAACTGAAACGGAAGTAGACTACAAATAACATGTGAAGGGAACCTGGGTCTAAATGAAACAAGAGCAGATGCGGCTTGGTAGCTATAGTACTAACTGACCCCAACTAACTTGATGCTGTTGTCCAGAAGAGACTCGGGTGGCACTACCAGAAGTGTAGTGCGTGTTGAAGAGGTTTGAAAACTTCTTTGGGGGTTGCTGGTGAAAGTCTTCAAGAGTTTCTGGTGATTCGCGAAGATGTTGGAGTTGGCAGAGATCTCCAGTACACGAGGTGGTGGAGCAAGCTGCTGAGAATGAACTGCCGTTCTATGGCAGTGCACGGACATATTCCACCTGCCCGCAGGCTGTCTGAGTTGCGGGGGTGCTGGGGGTGATCTCCTTCTTTCGTGGGTGGAGCTGCGCTCTTGGGTGCCATCTCTCGGTCCGTGGTGAAAGCAGGTGTCTCTGTCATGCGAAGTTGCCTCGGCTGCATGAGCTCAGGTGCTTAGCTGGGTCGCTTGGCGGGCTTCTATTACACATGGGGGTTTGGCGTGACGTCTGACATAAAGGCGAAACAAACTTGTCTGACAAGTCCGTGGGTGCCCCTGCGTCTGGGCGTGCTGGTAGGCTCTGGTAGCAAGTAGTTTCTGGGTTCAAACCCGGCCTGGGGTGATGTGATGACACGTGAAGATAAGGCAAAGTCGTGTTTAAATAATTGTCAGTGTGCATCACACTTAATACTGAGCTTATTAACTTCTTGTTATTTGGCAACCCCTACTTCCAATGTAATATAAGCTGCTATAGGCTACAAAAATTTGACTGGTACACTTTAAATTTCACATAAACATAAAACAATTAAGTTATGGAGGAGCCATTTTAGTTTTTGCTGGGAAACATCCTTTGAGTCCATGCGATCCATTGTTTAATGCCTCATTAAATAATACAGCTACAACATTGGCTTGCAAACCTTAAATTTTGATGAAACAAACAGTAGTGGCTTAATAAATTATTTGAATGGGTTTATGTGCCTTGTAGGCCAAACAATGAATGTAAACAATGCAATACAATGGGTATAAGGTTACACAAAACTTTTCCTTTTGGTAAGTTTCATAGAGTAAACAAGCTGAAAGTACTAATTTCATTTTTGAGAAAATGGATTTACATTGGCTTAGTGTCGAACACAGGAAGTTAAGTTAAAATACTAACGCCACTTCGTGCTTCTGAAATGGACTTGTTAGTTCTCCCCCTAGGAGCTAGGTAGCTGTCTGCTTTGTTAACGAGGATTTCATTAGGGCTGGTCCCTGCCTGACAGTACACTTTATCTTGGCAAGTGCGGCCTTAGCCACCTTCTTCCTCCCAGCATGGGGACCAAGCATGGGGATAGTGATGTGTACTGAAGGTACATAAGGCAAATGGGTCTGTCTGAAATCTGTTGGCTCAGGCAAGGCTGGGTAGTGTTGAATGTATTTGGTCGTCAAAGGGAACTCTAATCTGGTATGGTCTTCCCAGTGAGCCGGCAATGCCCCCTGGTGCTGATGCCGTAGGGGTTCGTCCCTGTTTACCTTCTCGTCAACAAGCAGTAAGGGGGCTGACACGATCGCTCAAGTCTTACTGTCGGGTTGAGGGTTGGTAACCACACATAGTCTCAGAGCGGTCTGCTATCGTGGTCTTCTCGAGGAGCTAGTCCACTGTCAGCCTGCAGTGAGGAGGGTGACACGATCGCTCAAGTCTCACCAACAGGTTGAGGACACTGACATTTCTTGAAAAGAACACTTAGTCCTCCTCCAATTCTTCAGTGACGTGTGAAGAGCGGCTGACCACTCGAGTCAGGTGCACAGCTGGAGCCTCGAAGCTTTCCTTCCTTGGGCCTGGGAGGTCAGGAAAGATTCTCTATGCCCTTGCCAAGGGAGTGTCCAGGAGAGTAGCGTGACCTGCTAGCAGCCAAGCACCCAACTCTGGCAAGAACAAGGAGCTTCCTTCCGGACCTGATATAAGGGGGTTCGTGTTGTACCAAAGCCGTGCGTGAGTCTAATGTAGGATAGTGTTAGGTAGGGTAGCTGTGAGAGTAGAAGGCCGACTTGAGACCAAGTAAATCTGACGGGTGAGAACCTGACGGGCATATGATTCAGTCTAACGGTGCGGTTGCGGGGTGAACTCTGGTTGACTGTACACACTGATCTCCAAACCGTAGAGATAGCCAAGCTAGCAACGTGGTACTCAGGCTGGGCACTTACTCTCGGTCAGCTCTTGAATAAGCGGTAACTGACGTACGAGTGGAACAAAACTGGACGAGTGTCACCTATATACGGCTCCGAGGGTTGTGGCGAGCAAGGGGTACATGAAGCGGCAAGAGAGTAGGGGTAGCCAACCCTCCTGCACGTGGAGGAAGCATGTGCGGTACCAGCAGGCCCAGTGCAGCCTTGGGCAGGGGGTGGCCCACCCACCAAAGTGGCGAATGGCAGTGGTTTGCGGGCTGCCTACTGGCAGGCGGCGCAGCACACTTCCAGTGTTGAGACGTAGAGAGGATGTGGGGGACATGTTAGTGACGGTATGTATCGGTACAGAACAGGGGCAGTCAAAGAGGTGCAGGCTACTACGAGCCAAGGACGTCGCCTCATGGGGCGTCAATACATTGAATAACAAAAGCAAATATTAAGTAAAAATGTGGTTTAAAAATTCCTTTGTTTGTGAGTTTTCTTTTCAACATACGTGAAAATAAGCAGACTAACGTTAGCAAAAATTCTTATGCAAGGGTTAATTGTTTTTTTTTTTTTTTTGGGTATTGACTAGGCAGAACAATAGGTCAATTGTTCACAGCACATTAAAGATAGTTAGTTAATTTGCTGATAAGCTGTAACACATCAAGCATGGTACTTAGGTTAGCACAGGTAACAGGCAACAAAATAGCACTTTAGGCAACACGGAAGGATCTACTGTGTTGCTGGGCTCACAGTGGGTGCAGAGTTGAGGGGGCAACTTCAGACATTGAATTGGTTGATAAGGGGTAAGCTCTCAGTAGCAATTAAGCGCGTAGAGTCTGTCCTGCGGTGGCAGACCAGCTGAAGGTTGGTGGTCAATGCCAAGGTGTCTTATAATAGCCCCCTGGCTTCTCCTTGATGGCAGCTTGGCAGGTTCTTCAAGGCTGTTGTCGGGATTATGGGGGCATGTACCTTGTGATGGCTGGCTGCGGTGGTGGCTCTGGGTCAGCTTGTTGTGGGTCAAGGACCCGAGGTGTGACCTGTCTCCTCCCTGGGGCAACTGTGGCGGCTGGAGTATCGGGCGGGGCTGGCTCTGCAAGAGATGGAGCCTTCTGCTCGGTGGCTGCTGGGTGGCCCTCCCCTCTACACTCTTCTCCTCCTCAGTTGGGGCTGGCTCTGGTGAAGGCGACCGCTGCGGCTCAGGGGAGGGTGGTGGTGTGGCAGGAGCGATAGCAGGCTCGCTCGGTGTGGGGGGCATGGTGCTCATCAAGGAAGTCGTTTTCCTGTCCATGTTCTGGTGAAACTCATGGTGGTAGCAATTTCTGGCATACCTCAGTGCTCTGCATGACCACAGGTTTGGCTTCTCTTTTTATGTGGGTCCCATGTACCTTGCAGATTATCCCACCCTCGTCTTCTATCCAAAGAGCATTCCTGTCTCTTTCTTGGACCAGATGTTGGCCTTCCCACTTGGGGTGGAATACGGTGTAATAGTGGGCTGTCTTTCTGCTGAGTGGCCGCATCTTAACATACACCCTCTCTCCTTCTTTAATTTGTCGTTTGGGTTTTGATTTTGGCGGCGAGGGGGACTAGATTCTACCTGTTCACGCACCAGGCCTGATTCTTGATGGACTCTTTCTACTCGTTTTCGACTCTCTATCCTTACCTCTTCTACTTGCAGTACCTCAGTGGGTCCAGCCCCTTCAGTCTCTGCAATGTGTGGCTAACTTCACCAGGTGAGGTTTCCAAAGCTTTGTCTCACCATTTGCAAAGTGTGAGGCAGATGTCAGTTAGATAGATTTCCCATCGCCTGTGGTCTCCTTGCATTTGAATCTGGAGGCTCTTCTTAATCTCTTGGTTCCGCCTCTGTCTGATTCCCTTGGGGGTGGTAGCTGGGGGGTTGCCCTCTTTTGCAGGCCCCAGCAGTGACACACTACTCCCCAGGCTGTCCCAGTGAACTGCGTGCCATTGTCGGCNTTGCCCTCTTTTGCAGGCCCCAGCAGTGACACACTACTCCCCAGGCTGTCCCAGTGAACTGCGTGCCATTGTCGGTCAGTATACAGCGAGGATAATCCCAGCAGGGGAAGAATTCCTTTTTCCAGATACTGATAATGATTCTGACACCAACTTTCGTGAGGGGAAATTCCTTGACCCGTTACATGCTCCTAATGGTGTGCAGCGACATCTGTGGAGTGCTTACAGGTTGTCGCATGATGAAGCAATTCTCCCTGCTAGTGGTCCACCAGGGACAACCTGAGCCTTATTAACAACTGTGTGTACCCTCCTGTTCCCATTGCTTCCAACACAGACTCACAGTTTAGACAAAATGCTTCAAGGGGCGAGCAATGCGCCAAAATGCACAACCTGCCTTTCGGAGGCCAACGATGCAGTTCCTTTCAACTTATCCAGCTGGGCAAAACTTGTTTGCTGTTGGGGTGATGCTCACCCTATTGGCTCTGGAGGTTAGCGCGCATTATCAAGGCTCCCCCTCACCCCTCCCCGTCAGGCGACTGAGAAGCGGAGTTGCCGCTCTGACGTGGTTATTCTTGGACCCTGCTGTGGTGGATTTGGCAACCTCTATTACAGTGCGCTAGGTCTTGGAAGGTGTGCTAGCAAGCTTTAGGTGTGTAGGCACACATGTTGGGGTGTATAAAGGTGTGATATTGAATCGCTTGACCACCTTGTCAACACTGGCAGAATGGGCGAAGGTGGGTGATTTCTTCTGCGGCATCAGCGGTAATGGTGACACGGCATGTGGCACATGTCAGATGAGGTTTTGTGATGAACTGGATGTGGTGGTGGCTGACCCTCTCTGGTGAGCAGCTTCTTCCTTTTCCGAGGAGTACACCCAGTTCGCTCTGGATCTGAACTCCCAGGACTCCACCAGGGCTAGCCCCTGCTTGGCTGCTTTCCCCCTGCCCAGGCCTATGATGAGGCATAAGGGGGTGACATAATAGAGAGGTGGATAACAGGTGTTGAAAAGGGGTATTCATGGCCTAATGGAAATAAGGAGAGGCTGTTGGATAGTGTAGGCAGTCTGGTCTACTGGCCTTTATTCTAGTGGCTTGCCGAGTGGGACGTCATTGGCGGACCCAAGTACCGAACAGAAGGTATAAGTAGCGGGATCGGGGTGTCCGTTCTCGTGGCTACTTGGAGAGCGGTACATCACTGGTGGACCCAAGCATCGCGAAGAAATGGAGCTCCTTGTCGGGAGTTGGCGTATCGTTCTCCAGCAAGTAACCTGGCGAGTGGGATGTCACTGGTGGATCCAGGCACATACTGGAGGAGACGATAGTCCATGGTAGCAACTGCTCTGGTATTACCCAGGATGGCGGGCTTCATAAGCTCCATGTCGTGACAGTGCTTCAGAGGGCTGAGGTAGGGAATGAGTGTTCCGGCTCGGGGCGACTCCTGCAAGTATGTATTAGAGTATGGTGACAAAGCAGGAGATAGCGGGAACAAGGTAAAGAAAGACAAAGTGCTAGGAGTGACAATGCAACCAAATTTGATTTATGCCCGTTTATTGACTGGTCATTAAACACACATAAACCAGCCTGTACCCTGTCTAGGGCCTGAAGGGCTGATCCTAGGTATCAACCAGTATGTTTCCTAGTCTCGGAAGACTTCGCAGTGCGAGGGGGGGGGGGACCTCAAATGCACGATACTCGGTTTCGTGTCACTAAGGTGAGTTACAAGGTAGCTAAAAACACAGTGGCTTTGGTGTACTGGCGAGCAGCGTAGCAGTGTTGTGCAAAGTAAGACTCTCGACGAAGGCTGCGTATAGCAGTGACAACTTGAAGAAGTTGTTTCGTTGTAGAGCAGAGTGACGTTCTGCAAAGGTTGGCGTCACGGTAGGCGCTCAGACAGCATAACATTCTACAACTGGACTGATGCAAGACAGCTGTTTCGGTGTGTGTGTGTTCTGGCAGCGTGACACTGTGTAACTGGACTGACACAAGACAGCGTCAAACTGCTGACTACGAGTTTTATTTATACATGGTGCACAGGGCAAGTGCAGGGGGTGCAGAGGTAGCAGTAGAGAGGTCATGGAGAGAGAGGTCGTGGAGAGAGAGGGTGGGAGAGAGCCGGCGGTGATGGTCGAAGGGGGCCGAAGTTGGCGGCTACTTCCCCTCATGTGGTCGAAGGCTGGAGGGGTAGAGAGCAGCGGTGTTGTGCAAACCGTGTTGTGGCACAGCAGGATGCATCAGCTGGGCCGAGCCAACCTTGGGCTTCAAGGCATGTTGTGGCGTGTGTGGCTCTTCTTAAGAGGGGGCCGTGGCTGTTGTGAGACTAGATCGGGTGAATTATGATGCCTGTGGCGCGTCAGGGGTATGCTACGTGTTCACTTAACTTGGCTTTGTGACACACTGCTACTAAGGCCTTATTCAGTGTGTCGTAGGACAAATGATGGAGGAACATGTATGTCTCTGAGTGGCACATTGGCACAAGCAAATCACATTAAATATAATGGGACATACCAGGTTGTGATATTACTGTATGGCAACCGTTGTCTTACTTGCACAATTCATTCATGGTAATAAATTTTTTTGCAGGTGAGTGTAAAACCCAATCCGCCATGTGCTGTGTTGATTTCACTTTTATACTCATGTAAACGAAAGCATCACAGCAGTGATAGTACAAAAAAAACTGCAGATAATTAAAAATAGACTGAGCTTTCAATTACAGATAATGTATTATGAGTANAAATGATGGAGGAACATGTATGTCTCTGAGTGGCACATTGGCACAAGCAAATCACATTAAATATAATGGGACATATCAGGTTGTGATATTACTGTATGGCAACCGTTGTCTTACTTGCACAATTCATTCATGGTAATAAATTTTTTTGCAGGTGAGTGTAAAACCCAATCCGCCATGTGCTGTGTTGATTTCACTTTTATACTCGTGTAAAAGAAAGCATCACAACAGTGATAGTACAAAAAAAACTGCAGATAATTAAAAATAGACTGAGCTTTCAATTACAGATAATGTATTATGAGTATGTATGTTTTCATGTGTTTTTATTTTTTATATCCTAATGAAAACAACATTAAATTTAAGTGTGTGCATAAAATTAATGTGTAAATATACTTTAAAATAAGTGAATTTCTGTGAAAATATTAATTACTGGTAGTTTTAAGTTATTAGTTACTTGGTTAAACAACTAATGAGTTAAATTAAAATTATTGCTAGTTAGAAAGGTTTTAACTTAACCTTTAACTTTTTAATAAGTACCTTTGTCTGGCAATGAGTGTTTGTGTGAGCTGTAGTGAGAGAAAGAGCACTGTAAATGTTTGGTTGTAGGTGGTGCAGCTGGAAGAGCTGCTGCAGGTGAGACACTCTGTGTTCATCGTGGGCAACGCAGGCACAGGCAAGACCATGGTGTGGCGCTCTCTTTTCAGGACATACCAGAACCAGAAGAGGAAGCCCTTCTACAACGACCTCAACCCCAAAGCTGTCACCAATGACGAGCTCTTTGGCATCATAATCCCCGCTACTCGTGAGTGGAAGGATGGTAAGCCACATCCACACGTGCTCTCATTCCTCTCATTCGTGCACTCATTACTAAATTTTAGGGAGAGGGCAATCTATAACCTGCCCTCCTCATCCCGAGTTGTTATGCCACTATTCTCCTTTAAATCACTGCAACAGGAGAAAATATTTGAACAGCATAGGGTTGTGCGAATGTGACGTTTTGTTTCACGAAACGAAAATAAAAATTTGTGTTTGTAATTTGTGAAACATATAATTGAATGAGAGCTTAGCCGTAGCGAACGTACACAACTGTTCATTCATGTTCAACTAAGCAAACATTTGATAAGCACTCAAATATGTATTAAAATAAAAAAATTTCAATTTGTTTAAAACTTGGAACAACTAGTTTTCTTACCAAAATCATAAATGAAAGCTGATTTTTCACTATTGTTTAGTATACAGAATAGTTACACGACGCTAACACCACATACATAGAGCATGAGCCTATTAACATTATGTTCAGCTTCAGGTCCACTAAAAAATGAGCTTATTGAGTAACATAGTATCTGTGGTAGAAGTTTCACCACAGTAACAACACAATGTTGTCAATATTTAGGTATCAGTCATTTAAATCCTGCTTTGTAAATTTGAGGTATGCAACAGTGGCATGGATGCAAGGAGACAAGTTTACGTAATGAAATTTGCTATCAAATTAATTTTTGCCACACAAAAGTAATTTTCTTTACTGGTCGTGAGATGGAGGAGTTTGGGAACCACTGCACTAGAACATTAAAATTACTATGTGGTTTCAGGAAACTTGCATCCATGCAGTCTTGCAACATGTTTTCTTGTTGTAGAAGCTGGTTGAACAACAAATTTGTGAATTTGTCAATTTCACTAAGCTGATCGACGAATGTATACATTTCGTGCATTGTAACTTCAGGAACATTGGATAGGGTTTGCACATTAACTTTATGTACGTGACCTTAGTTTCCTGCATCTTAAGCTTCAATGAAAATGTTGTGAAATTCTTGCAAAGTCAGCAAAGTGGTGAGAAGAGTTTGGCACTAATTGAAGTTGACTGCCCCGCCTGAGAACCAACCTTTCATTTATGTAGCAAAATGAAGAAAGTGAGAAAATGGCAACATCCTGGGAAATCTTTGACACCACAACAGTCTGCTCTACGCCCCATATCAGAATCTGCATCCAAAAAATTTCTGGCCGTCAGGGCCTGTAAATGAGCTTGGAACTACAGTAATGGGAGGCTCGTGACATGACAAACCACTGAGCCAATCTTGGGACCCTAGTTCTTACACAGCATGTTGTACTTGAATAGTATGATGTTGTAGGACTGTTCTCGACATTGATGAGGGACCAAGCAAACATGACTGGCGACAACCCCAAGTGGCTGATTCTTGATGGGGACATTGACCCCATGTGGATCGAGTCACTCAACACAGTCATGGATGACAACAAAGTCCTCACTCTCGCCAGCAATGAGCGCATTGCCCTCGCCAAGACGATGCGCCTATTATTCGAGATTTCCTCACTGCGGACGGCCACGCCAGCCACTGTGTCCCGTGCTGGTATCCTCTACATCAACCCCCAGGATCTCGGTTGGAACCCGTAAGCCCTTTGACACGTCTCTGTATTTGATAATACTGGTGTAACTTCTGCTTAGCCAGAGTGTAGATAATGGGGGCATGAACTTAATAAAATTGTTTGTATTATTTCAGTAGACTGTAACCCAGTCATAGCTACAAAGACACTAGCATAGATACATTATCTTGAATAATTTATTGTATTGGTTTTGTTTGTATTTTACCAGTTTATTAATTTTTTTTTAAATGGCGTTATATTTTCTCTTCTTTCTCTGTTTGGAAAAATACTGCATGAATACATGTGTAATGCAGCACCACGCACTACCCTTGTTTTGCCTTGGGGCTGTGGTGGCACAGCGACTAGGGTGCTCACCTCTCACCAACGCAAACCAGGTATGATTCCTGGTGGAGTCACCCAGATTTTTGTACGTTGGAATTTTGCTGGACAATGCTGCTGGTCAGTGGGTTTGCTCTATGATCTCCCGTTTCCCTAACCCTTGCATTCCGATACTGCTCCATACTTATCTAGCATCACCCTTATCGCTGTCAAGACCTCTATGTGATGAGCTGCCACTTCATTGCCTTTGTCTGTGGTTGTGACTAAAGTACTTGTACAGGTATTTCTGGTATTAGGGCTCTGTTAATGCATGGACATGGTGGGAAGTTGCTGCACGATCATAGTGGCCTACAGTGATGCAACTGTAGTCTATTCATCGTTTCTTCACACTTTTTGAATCAAACCTTAGAAAAATTACCCCATGTATAACGTACTGGTTGTTTCCTAAATATGTCGTGTATCAGAATTGTTTTATACCTGTGTTAAAATAAAAGTAACTTATTTTTGGTTAAATAGAACTTTTACTTATATTTTATTTATAAATTATAATATTTCATTTATAATTAATATTAATACATACAGGAGAAAATAGGTGTGTTGGTAATGCCTAGTAAGAAATAATTCTCATGCAAAGTATTATTACACTTGAGTGCGTACAAATTCGGTGTATTGTCCTTTTAGTGTAATTTTCTAGACTTGGTTAAGCTTACTGGTAGTTTTCATAAGGCAGAGGAATATCCTAGTAGTACTTTAGCAGGGCTCCAGAAAAATCGAAAGTAACCATGAACAGATTCTAGTTGCAATTTGTTGTCAATACATACACTCTGTATTAAGTTACAACACCTCATGTTGGAAACCACATAAATATTAAGTCATGTTGTGACTTGCTGTCAGTATGTAAATATTATATTGAACAACTAATACTTATTTTAAAAATGCATATTTATCATGTGGTTAACTGAAGATAATGAACAGTGTTAATATGAATTTGTGTCTATGTAAAATAAATGAATATTGGTGTTAGTTGTGTACTAAGTGGCCTCCGTACACTGCCCAGGGACTCATTATACTGTTACAGTGGCTCAATAACATTTGAGCTCAGTATTGTTGTACAATTTTTCTCACATGAAACAGTAATGAAAAATATGGTATGTAATCAAATTTGTGGTGCTGAAAAACAAATTAAAATGATTTCACAAAACCTCAGCTGTAAAAAATAGACAAAAACTTGATGCCTTGGAGTTGGGTGATAAAACGGGCTCTTAGAGTGACGTTGAACAACATATGTACTACTATAGGCGGGCAATTAATTTATACATGCCATTGTTTAGCACTCATGGTGGCCTAGGGGTCGTCGTTATCTTCCTGAGGTGCTGGCTCTATCCAGGGGTTACATTTCCCAGGTAGTTTGGTTAGTGGAAAGAAAAGTGGGGTCATGGGTTTCTGAGCCTGAGATACCGACTGGTCACGTTCCCACTGAGCTTTCCATTTTAAGAATTGTCTTTTCACATCCTTCTGGATCTTTGATTTGTGATACCGGTATTTGTCCTCTCTCCCCAGGTCCTGTAATGTGAGAACAAATCTCAATGTGCAGCCAAAGGTGTAACTGATTGGGTGAGTTGCACATGAGGGATGAAGATATTCGGTATGGGGTCGAGTGAGTCTGGCATTGGCTTGCTGCAGCTGTTGTTGGGCATGGTCCCTTTCCTGATCTCTAATACTGGGTTGAACTGTCTCGTGGGTGCTAAGGGCACTGGTCATGTTGGGAGTAACGTTCTAACCTTATTAAACTTCCTGTTGGGTATAACGAGAGCTGTACCTTATCTGTGAATAAAGCTTAACCAATTGACGTGTGATGGCTGGGATGCTTGGCGCGTCACCTAGTCAGTCTACAGGGTAGTCTCTATTCGGGTTCAGGCCGAGAACCCTGGGTGGCCTTTGATTACTGTGGGTGCACCTTAGCTCGGATGGAATCGGCGTATAGAGTCTTCCTGGTTGGGCAGCTGCTAGCTATGTAGGCTTCTACTGTGGCGTGGGTGACAGTGGATGCTGGCTTACCACCTGTAGTAGCTGGCCATTGGCAGGTTGCGGTAGACGACTCTCCGGACCCCTTTCGGGGGCGGTTGGCGTGTTGCTGGAGCTGGCTGGTCCTGGGGCTGCTGGACACCGGGTGGCGGCAGCAGGCGGCATCGCTCGGTAGTGGGTGTTGGCGAAACCCAGTTCCACGGGCAGTCTGAGCCGGAGCCGGACGACGACTGGATGCGGCGTCCCATCAGTCTTCTGGGGTGGCTCGAATAAATGACTAGAAGGGACTGAGGAGTGAGGCCTCTGCAGTCGGCAGGCGGCTTGTGCCTGATGCAGAGCGGAGGAAAGGCTGAAGGCCGACTGGGATGGGGTACCTGGAAATTGGTTGTCTGCAGGAGCCTTAGATGCCCTCTTATTGGCCCACTTAGTCCCTCCTCGTCGGATCTATGGCATGGGGTTAAGTACCAAGGGTCGTCGCAGCAAGCAAGAGGCAGGTGACAGTAAATTCCCTAGCTAGAGTACCCAGATGCAATAATGTCACGCTGCATCAGTCCTAGCGTTCTAACCAGCGAATGTCACATGGTGGATGGAGCAGGTTAGCTGACTTGGGGTGGCACTAAAGCTTCGTCGTGAGCAGCTCGGAGGCTGCCAGATTACACCTTATCAGGCCTGGCACTCCAACCGGTGAATTTCACATGGTGGATGGAGTGGGCTGGCTGATTCGAGTGATAGGGTTGCTTCCTCGTGGAGTGTACCTAGTAGGGAGCTCTACTGTACATATACGCCAAGTGCCTTTGCGCACTGGGCCCACAGTATGGGTAGCCGGCAAATTGTGTGGTGATTTTCGACGTACGTACTAGTACCCAATTAAGGGAGCTTGCAGTCCTACACTAATATCGGCGATGGTTTGGCAAGACCCAGTCACCTGCCACGCCCTTGGGGGACGGTGTTTACAGAGGGGTTGAAAGGTACAAATCACCTTGGAATTAGAACGCAGTGCATCGACTTGAACGTATTTATTCTTGGGTGAATAAACGTGGTGACTCATACTAACTCCTATGCATTCGTGGTTACCAAGCAACTGGCAGAAGTTAAGTTACTAACTGGTGAAGGGGATCTGTTTGTTACAAGCAAGAGTAAATCCAGAACAGCTAATAAAGCAGTCATGAGAACGACTAAGACTCTACTGTTGCCTAGTGTAGTTCTGAAGATACTTGGGTAAGCACTCCCAAGTGGAGTGTGTATCTCGGGGGTTGAAGCAAGCTTTGCTGGTAGACGATCTGGTTGAGGCAGAGGGCCCTAGCGCGGCAGTGGTAGGGCGAGCTGCTGAGTTGCCAAGGCAGAGGAAGCCAATGCGATGACAATTCAACGCCAACTGCCATTCTGGGGGCTTGTCTGTCCCCAAATACTGAATGGAGCGTTCTTTATCCTTCGGGTCGTTCGGGCATCTTTGGCGGGCCGACTCCTCCCTGTGTGGGCTGCGTCATCCCTTGCTCCGCTCTCTTGACGAGGATTAGAAGTGGGGTAGCTCTGTGTTGCAAGTGGTATCACAGCACTCACTTAGGGACAGGTCGGCTTCTTCAGGTGGCAAGGCAGGGGCGCATGATTGATGAACGTATTTACTGTTACTGGTAACGGCATGTAGTATTCATCTTCGGGATGCAACAGTCCGAGTTCAATCTCCAGTGCTGTTGTGAGTTGAAGTCGTAGACGCATACAGGTATTTTGCCAGCTACGTGGCATACGTCATAATAAGCACAATAAATGGGAATTTTTAAATAAAGTATTACAAAAACATTTCACGTCAACACATTTTAACAAAGAATATAACATCACAGAATACTGTATATAATTTATTGTAATCCGACACTGAATGGAAGCCATCCCCAATCTTTCAAACGCTTATGCACACTCGATCAGCTGAGATCAGGCGGAGAGGTTATCAACAAGCCAGCGCATTCACAGCGGGCAATATGGAAAAGGGGAAGCCCAAGCGGCAGGAGGAGTGAAACAATTTACCCCTCTCCCTCAAAACCCGTTGGCACACAGAGGGAGAGCTCAAGGATGCTAAGCTTGTTGCTAGGCAACTAACTCCCTCCCCACCATTTGTGCAGGGGGAGGAAAATAGCTCTGCTAAATACCACAGAGGAAAACCAAAACTTATGCAATCCAAGCCTCATATCTACACTTACATTGGCGACGCCATGCTCGCGTGGCAAATGTGTGGTTGAATTAATAATATTTAACTTTAAAAAAGTGTGATTTTGAAATAAAAAAAGAATAAATAAGGTGACTAAAAATTTTTCTTTGCAGTCTTTAATAATTAATAGTTTAAAACCACGTCCTCGGATTTTCCTGTACACTTACGCTTGTTTTGAATTACGCTGTGGGCTCGGTGCTTATGCATTATTTGACAACAAAGGGTGTCAAATAGGCCCCTCCAGGATATCAGTTTATTCAGAAGATGTGTGTCTATTAAAATAAATTAATATAAATCCTCCGATTTCCCCTCCATAAGCTACTGAAAATAAACTTTTTGCTTTGTAATATGAGTCACTCGATGTTCAAACAATTTTTGGTAACAAAAGGAGGCTAAGTATACGCTTCTGTGCACATAATTTTATTCGGAAAATGCTGCGTATTGAGTTAAATTAATATTAAATTTAATAATCATGTTGATTTTATGCTAGATACAATTAAACACCAACTTTACGAGAAAAAACTACCTTTAAATGCAAAAGAAAAAATTTGTGCGATCTGCACATGTTTACATTCACATTAAATCGACGGGCAAATAAACACAACCTCTACTGCTTTAGTTCTGTGTAGGACATCAAACTGATAAAGGATTGTACTTGTTTTAATAAAAAATGTTGATAATTGTTCACAAACTTGTTGAGGGAATGGAAAATTCCTCATTAAAATATATTGGAAGCATTTTCAGGTAAAACCGTTTACATTGAAAAACTAGTGATAACGGTTTGAACAATTGTTAATCTTGATAAAATTTATATGATCGGATTACCATTGCATACTTGTGACTGCTGTGACCTTGTTAGAGGTCAGCCGGTGGAACACTTGACTGTTGTGTGGTGCGGTGTGTTTGACCGTATGACGGTGTGGTCATTAAACTGAGATCACTTGATTAGTTTTATTTAATACTTCAAATACTCAACTGATTGCCCTCTCACCAGGCACCAGGCAGGTAAGGGGTGGAAGCAAGCACGCACTGCAATATGTGTGTGTGTGTGTGTGTGTGTGTGTGACACACACACACGCACACGCTCGCATGCACGCACACACACACACACACAGAGCTTTTTTTGCCATATAACAGCTTCTCCTATCGTCTGCATGTAAGGAGAGGAAGAAAAGTGCTTGGCTACTAGGAGAGAGACAGGAAGAGAAAAAAAAAAGAGGACACACGGATGCCAGGCTGGTTGCTAGGTAACTGCTTCCCCTTTAGCCAAGCATGTAAGGGGCAAAGTGCCAAAATTGCAGAGTCGCCAGCTGAAATGGAGCACTGCACCACAAGGAGACAAATGGCTGCACATTTAACGTATTTCACACCCAATTATTAGACGTTTGCATAAACAAACAGCTTAAAATCATTTGATGTGGAAATTTTAAGTGATGGGACCAAAAGATATTTTGATCAAGTCAATATCCGATAAATGATAAAAGCTAAAAATTGTATAATTATTAATGTAGGAATTTAGCCAGGACCACTGAAAATTAACATTGTTTACGGTTCATCAGTACATGCATTTTTGGTACATCGGGAGTTCACTATACTTCCTCTGTGTGTGGCCAAAGATGGTAGGATACTTCCCCATCGTCCCCGGCAGGTCCAGATGTGTTGAAATGAACAAATTTTTGTGAGTTGGGTGATAGTTTCCCTACACTCCAGGTGTACCAGGAGCCTTGGGACCATGAGCTCTTGTCCTCCAACTCTCTGTGTCCCCGGCAGGTCAAGATGTGGTGGAATGAACAGAGGTTGTTGAGTACAGAGGTGCGAATCCTGGTTCTCCTGGTGTTGCGAGTGTTGGCAGCTGGGTATTGTGCTTCTGAGCACTGTCCAGATGACCAGTGGCCAAACAAGGGCAACCTGTACTGCCTCTGCATTGGATGTCGGATACGGAAGTGATCCCCCCTCCCCTTAGGGAGTAAACACTCCTGCCCCTAACTCTTGTAGCCCTGCTCTGATTCCCTGCCATCCCTCTTGTTGGGTATTGCTTAGTGTGTCTGGCAGCAGTAATTAAGGTAGTCAAAATTGTGAGTGAGAACAGCAGGAAACAGAGGTTGATTTATTGTTCGAACTACACTCTGACTCTTTGCAGGTTTTGTTATCCTGAAGATAAATGGTATAGCACTCATAGCTTGAATGTGAAATAGTGCAATAAAATTATTTTCAATGTTTGCTTCTTGTCACTAAATAACTGACGCACATGTTGGTGTCAAGTTGGGGACACTGCGAGCACTGCAGCAGAGGTCTCTGAAGGAGTGCTGGCTAGCTCAGCTTTGCTACTACTGGTTCTCTGGAAAGGTGTCCAGGCTTCTGAAGAGAAAGAGAGAGCTCTACAGATGAAGGTTGCTCGATATCAAGTGTAATTTTTTGGCCTGCAATGCTATATGTAGTTGCTGTGATGGGCCAGGGGTGCGCATGGGTCTGAGCTCGCTCTGCCATCCCCACTTTGCTGCGCATGAAACAGGGGGTGGCAGTGGGTGGTGTGGCTTTCCCTTGAAACTGCTTTACTTCCTGTTTCATACATGTAGTTTTGGCTTAAGAGGCTCTATCACCCCTTATACAGAAATTATTCATTTTAGTGTCTTAACGAAGAGTTAGGGTCATTACTGAAAATGCTTCTATGCAAATTTTTGTATCTGATTGTTAATAGCTCTTCCCTGGTTGTTATTAATAGTGAGAATTAATTAATATATAAAATCTTATATTAAGTTAATTGTTACATAAATATGCATTAGTAGTTCATATAATATGTCTATAATGGTCAGTAAAGTAATTAGCTGAGCTTCTATTGTCACATTTTTCATTAAATCCTCCTAAATTTGAATCAGAAAGAAATAAATAAAAAATTCAATATTGCGGTGACACGGGCTTGTTAGACTTGTTTAAGTTCACTGCCGGGCAACATTTATGGGTATATTTCTCCGTGCCAGATTCTACGATAATGTTGTCTCATATGTCATAGCAAACAATTGCTATTACTTAGTTACATAACTTTGGGATTCTTCTGCAAACACTAATGATAATACAGTAGAGCACCCATCTACCGGAATCGTCGGGGAAAGGGCTATTCCGGTTGAGGGAAAATTCCGGTTATGGGAAATGAGGGTGGGATGGTATGAAAAATAATACATTTTTAGTCTGAACTCGTGTATATTTGACACACAATTTTAACTTAAGAAATTGATGAGTGTAAATTATTGGTTTTATCCTTAAAGTTGCAAACACATTAAAAAAAACACTACGTACGGTTTATGAAATGTGAGTCACAAAACTCCCAGCGCTGCGTTAATGACCTTCATTCTCAACCTTCTAGCGGGGATTCTTATCTCTTCGCAAGTGTGTCTGCATGAGTAAGCAAGATCTGAATATCATGTTACTGTTTCTGTTGATGTGCATCTGATAAAACTTCCCGAAGTATAGTCAATTCCGTTGACAGTCTTTCCCTTACTGCATGGCTCGTCGGCACAACATACATTTACAAGGGCAGGGTTGACGTATTATAGACCAAGTTCACAGAGTACCGTATTTCAGCGTGTATAGGCCGCACATTTTTACAAAAAAAAATGACAAAGTGGGGTGCAGGCTATTTACGAGATATTGGCATAGAAAATTTTTTCCCCCTAAACCATGTCCACAAATTTGTCAACGAACAATACACTCTAATGTTTTAACTTAGTTTCTAAGGAAGTCAAAAAAAAAAAAAAAGAAATTAATAACTCATTATGTGTGTTTACACGCTATGGGTCGCAGCATTTAGCTTGCCTGTTCTCGACTGTTCTGCTTTGTATCACCTCTAGCCGCCATTCAGCTTGCGCACTTATTTTCTCTTTTTTCTTTCACCCTCTCGCTTGGCGTCCTTCCTTTCCACCACCACCCCCTTCCCTCGGTCACAACAACAGCCATCCAGCACCAAGCAAGCTTGCTCGGACCCTTTCTTTTCTTTCGCCCTCCTTCCTCCTCTTTTTTGTTTGTCTCGCTCTCTTTCTCTCTCTCTGGTCGAATGATGCCGCACGCACACATGCACCATACCATTGCCTGCTCGGCAACAGCCGGCCGAGCTGGCAGGCTATGCACGGCGCACATGTTCCACAATTTAAACACAGTGTTGAGGCATTTTGACATAAATACAAAAGTTTTATTTACGCGGAATACTGCGTTGTTGCTACTTTTCAGCAGGCGGCGTGGCAACGATAACATTCAATGGCAAATTTATTATTTTGACGTTGCCATAGTTTGCTGTTGCCGCACTAGCATGATGAGGCCCGGTAATATTTATGGGAATACAAAAATTCAGTGCGGCCTATACTTGAAATATTAATTATCTGTAATTTTTCATCATAAACTTCTGGTGCTGTCTATACACGCCAAAATACGGTACATGTACACTAACACGTTAGAACACTAAACTCTGAAAGTCGCACCACTAAAACCAACGGCATGTGTCGCACATTGCCATTAGTCACTGTCACTTGTGTCTTTATGCAGCATAGCTGTAGCTGTGCCACTTGGGCCGGCCGTCTCTTCATTGTGGTAGTCTGGTGTGAGCAATGAAAGACTTCTTGCGAGTGCGGGAAAGTTATGACACAACTTGGTGAGGTTTGAATTTTTTTTGGAAAATTAGTTCTGGATAAGGGGAGTTCCGTTCGAGGGAATTACGGTTAAGGGGTGCTTTACTTTACCATCTGTATTTCATCAAAAATGAAAGAACATATAGCCAATATACTACATTTGGCAGCTGAAGGCCTCTGTCTATATGAGTAACATCATCTTGAGACATGTGTCTTGCAAAGATAATTTTTCTCCTGGTTCTTACATTCATTTTTGGCACTTGAGGAAATCACTGATTGACTTAAGGGAGCCACTTTTCCCACCACACTGGCTTTTTGGTGGATCATTGTGGGTGTTGGATAATCGCATTGGCCGGCTGGTTACTGGAATGGTGGTGGGCAGCGCAAGGCAGGCTCATTGTAGAAACCGATGTGTGACTGACCCTGGTCTCTTTATTGGTGCCACGGCTGCTCTGTCTGGCCTAGTACCTGGGACTGATGCATCGGAAATGTCCTTTGGCAGCTATGCGAGGGCTGTTATCACCTGACTGGAATCTGGTATGTCGTCTGAGGCATGGATGCCTGAGGTGGAGATACCCTCAAAACCCTGGTGGGCGGTATGGGGGCAGGTTACCCTCCTTCCTCTCGTCCAGTTGTCACGTTGCCATCTCTGAATGTGGGTGGGGCCTGTGTAGTGGCTCAGTTGGCGGAACTCTCCTTCCTTCTGGGCTGGAATGGAGAGTGGAATCTTATGGATACTTGAGGAGCTCTTCATTTGGTGCCCTTTAAGCATCTTGGGATGGGTGCTGCAAAAGCACCATGGTGTCGGAGGCCTGCAATTCCTGCCTTTGTGGGTCAGGCACAATCAGTAGATCTGAAAGCAGCACAGGACCCTCCAGGGTTCTTGCCAAGTTGGCTGGGGTACCAGGTCTCGGGGGTCGCATGTCTCATTTGTTGTGGTAGCATTTGCTGTTGGAGTCGTTCTGATGTTTGCAGCATGCTCGCTGGTCGATCTGCGTTGTGAGGTAAGGGGCGGCAGGTCCTTTAAGTTTCCGGCAGGTTGACTGTGGTGCAGCTCTTTTCTGCTCAACTTTTGCACCTGACACCTGTGTACCACTCTCAAGCTAATTTGGTGGAGTGGAGAAACCAAGAAATCAAAAAGGGTCTCTGCCTTCGTAGAGGTGAACAGCATGCCCATATCCCTTATCCCTGACATACTCTTCACACTATGGTGTAGACATAACGAGACCATTGGGACCTCCCCTAGCCAGCTGCTGTTAGGGTAGTATATCCATCGACCCGGAGAGTAGGAATAGGAAAAGGATCTCACCACCTTACCAAATGGTGAAGTAATGCACTGAGAAGTCCAAAAAAGAGTATGGAGGGCTAAGAAAGTACAGGTTCAGCTCTCAGCTCCTCAGTATTAGCAGACTTGCGTTCATTGACAGCCTGTGAACTGGATGCCGTTATATGTTAGGATACTGTTAGGATATCCCCATCTGTGGAACACTTCCCCCTTCCACATCTTGGTGATAATGAGACACTATTATATTTTTTTGTTTGAGATTTAAAGTCACTTGGTTTATAGCACTGACACAATAGAATCCGAAAGATATGATGTTAAACTTGGCCCAAATTGGTGTTGGTTTAAAGTTTTCCATAGCGATTATGTCAAAGACACATCCCCTCATTTGGTTATGAAATTAAAAATAATTTTACCACCCTTGCCATTAAACAGCAACAAAAGCTCCACACACTCTTGGCTGAAAATACATTCTGCAAGTACAGAAGGTAGAGAACGAAGCTCAGTACATCATTCCTTCACCAGAGATAACATGATTTTGGTAACCATAAAAAAGAGGCATTATCAAAACCCTCTTCCCAATGCAGACACAGAGAAATCCAAAATGTAGCTACAAAAATGAAAAATGCTGAAGTGAAATATCTTGCACTCTTAATTAGGGTTCCCACACTTCGTTCAATCAAAACTTAGATGATCAGACATCCACTGTTAATGATTATTACACAAAAATACTAGGCAGTGAAGTACCTATCACCTAAGGAGCCACAGTACACTCCAAACACAGAGCTGCCGAGAAATGCACTGAAGTGGGTAGGATGCTCTGCTCAATATTTTTCGTCCCTTAAAGCCAGTCAATACTGACTTTAATTGATACAGCTAATTCAGGGAGAAGCCAGAGTAAAAAAAAAGGGTCCTGGTGTTCTCCAACGAATCATCACTTCCCCCACAATCCATTTGCAAGGTCTTACGTGATGTGTATCTATTGGTGGGGTGTATGCTCAGCTATCGTTTGCCTATAATATATGGGAAGGGTGCACAAAGTGATCTACTGTATAGTCCCTGTGCAGAATATCCACATTCAGCAGTGCCCTTCACAGTTGCAGGATCTCTCTCTTCTATCAGAATGATGAACACCAGGTTACCAACAGACATTACTGTAGTGACTGTCCCTGGCCACCCTGGTCAGTGATAGTGCCTACGCCTAGGTGACCAAGGCAGAATTTCACAAGGGTCACCAGTTGCCACTCTGCTGGGAGTCCAGTGACTGCTAACGGTAACCGAATGATAACTAATTGAATGGCTGAGTATTGATTCAGATTCATGAGCAACCAACTAGCAACTTATTAACGACTGCTGAATGACAGAACAGATTTAACAAATGATCTGCAGAAAGACACTAATGCAGAAGGACTCCTGCAAAAGAATTGATCAACTGATAGCCTTCTTGCCTGCTCTTCACCTTTTATATCCTACCAGGTGGTTTTGTTTTTGTGGAGTGACACAGATGCAGATGAATGTTCATGTCCATAAACAAGTGCATTGAGTATTCCCTATGTTGGGAGTGCACATGCACTCTAAGCTCTCTCTCTCTCTCCACCCCTCAGGGTATGCTGCTGATGACTCTGATGGCTGATCCTTTTTTTACTGACAGTGCTGCGCTGTGGTGGAGTTGTGCTACTGACACCACATGTGCCATGGTGTAGGTGCACTTAGTGCCAGGCGGTGTGATGCCATCCACTTAATTAAACTTGCATTAATTATGGGCAAGAGCCATCAGACAGCATTTAGTGAAGCACTTCTGAAAACCCTGCTTGGATTCTTATTTCAAGTTTATCCTTCTGTGTCATGTAATGTGAACTGGTTGCAAGCTACCATCTGAGTTTTAGTTTATCGTGGTGTTTTCACATGTTTGCACTTCAGCTCCGTGACCAGCTGGTTGAACAACCGGACAGAGTCTGTGGAGCGTGCCACCCTCATGATCCTGTTTGACAAGTACATTCCACCAATCCTGGACATGATGCGCACCAATCGCTTCAAGCGTATAACACCCATCCCGGAAATCTCTCACATCCAGATGCTGTGCCACATGCTGGACTGCCTTCTAGTGCCAGAAAACATCACCATTGATTCTCCCAAGGAGTGGTATGAGATGTACTTTGTGTTTGCCTGCGTGTGGGCCTTCGGGGCAGCCATGTACCAGGATCAGGTACCAGACACTCACTCTGCTTTGCCTCTGCATGCTGATGCTTGCTACAGTGGAATCTCGATACAAAGTACACTACAGGAATACTGAAAAATACTTCACACTGAACAAGAAGTATTTAGTGATACCAAATTTTCCAGGGATTTGAAAGATGTAATTAAAAATGAAGTACTTTATACTTAGATTTTGCTGTACACGCAAGCCATTAATCATTACTTAATACTGTACTTAAACTTATAAAAGTGATCTCACAACTATGTACATAAATAGTACTGTATTTATCCAAATGTAGAACCACCTCGAATCCAAGAGGAACCCCATGTTTTTTCTTCGGTCTACAGGAAAAATTTATCTCTGCACAAATTATTTGGATGTATTGTAGGAGGAATTTTTTATTTTGGGATCTTAAATGGTTAGCACAGCTAAATTGTTCGCATTTTATGATATACAGTATATGACACCTAAAATGCATTACAATGTAAGAAAGACTCACTTTGGCCATCTTTATATTTTTCTAATTATAAAGCACAGATTATTAATGTTTTCTAGATTTTGTTAAGTGACTTGTAACAAAACATATGTCTAGTCAAAAGTCATTTACAATCACTTGTTAATTACTAAGCAAAAACATTGAACTGAAAATTTTAATGTGCAAAAATAAGACGACTTTTAATTTTTTGGAACCAAGAACTGGAATAAAACTCTGCCTTATATTCATGTTAGTACAGTAGTAAATTTCTAATCTTTTATTGCAGCCCACATTTAGATAATAATATTTCCTCACAAAAATAGTATAATATTAGTAAAAATTATGATACAAATAATGTGTGAAACTATACTTTCATATAATTGAGCTAACCAGGACCCTGTTCCATAAAAAGTATGGTCTATTAATTACAAGTGAATTTATTTGTAATTTCAACTAATAAAAAATATGGCATTCCAGAAAATATATATTTCTCAACTTGTAATTATTACTTTATGCAATACAAGTTACAAGTCTATTCTTAAAAATTACGTGTTTTGTTTCATAAAAATATTAGTACAGTAGTTTATTTGTAATTTGTAACCAATTTTCTACAGGTGATTAGATATTAGTAAATAGTATTTTTGTTTGATGAGTGTGAATTTGAAGGATAATAATACCTATGTGATCAAGTGACAATAGTGATAGTTCCCTAATTTTAATCATTTGTGAGTCTAACTCAAATTCACAAGAAATTTCCGGCATTGCAGTGAACGTACTATAGCTGGTAGATGAGATTTTCTGTTGCACAGTTGTAGCTGCGCTGGATAGGATAAATCTGATTGGTGAGCCTGCTGTTGAAGGAGGTGGCAGAATGGTGTATAGAACAATAGCTACAATGTGGGCTATTGCAAGGATAAGACCCCATAGGGGTGAAAATATTACGGACTGTGGAATTGGGTGNCAATAGCTACAATGTGGGCTATTGCAAGGATAAGACCCCATAGGGGTGAAAATATTACGGACTGTGGAATTGGGTGGTAATTTGAGGTGCAACAATGAGTTCACTGCAATGCAGAGTACATTGGCCTTACCACCAACACCCTCAGACAGAGAATGAATGGCCATAGAGTGGACACCCAACAAACCATAGCTGGAGCTAGCCAGTTGGAACATATGCAGCATCTCACAACCAGAAGAACTTCAATGCTGGGAACTGGCCAACCAATACATCACCAAATGCAGACAGACACCAGGCTTAAATATAAGATAACCCCTCCGCCATATTTCAAATTTCCCGCCTCACCCTAGTTTGTGTCCAGGCCGCTAGGTTCACTGTTTGCCAACCACCACTCACCAGAATGCAGTGTGCCACCACTTGCTGCCTGATGAAGCTGGCCTAACCAGCAAAACATAGGGAGACTGCGCATTTGCGTGGAAAATGTGTTGGTCTGACTTTTGTTTTGTGCGTTTATCTATGAGTACCGCCCTGTGAGTAATTGTGCATTCTTTCTGCTTTTTATAANCAATAGCTACAATGTGGGCTATTGCAAGGATAAGACCCCATAGGGGTGAAAATATTACGGACTGTGGAATTGGGTTGTAATTTGAGGTGCAACAATGAGTTCACTGCAATGCAGAGTACATTGGCCTTACCACCAACACCCTCAGACAGAGAATGAATGGCCATAGAGTGGACACCCAACAAACCATAGCTGGAGCTAGCCAGTTGGAACATATGCAGCATCTCACAACCAGAAGAACTGCAATGCTGGGAACTGGCCAACCAATACATCACCAAATGCAGACAGACACCTGGCTTAAATATAAGATAACCCCTCCGCCATATTTCAAATTTCCCGCCTCACCCTAGTTTGTGTCCAGGCCGCTAGGTTCACTGTTTGCCAACCACCACTCACCAGACTGCAGTGTGCCACCACTTGCTGCCTGATGAAGCTGGCCTAACCAGCAAAACATAGGGAGACTGCGCATTTGCGTGGAAAATGTGTTCGNAGACTGCGCATTTGCGTGGAAAATGTGTTCGTCTGACTTTTGTTTTGTGCGTTTATCTATGAGTACCGCCCTGTGAGTAATTGTGCATTCTTTCTGCTTTTTATAATGTAATCAGTAGCCTAGCAGCCTTTTCCCACCATGTAACATTTACAGTTTTTCATTTTTACATTTCAAAGTTTGTGAGGGCACACAGGTTTGGGCTGGCTTACCACTGGCATCATTTCCCCTCTGCAGTCGCTGTCTTAGACCTGCTGTCTTCGGCTCTGGCTGGAGTAGGCGGCTGGGCAGGCTGTATCGGGTGTTGCCTGTCTGTGGTTTAGGTGCTGGCTGGAACGTAGTTGGCTGGTGCTGGAGTCCCATTGGTGGTCTGCTAGTCAAAAGGAACCACTCCCAGGGGAAGAGTGAACCCCTGGCGAAGTAATTATATGGCGTGATGGCTAGTTCTGGGAACCCTAATTGGGAGGCCAAAGAGGTTGGCGGGGAGGGTAGTGGAGTGAGGCTCCACTAAGTGTCAGGCAGCTTGTGCTCTTTCCCGGGGGATATACAGCTGAGGACTGGTATATGTTGATTACTTAGGGGGTGGTGAGATGCAAGAATAGCAGCTATCCTCCGTGCACTTCTCCTGCTCTCTCGTTGGTGAGCTAACGTCATGGGCAGGAAATGTGCTACAGTTCACCATATAAAGGGCTGCAGGCAACAAACCCCTAGCTAGAGTGACTCCAGTAGTTCCTGTTTCATGCCTCGACAGACCTGGCACCCCCTCCGGCGAGTTTATTCGCTCGGGAGGGAATGGGTTACCTTATTTAGTTAGCCTAGTTTCTTCATTATGTGTCTTTCTAGTGGTTGGGGCTCTACCGTATGTGTGCACCAGGTACCTTTGCATACCAGGTCCACAGTATGGATAGCCGTCGACTTTGTGGTGTGTTTGACGTACGTGGAGTCCTGGTTAGAGGCTGCCCGCAATCCTACTCCATATTGGAAACTGTTGCAAATCTGTGGTCCCCTGCTTCTCCCTTTGAGGGTGATGCCGACGAGATTGGGGAAAAGGCACACGTTCACTTCAGAGCAAGGAAAGACAAAATTCAACTAAAATATGTGTTTTACTCTCTTGAGAATAGAACACGATGACCCATACTACCTCCTACCTCTACACACACTAGGTGTACAACGGACTTTATATTAGATCAAGACAGGTGAAGGGGCCTGTTGGCTTGAGGAGCCTGGCTTGAAGAGCGGACGAGAGCTAACAATTAAGTAGTTGTGAAAACAACTGAACCCTAATTGTGGCTTGTAGTCCTGAAGGGACCCGGGGCACCACGTGTATTGTACGTGTTAGGTGTGGTGATTCTTGACGGCAAGTATCAGGCTTAACGACGTCTCTTGGCTGCTCTGGTAGAGAAGGTGTCGGTGAAGAAGGCTGGTAGAACTCTGGAAGTCCTCAGGAGGACTGTGGCTGTTAGTAGAGAGCCTTAGCACAACTGATGCTGAGGCAAGCTACATGAAGAACTGGAGTTTCTGCTGGGCATCAGCCCATATATACCTCGAGCTGGGGGGTTTCTTCGTGTCTCAGGCGCTTCGGTTATCTTCAGTTGCCATCCTTCGGGTTTGGGTTGGGCGACGGCTCTGCTGGAATCTTTAGGTGGGATGGTGGTAGGGTGGCTTGGCCGCTGTCTCGCTTAGGGGTAAACTCTTGCATGCCATCGTCTTCTTCTCAATTCCTTACATTACGTTGGTACTGGCCTTGGAGGTGCCAGTCGGGGTTCGACTCCCTCGGGGCATGTGATGCTCACGTGATGATGCATAGTCAAAAAGAACAGTGGATAGAAAGCATCATGCATCAATTCAAAATTTTGATCATCATAAAATCATCAAGTTTGATAGGCATACTATAGAAATATTCTTTGTATACAAAGAGGCAAACACCACTCTTTTCTTTCCTTTTTTGACAGTAATAAGCTAGAAGATCATAGGAGTGTAAGGTTTTGTATATTAAGTTCCTGCAAATAGTGTTCAGATAAACATAATACATCAATAAGATATTGCGGAAACAGGCCATTAGAAGACTACTAATTACATTATAAAAACGAGACAGAATGCATAAATACTCACAGGATGTTACTCGTGGATGGACATACACTCACACTAAAGTCGGACAAACACATTTTCCACGGGGATGCGTGGTCACTACGTTTTGCTGGCTTGGCCAGATTCATCAGGCCGTGAGTGGTGGAGTGGAGTGGAGATATTTGGGTGGCTCTTAACATCAAGCATCGAAGATTTGAGAGCCGATGAGGGTGAAAGAAGGTGAGCATGTAGTAGAGCTGGAATGAAAGGGCGGAGAATGGAAGATCTTAGAGAAAACCCGCCAACCAGCAGCATCGTCTGGGATGATTCCCACACGCCAGGAGTCAAATCCGGTTCACCTAGGTGGGAGGCGAGGAGTCTGACCACTACACTACTGCGGCCCCTGCAAGTACTAGAGTTTCTCTCATTTATTCCTTGCTTTGGTGTATCAAATGCTCTAAATAATTCCAGGTAGTCGAGTGCATTAAAGAAAATTCATGCAGTTAAGTTGAGCACCTCCACTTTTTTCTAAAAGAATGTTATGAGCTGTTAATGTTGCCAGTTGTTTCTCATTTAAAAACAGGGGCAAAGATACATTTAAAAATGTTATACTTCGAACGTAAACTGATGGTCTGCATATTGTTAACATAAATGACAATTCTAAACTATATTCAGGCCATGAAGACCTGAAAATGGTCAGAATGTAGTATCTGTACTTTGCGAATGAATACTTAATGGTAGACAAGCGACCAGGTGGCTGACTGTCCTAAAATTATAACATATTGTATCTGTGGAAAGGAGAATGGACAGTTGGTAACCATGGTAATTTTTGGCCAAAATAGTGTTAAGTATGTGTGGCTTAAATCAATTAATGAATTTTTTTTGTCAAACGAGTTAGGTATATAATATCCATGATTATTGATTGTTTGGACACCCCATCATTGTTAGTGGTGGAACAGTTTACAATCTAGAAAACCAAACATTCACCAAAGATTGTGGGGCAAACAAATATGCAAGACATTGGCAATGATTCTGTTGTGTTTTATGCTATACCGTATATAATTGATTGTAAGCCGACACTGTAAGCCGACCCTTAACTTTTAAACTCTCGAAAAAAGAAAATAATAGGATACAGAATCAAGCCAAATTTTAAACGTCCTGCACACACTATCATATGAGTGAACATGCGGTCATTGATGGAGCCAGAGTTTTCACGTCTGTTGTCTGGTTTTTGTCGGCTCTTCC
>NQII01001775.1:0-33073 GCA_002778355.1 Clitarchus hookeri
GTTGTTACCACCTCTACTGTCACTGGTTTTGCTTCCACCGAACTAGCCCGTTGTTTTGTGCGATGTACTCTCCTCGCGGTCTTGGCTTGCGCTTGGTGTCCAAGATCATTATCGAGTGCATGAATGCCTCTAAAGGGTCTTGAATGAGTGGTGCTAATGCGCTGTGGTATTCCGGTAGTACCGTTCCTGCTACTACTTCCAATACTTCGNAGGGTCTTGAATGAGTGGTGCTAATGCGCTGTGGTATTCCGGTAGTACCGTTCCTGCTACTACTTCCAATACTTCGGCCACCGTCACACTTGGGTGGTACTTTTGTACCAGGTGTATCTTCCACGTAGCAAACGCAGCTAGAGTTTTGTGGGCCGATTGTTTGTTAAGTACTGCGAGACTGCGTGCATGTAAAGAGGAGAAATTACCATCATATCGGCCCTGGAATGCTGATAAAAATGTGGCCCATTTCATCCCATAGTGGTTGACCGATCGCCATCATTGTCATGCTTCCCTGCCCAGCTGGCCTCCGACACAATTGGGCTACTCTTCCTCGCAAACACCATAATGGTGGAGCTGGGTTGTACGGTCCTCGAAGAAGGCCTGGGGGTCCTTTGTTGGTAAACTCACAAATATCGGTAACGAATGGAACCGTGCTGATTTGGTATTGGCTGTTTGAGAGCTTTTTTGCTTCTGTATATTTTCCCTGTTGTGTGCTTACTCGAGTTGGCATGGATATGACGTAGATTCTGCAAGCGGTATGGTGAAAGCAGTGGCTGGGCATGGATTCTGCGTGGCAGTTTGTGTTGCCATACATTGTGCACAACACGTTGTGCATGCCTGGCATTCGTATGAATGTTCTATGTCCGCTATCCACTCATTTATGGGTCACACCTTTGGTGAGCCTGATGGCCACAAAGCCGGCACTTCACTACATTGTTCCTGGCATTGTAGCACACGAGCTGTTGACAGTGTGTTGGTGTTAATTGATTACCGCTGAGTAAGTCTGGATAGTCTAGCGTCGCTTCTGACGGACTGTCATAACACAGCGCGCACACAAACTGTACCTCGTGAAGATGCGCACGTTCCTGCAGTGCAACACACTGGTGGTGGTATGCCTGGTTACAGTGTATTCAAGTGATGTTCTGACTCTTTCTGTCGCACCATACAAAATTTTTGCACTGTTCGTACGGTTGTAATTGTATTGGTCGAGGTTTTCTTTGTGCTTCTGTAATGTTCTCTTGTTTGCAATGACATGGCTTTCCCATTAAGGGATTTGCAAAACCGGGTGTTTGGATTTGGTGTACGTAGTTCCAACACAGCTTGGCTGGTATTCCTACGGACGTACTTGCATGATTAATCAATTACTATTTGTGTGTGCACTCTGACAAGTATTAGCATTGATCATAAAATAAGTCTATGCTGGTTGTGCTCATGACCGGGCGCACACACCTGTTGCACAGGACCGCCGGTTTTCCTGCCAAAGTGTGCATAGCCATCTTTACCCTTTGTGTGCTCGCGTGAGCGAGACATGGCGTAGTAGTTACCTTTCATAGCTGCAGCTGATGCAGGGTCGTGGACCTCTCCACCTATGGCAGTCCGCCCTATCGATCTGTGAGTGGGTAGGACTGGCATGGAATAGGGGGTGCTGGGAGGAAGGGGTGCAGCTCACACGCCCTCGCGTGTTTTGTCGCAGCTCGGATCCCTTGTTATCCAGTGGTGCTTGACGTCACTGGGGTGGTGTGATGGGTTGACAGAAAATGGCTGCTTCATTCAGGAATACGGGGTGGTATTGGCAATGGCCGTTGTGGACTGCGTGCCTCTCTGCTATATTGAAATTTTACAGAAATGTTTGCCAAAATGTTTTGAAAATTTGCTTGAAGAGCCTGAAACTGATTAACACTGTTTTAACATGTTTAAAAATTACGTTGCGACACTCCACCGGTGCCTGAAGGGCTCTTGCACTCAAAACCTGATGCGTAAATTTTTATATGTAAATTTACGAAAAATGCCAAAAATGTTAAAGTTGCAGAAACAGTTTGAGAACGTTTGGCCCCATTTGACTTCACCACTGTTATGTTGTCTGCACAGTTACACACTTGACTGTGTGCTTTGTAAACACTCCGCGTGCCACTTTTGGCACGGTTTTACAAAAATTAATGTAATGCAGTTTTTGGCTATTTACAAGTACGTAACACCTGAAGGGCGTTTTAAGACGCATCCATATGGCGTTACATTGATACACTGGACACTTGTGAAGTTTATATACAGTTCCAACCCTTGTAAGTTGGTTAGCAAATTACGNGTCTGCACAGTTACACACTTGACTGTGTGCTTTGTAAACACTCCGCGTGCCACTTTTGGCACGGTTTTACAAAAATAAATGTAATGCAGTTTTTGGCTATTTACAAGTACGTAACACCTGAAGGGCGTTTTAAGACGCATCCATATGGTGTTACATTGATACACTGGACACTTGTGAAGTTTATATACAGTTCCAACCCTTGTAAGTTGGTTAGCAAATTATGTGATTTGTTTGCCGTATTTATGACACGTAGCTTGATGTAACACATTTGGGATGCCCTAGAATGAGTGCCACAACGGCTAGCACGTATGTTTGTATACTGTTTGAACACAACTTTTCAAAATTTTAAGCTATAACGTTTAAAAGTTTTCAAAAGTTGCAACGTGTTGTAAAATGCCTTTTGTAGCCATACCAGAAGGATGAGATGGTCGTGAGACAATGACATATGAAAATTGCCACACAATGAATTTAAAAATGTGACTTTTGAAATTTTAAAAAAATTTTGAAAAATATTTAAAAAGTGGCTTTTCAAGCCACATTGGAAGGGCACCGTATGACGTTAGGTCGGGGTTGGAGAATGGTGGGGACGTTGTAGATGCACTGTTATTCAAGCAAAGTTCTGGCGGGAAACACTCACCAGAGACGTCTTGTAGATTTCTTACCGGCTACTCTGCTGTTGTGGGTCATGGCAGAGTCACCCAGGTGGCTAGGCTGTTCTTCCGATCCTCTACGTCTCAATTGGTAATGGATTATTTACGGTGCGGTAGGCTGCTGGCCGTGGGCAGTTGCAGTCGGCACAATACCGCGGGGGGTGCCTGTTGTATGTGGACAGTTATGCTGGTATTAAGTTAGCTAAATGCAGAGTTGTAAGGACCCTCCACATGCCAATTAAACACTGGTACAAGTACATATTACACTGAAAAACACTTAAAACCCTGAAAATGGCTGGTTTGTGGGTCCAGCTCCTGAATTGCCTTCAAGAGGCAAGGCCTGCAATCGAAACGCTTGCCTTGGGATTGAAGTCATTTATTGATGTTCTGACATTCGTTAAGTGGACCCGACGCACTAAGCCCGTCGGGGGCTAACGCGGGAAAGTTAGCGTGTGCTTACCGGATTTAGGTGATGAAGTTATACTCCTGGGCCTTGAGTCTACAGGAGGTAGAGAAGTGCCCCTCCCGGGCGATGAAGATAACTTAAATTAATGTTCCAGTTGATAAAAGATTTAAAAAAAAACTGTTGTTTGTGATGGAAGAAAAAGAAGTTGTTGAAATGCCAGGGAGTCGCAAAGCACGCGGCCTGCACCAATGAATGCCTGCTTCAGACTCTGGCAGCCAAAATCTTTCTGGCCACTTGCCGCGAAAATGCCAGAAGTCGGAAATGCTTGAGCGTAAAAGAAAAGTGCAATTAGGGTTAAGCCCTTAATTATTACATTAGATGGATGGGAAAATTCCCTTTTCTAATTTGAGACTTAACATTGTCCCAAACGAAAACTTATATGTTCTACAAACTATACAAGCTACTGAATTATTAATGACAACACTTTTGCGTTAAGTTCACGTGCACTTAGTGCAGGAAACGTGTCTATCCAATTCCGTAAACAAAAAATAAACATATACACTTTTACACTTGCTACACCTAAAGGAAAATACATAAACAAAAATAGCCCCCAGCCACTTGATGCCTGTGGGGGCTAAACTTAGGTTGGCACGGGTGAAGCCCGTGCCCCAAAAAGGAAGTCGTTGGTACTTCACTATGACATAATTTGAAATTACGTTTAAAAGATAGTTCACTTATGGTTTACACTTTGTGTAAACTGGGAATGATTAGACTCTTGTTTTTTGGGCCACAAACACTCCTAAACACTTTGCGTTGCACAATGGCGTTGGTTGTTCGTATCCGTCCTGATCAGGGACGCTACGAAGCCTGGTGTCGTCTTCATGCGGTTGGGAATCGAACCATGAGGCTGTCCTGGTGTCGCCCAGATGTTCAGATCAAAGTAGGACCGTCAGCTGACTCGCGCGGTGCTGGGCAAAGCGGGTGCTTTCCCAAAAACCATCGGGATACTGTTGCTGATGGCATCACATGATGTTCTTGTTGTCGGCACGGTGCTCGGCCGGGGCTGCTGTTGTATTGTGGTGCAGCAAACAGTCATGGAGACCAGTGAGTTTGGGCTCACATCAAGGCATTCTATTCAGGTACCCCTTAACCAATCTGAATTTCGTAAAGGCAGATTCCTCCTGTATTGAGTTTGTGGTTGGGGCCTTTCAAAAATTAATAGCATTTGGTTGCTCCCTCAGTTTCCAGGAAACCTGGACACGTGTAAATAAGTTCCACAATCCATAATCAAACTGTTTCCCATGTATGTGTGTGTGCCTAGTCCCTACTATTGGCTAAGTTTGTCTTTAGTTACCTAAATGTGGGAGGCAATTGGCAGATTCTTCAACACCCAGTTAGCTAGGCTGTTAAGTGATGGATTCCATGATTCACAATCTTGTAGTGTTTCCTTCCTGGGTGATCAGAAGTATAAAGAACTAGGACCAGATCTAAGAATGTCTTAATCTAGAAAAACTGGCCACAGCGTTGCCTGTTGTGAGCTTACTTTAATCCAGAATGAAAGTCCAAATAACTGTGCATGGTGACTGTTTTAATACTTGGTCTTATATTTTTCTTTTAATATAAGTCTCATAGTACGAGGCTGACATGCTTATTATGGGAGACATATTATATGTTTCCATGAGTTAGTCAGGGTTATTGCTCCATGAGTATCTATGGTCACAGAGTATATGGTGAATTTAAGAGGGAGGAGCAGATTGATTCTAACCACTTTACCAGGCCGTGTAAGTACGTACTTGCGTGGCAGGGTGACCAACAGCTATCAGATGCAAAGTGGTCCTCTGTGATTAACTACGCTTCAATGTTGTGTGCTCTCATATGCTTCGTCATCCTTCTCTTGCATGGTGATGTCCTGGTTGTGCCAGGACGACTGCAACATAGAGCTTGTATGCCATTCAGAAGGAGAGGGAATGCACACACAACCAGCTTTGGGCTAAACTTATTTCAGAACAAGCATTTGGACACTCTGCAACTTTACGGAGGTAACACAAGGATCAATCAAAAAGTAAAGGCAATTTCCTTAAAAAAAACTTTATTTCCACTGATGCTGAACAAATGCACTTTTGGTGTTTATATATAGTCTCCCTGCAGGATGGCACGCATGTTGTATTGTTCGAATAGCTTCTCCACCCTTTGTGAAGAGAAGTGCTGCAGTTACTTCTGAAGGCAGGTCTGCACCGCTTGCTGAACTTCACCATCCGAGCTGAACCAGTTACTGTTCAGCTTTTTCAATGGGTCGTAGATCAGCTCCAGATGCGGGTGGGTTGTAAAGGGGAGGCAGGAGCAGTTCAAATTCAAGCCACTTCATAAGTTGCCACTGCTACTGTTGCATGCAGTATGTGCTCGTGCATAGAAAACTAAATTAGATTTTTTAATATGTCTTTATACAGCTATAAATATTCACACAGCTGTTATTTACAGCATTAAAATATCTATCTCCAATATTACTCTTGTTATTCACAGTAAGCACAATATTTAATGTCTATTTCAATTTTAATGAAAGTCCTTATAACTGTCTATACTGGTTACAGTCACTTTATTCACACTCATTATTTAAACATATTCAATTGGTCTGATACCATCATTCCAAATGTCAGTCACTCGCGCATCCAGTTCAATAGTCCTGCCCGTTAGTCTCTCTCAACTGTACCGATGCTCGCAGTCCGCAGACTTAACTCCTGCTGGTCACTCTTGCCGCCACTTGTTGCTTTACTGACTTGTCACTTAACTGTATTGGCACACCTGGTGCATAAAATCTTAAAACCCTCTAAACTCTAGACTCGGCTCGGAGGTCCGTTACGGCTTAAGTAGTCTCGCTGGTCTGATCTTATCTTGGAGGTTCCTTGCACCCCAAGTCTCGCTGAGAGAAACAAGGGCGACGACTCCAGAAATTCAATCCGCTCAGGGATGGGAGCACACGTCCCAATAGGCTTACCTCTGCGGTAGTGGCACACCTTTGTAAATCTCCATGTACTCCTCGTGTTACCACTCGCCCTTGACTCGTTGGTTGGCTCGCTCGAGCGGAATGGGGCAAGGGAAGTGATGCAGAGCAGCAAGCATGCAACAGTATGATTGAATAGTAACGTGTAATGTTTGTAGGGTTGAACAAGCCTCCGTGCTTTCTCTCGCCTTCGAACTGGGTCATCCTCTCAGTGTTGCCGCACACTGAGGTGGAGCAATGTTCTATTGTGCAAATTCTCAACGTAGTGTCTTGCCCTTTTTGTTTTGACTCTATCATGGAATGAGAATTTTACTCTGATGAAGATATGAACATTTCTCAGCCCTTGTGTGTTTTATGTAATGATAAATTTTGTGTAGAAACATACTCTCTTTAATGAGTTTCTGCATTTGAAACTAGGTTGTGAAATCGCAGGTTTCTATGAAAGTAGGTGTTACTTTGTGGTGAAAACGAGTGTGTACTACTCAGAACACAGGTTTGAATTCTCCAGAATCGAGCATTGAACAAAACCCTTTTTTTAAAGATTTATTTTAGCTCCTAAAAAGCATAATTACTTCCATGCAAATTCTTGCAAGTGATATTTAAGGAGTACTTTGAGAGTGGGGTGGTGAACTATGGTTACAGTATTTTTATATTGCACTTAATTTTGTTATGTCTGTTCCATTAAGTTTTTTTTAATAAAAGTGATGTATAAATATATCATATATAATAAATTAACAATTTTGGAGTTAATTTTATAGTCAAAACTTATTGCCGGGGTAGCTGTATGCTGATGCTTGGACAAGGAGTGTATATTTTTATAAACATTTTGCATTTTAATTTTGTACGTCAAATTTGTAATGAACTCAGAGTATTCTGTTTGTCCGTACTGCTAATAGCTTTACACGACTCAGAATATTGGAATATGGCTACATTCCCCCCCTCCCCCCAAACTGGGGTGGAATACTGTCAAAACTCTGAACTGGGTAAGCATAATATGTAGTTAGTATATTTGGCTGTGTGGAACTCAAGTGGCACTTGATTGCAGAGCAGTAGAATATGTGGCATGGTTGTGTGCCTGTAGTCTAGACTGTTGGATCTTGGCCGGCGCTCGTGGTCGGTGAGCAGGCGTTGAGTTTGCCCGGCCTCAACAGCTGCGGGCGCTGGCCATAGCGTAGTGTTGTTGGCGGCCCACCTTGGGCCGAGCATGTTGTGGTGGTGGGATGTAAAGGAATATGTTGTGTATGTTTGCTTGTGTGGAGTAGGATTGCCAAAGAGCTTGCATAAGGTGATGGTGGTGGCGGCGGACTAACGTACTTGAATGTGTTAACTGGGCTAGGATGATAGATTCTAGCTTCTTATTGGCTGTTCTGCGAATATCGGCTAACAACTCAATTTGAATGGTTGCTAATAGCTGTATAAGACTAATACAGGTATATTGTGAGTATTGTTTTTTTGAAACACGTCAGATTTAGACAGGATATAATGTGCAGGTTGGGATTAGTGGTGTTCTCAAATTATGAAGAATTGCAAACATTTCAATGGTGTACTTTCTTTTCTTCAAAGAGGTTCAGGCTTGCTTTCTGTGTCATCCTTAACATTTCACGATGTCTACATTTTTTTAGTAAATATTTTTATATTGACAAATGGTTTAATAAATTTTCTTTCTTCTTTCTACGATACATGCGGATTTAGAGTACGTTTTTGTGAATCGTTTAATTTTTTAATGTCATTACATATTTACACTTCCAAGAATGATTGGCACAGTATTTTGACAACTTTTTNCTTAACATTTCACGATGTCTACATTTTTTTAGTAAATATTTTTATATTGACAAATGGTTTAATAAATTTTCTTTCTACGATACATGCGGATTTAGAGTACGTTTTTGTGAATCGTTTAATTTTTTAATGTCATTACATATTTACACTTCCAAGAATGATTGGCACAGTATTTTGACAACTTTGTTGGTGTACGTGAATCACATCTTTGAGTTATTTTGTGTGAAAAGTTTTTGTCTTCAAATTAACATTATATTGTTCTAACTGGGTGGTTTTATTAATTGAATAATTAATTCTTTTACCCAATTTTTAACCATTTTGTTTTAAAGTAAACTTTTGATGCCATATTGACTGTTGCAAGCATTTTATGTATGAATGTTGTATTGCGAAATGTGCTGTCTCATGTCGGCTTTACAAGGCGCTCGTGTCATTTTCATTTCAGCTTGCTTTGTGTTTTTTTAATAGTGTTTAAAACCTGTACATTTTTAAACTTTTTATTTTATTTATCTGGGATGGTAGGTATTGTAAAGGTTAAACTTATGTGGTGTGGTTATTCAGTTATTTGCGGACAAGATCACTAACTATTGTAATACGGAGTCATGCATTTCACAGCTGCCGGAATCCACGTGAGCACGTTAAAAGGTTGCGTGGGCGTGTACTGTGTCTTTCTTTGGCAAGGAGGTAGGTGTGTGGTCTGGTGTGTGAGTGATGTGGGACTATGGGCAGTTCTGAATGTCGTAGAATTGTAAACTGCAAATAACTCTAGCGCTTCCCACTAAATGTAGGGACAGGGGCAATAGATTGCCATTACATTTTTCTTCTCTCTAATTGTGTGGGTTATTGCTGTGTGACCTAGATCGCAAGCTGCCACGCCTCATAAGTATAAGAAGGGAGACGTTGTTTCCACTCCCAGCGGTATCAGAAAAAAATTTAACGGGAAGCAGTGGCGTCGGCTGTGCTCCAAAGATGGGTGCACGAAGGAGTCCCAGCGTCGAGGCTACTGCTCTCGGCATCTCAATCTTAAGGGGAACACGCTGCGTGCTGGCCCGGCCAACTTCCCTAGGTCAGTCTCTCAGCCGCCCGGGAGCCATGAGCTCGGCATGCCCCCTTCGCCCCTTCCCAGGGTAACCACGTCCGTCGGGGGAACGCACATGCATGCTTTCTTACAGTTTGGCTTTAGAAACTGGCAAAAGCAGTTTGCCCTGCGAGAATATTTTCACACTTTTGCAATCGTAATTAACCGATAAATATTTACAGTAGCCTTTGCCTTAAGATGACATTTAACACTCCAAACTTCTGATTTTCTTTAAATTGATGCATTTGCTCATGACTGTAAAGTTATGTTGTCAGGTATTAGCTTACAGCAAGCATCCCAGTGTAGCAACTTACATGAATGCTGTAAAGCTAATGTTTTGCTTGTGTTTAAAGCTTAAATAAAATTAAGGGTGAATTTTAATCCCAAAACAGTAAGATCAACAATAAATATTTAATGGAAGCAAAAGAATTAATTAAGATACAGGGGAGTATGGAATTTAACTGTATCTTAACCTGCTGGTTACCAGAAGTGAATGCCCTTACTTCGCTAATGTAGCTGGCAAGGAGGTCACCCAGATAAAAGGGGCGCATGCCAAACTCATCTCACCCGAGAGACATAGAGTAACTAATTTTTCTCATGTGTTATTTTTGTGAAAAAAAATTTAGTTCCAAATTCAATATCACAATGAAATATAAAAGTTTTAGTTCAAATATAATTATCTAAAAATTCTATTCAGAATATAATGTTTTAAGTACATCATCAGAAGCGAAATAAAATACTGACAATTACACACAGCACAAGTTGAGTATTTGTGAAGCGTGGAGCCTGAGGCTGTTTTTAGGCTTTTAAGTTGTTCTTTCAGCCTTCAGCATTGTGAGGAAAGTGCAGTTGTAATATGTTTATTTAGTCTTTTTCCCAAGGTTTATAATAGTCTGTCACGTTACAAATGTAGAACAAAAGATTTATTCTGAAGGTGTAGAGCATCGTATGTGCGTGTGTATTATTGGTGGTTATGTTTATTACATAGAAATATTTTAGTTGTGTTGGAAAATTTGTATTTTTTTATTTACCACAAAAATCTCTGCTAGGTGATGGTTAAAAAGTGTTAAGTAGTTTTGTCGTAGAACATTTTTGAAGGCCAGTACAGTATAATGCAATTTATATTGTGAGAGTTTGGATCATTGCCACACAGGGGCATATGCAGAGTTTTAAGTTTCATTATAATTGCATTTTGAAACCAGAATTTATCACTGGATATTAGAGCATCATGTTGAACTGTAGGCGTAAGTGATATCTTTGGGCTGTAGTTTGAATTGTGTTGTAGTTTTTTTGAGTGCCACTTGATGTTGGGTTATTGAGTGTTGCATGAGTTGTTTCTCATTTGACCATTTGTAAAGTGTGACACTGAAAAATAATAACTGCTCTTAGTCATTATACAGCAGTTTGCAAGTGAACAGTTTAGTTTTGTTAACATGTTCTCTTAGTTGGACTTCATCTGCAAGTTTTTTTGCGAGTGAGGTGAAGCTTTGAACTTTTTTCTTGCATAGGTGGTGCAAGGCTGAGGTACAAATAATAGTTATTGGATATTTTCATGTATTTCCCTGCGTGTTTGTTAGACCAGGCCCAGCATGGTGATGTAACCAACTTTGTCAAGTGATGGTAATAATTGACGAGCTGTGGGCCTGCCTCAGTGCTACGAGGAGACGTGTGTTTACGGTAGGACCCTGAAGGACCACTCAGGGCAGTGTGTTGGGGTGGCGTCATAGGCGTGCGCAGGGTCAGGTAATGGGGAGTGCAAAACTCGAAATAAATATCCAATTTGACATTAAAAATACAACGTAAGAATATATTTAAACATGCTCATTACAAATAGTCTACGCTAGATTGTAAAACTTAGTTTTAATTTAGTTACAGTTTCAAACATGCAGTCTGTCTAGTGAAAAATACGTAATTGGCGGCATTATTTTTAATTTCCCTAATGTTGTGATTCAATTGGGGGGAGGGGGAGCTGCACCCCCCGTTCCCCCCTTTCTCACGCCTATGGGTGTCGTTAAACTGTGTCGTGAGTTTAGTAGGGCAGTCTTCATTCTTAGCTGTGTTACAAATGGAACAAGAAAAAATATGGCACTAGAAAAAATTGGAAAACAAAGAAATTTCCTCTTAAAACAGTTCCCATACAGAGCCGCCAAATGATAAATAAAAGTAACACTCTTCAGTTTGGTTTTGTTGGTAGATGACAGTCAACAATGCAGTGTGCTTATTTGCTAGTGTATTGTATTTCTCCATCCCACCTTTATGGTAAACTGCTGCTGTGTTTGATAGTTTTGGTATAGGTCTTTTGTTGGGAAAATGAACTGTTACTTATTTTATTTCATGGGAGTAGTTGATTCGTGCTTTTCATTGGTTACTTTGGTGTGGCATTTGAAGAGAAGAGCCTCAAGAAAAAACACATGTTAGAATCTCTTCTTAAGTGAGCTCATCATGTGCCAGGCAGGACAGTCACAACTTCTGGGCTGATATCATTATAACTACATTGCGTGGGAAGTGTGGAACTGGCAGCCACTGGGGCATCTCTGTAACAAAGTTTTGTGGTGAGTGCAACGATTTTATCCCAGAATCATTACAAGTCATAGATAACATGCTGCAAATAAAGCACACTATACTGTATGTTGCATTGGCATCCAAATAGCAGCTGCTTACGTGAAGAGAGCCAGCAGGTAAGTAGTGAATATTGTAACTGGGAAACTCGGAGCCATCAAAGTCTGTCGGCCATAAGACAGCCAAAGGGCACCGGACGCAGAGCACTGTTTCAAAACTCCTTTCTGACTTCTTGATATATGCACGGAAGAGTAGTTTTGAGTCAAGGATGGCAAGATTTCTTTAAGATTTCTGATGGATTGTTGCGCTTTCCTCTTGGTAGTTTCTCTCTTATAAGGAATGGCATCCATCTTGGAGTCCCTATTCACCAAGAGCAATGTGGGTACAAGTATACCAGTCATCGAAGGTGAACAGAAATTAGTAATACGTTCCACAAAGCAAAAAAAGAAATGTTAAGACATATTAAACACTGAAAAACAGTAATGATATATCTTGTTTGGTGCAGAATACTAAGACAAGTTACCATGAAAAATTGACCAGGATTCAATATCAGATGAAAATAGCAGCTGTGGGAGTTAAAATAACATAAAATTTATTTTTTACACTTTTTTGAGGAACCAGAAAAAAATTATTCAAAATGCAGGAAATTGTAAGAAGAGTGAGAAAAAAAATGCTCTNTTTTTTACACTTTTTTGAGGAACCAGAAAAAAATTATTCAAAATGCAGGAAATTGTAAGAAGAGTGAGAAAAAAAAAATGCTGTNGAAATTGTAAGAAGAGTGAGAAAAAAAATGCTCTGTGAGCATTTTATAGAACTGAAGAAAACAGCGGTAAAATACAAGAAAGTGTAAAATCATGATGTGCCAAAGTGAGGCTTGCTTTGTAACTCCAAGCCATAGATTTTAAACACAAGATAGTTACTGATACAAGTGACAAAAAGATGAAAAATGATAATGTGGGTAGAGGATGTTCCTTTTGTTGTTTATTTGTTATAGTTTGTCTCATACTTCTGTATACTGCCCTATGAAACTCCGAACGTTCAGTTCATTACTATTGTGCTGCTCAGTGCGAGAAGGCCTACAGTTGACTTGTTCACTAGTTTCTAGAGGTCTCTAGTTCATTTCCAAGTTGTATAGACCCAGGGGTCTCACTCAGACCTTGGCATACGTGTCATTTAGACGTTCTACCTAGGGTGTAAAATGTCACATCCACTTGTGCCATAGGTGGCACTTGAGATCTAGAACTCCCCAGTTGATGAAAGAAGCTGTATCATGAATTTTGCAATTGAGATTCACAATGTGCTCCTGTGTTTGTGTATCATCTGATGGTAAAGCAATCATGACATAAATTTCTAAACATTCAGCATGAGTCATAAACAAATTTCCTGTGGAAATTTGATTTTTACATCTTTTTTAAATGTCCTTTATAATTGATAAACAGGGGATTTCTGAATACACTACCCAAACTGAAACCACAGCATAAGTGGGTAGTCGGTGAGTCTCGACTTATGTATTTTAACACAGATCTCTTACCCTTTGTGCACGTTGGCTGCTAACTCAGCAGGGGATAGAGGTTATCAGTGTAGGTGTTCTCAGCTTACATTGTTCTTGAACAGACAGCAAAGGTGCAATCATATACCACTGCTTGTGTCAGCACACTCCTATACTCTGTTTCATATAAGTTGGCCAGGTTCTGACAGGTCTGCAAAAGTAGCACCACTGTTTGCATCTGACTACGTATCCTTCCGTCATCAGCTGGTGCGTCAAGTGGAGGCTGTATTTTTCATCAACGCACTGTCAGCTAATCCACTTGCCATTGTACTGTAATGTTAAACAAATGTTAACATATTTTAGACTGACATCTGTCTAAAACAAATTAGTAGGTTATAAAAGTAAAAATTTAATATTTGCTAACTCTTTTTTAATTTGTCCGAGACAGTGAATTTGGGATAACATTTGCGAGACTGCAGTTGTACCTATTATCACACGTTGGACGTTATAGCTAATATATTCGAGTTGGAAATGTGTGACGTGGAATAACGTTAGAATTGCTTAAAAACTATTCATGCGTGTCCCACTTTCTTTGGAAGCAAGGAAATGGGTTTTCAGAACAATATGGTGTATAATTTACGTAGACGAACGATTACCTGCCGAATATAAATTACTAGTACTCAAAATCGCGGTACACGAAATATATGTTAATTTAAAAATTATGTAGAGCTCACGAAAAATAAAACTTTTGGTATCTGTTCGTAAATTTATTATATATTGCACACGAACGCTATTCTTTTCTGGCTGGTAATGCTTCGGAAAAGATCCGATAGATGGTGCGCACAACATGTCAGAGCGAGGTCTAAGCCGCTTCCTTTGCTCAATAGATAGCGTCTTTTTAAAGTTGGCTGTTCTTCTATTACTGGCTCGGAACGACACGAATTTGAAATATATTTCGTCAAATTATTAGAAAAAAATTCAACAATATTATGCAATATTTTTGTATGCTTTTGGAATTAATATCATGCACGTAAGGAAAGCAGGGTTGGAGAGGGGTGATGATACATGAAAAAAGGTTTTGAAATTGCGTTTCATTTGGATACGGATCGTTTTAATGTGCCTTTCATTTTGAACACCTATACATTTCTACTTTATCACGAAGTTAAGTTTGTAACACTAAAAACTGCTGTTTTATGACCACGTAAAATAAAATGTATTAATTAATCTAGGAACTCTTTCTTATCGCGTGTTTTCTACTTGTGTAATGTGCGTCTGCAGTGCACTCAGAATAGCCAACGTAATATTAACTTTTGTTCGTTCGTGCATCAGCTGATACAGGATTTTGTAAATGGCACTTTGTTTGTTTCATATATGTCAAGTTGACACTCACTGACTGTCAGAATCTGGCCAACTTATATGAGACAGAGAATACAAGTGCACGCAGTCATGTCCGTGGTATGGCGGGGCACTACCTGCACCTTTACTGTTTTTACAGAACAGCTCCAGAACCTTGATAGAGCTTAACCTGTGGACTAGTTACGGTTTCCGTCATGTGATCTCCTCTAGCATCCTGAATATTAAACCACACTGTCCGCATAAGTCCAACCTCAGTGGATCAGTCATCAGACAGACAGACAGAATAACTAATGAACCCAGTCCCCAACTTCTGCTATTACTAAGTTTATTTATTGCATTATCGTTTTTTTGTATTTGTACACATTCTTTGTATAATTATTTCTATTTGCTATCATCTCCAGGTAGTTTTTTTACTTTTTTTTTATTTATTGCATAATATTTTTATACTACACATTGCTTCATGCTGATTACGGAATTTTTCACGGGGGCAATTTTTTAAAGACCGTCCCACGAGTCTGTCCCACGTGACCTGGGTTATTGGCCCAGCAGTGGTTTGAGGGTGAAACACCCCCCAACACACACACAGTCAGTCTACAATCCCAGCTGTGTACCTTGTACTGAGTCAGCCCGTGGTACTCTTTTACTTTCCATGACATTTGTGGAGTGCCCTGACATTACATCTCAGCCTTTACTTTAGCATATGAAAGCTGAAATTTAGCTTTGGACCCCAAACAGTTTGGCTGGCAAGGAGTCGGCCAGCCCTCCACAGCTCAGTAGGATCAAGATTGCCCTTGATTCAAGATTAGCTTGAGAGGTGGGTATCCCTTTGGGAAAGCAAGCATGGGGACTACCTGAGTTTGCCATTTTTATTGACCCCAGGACTTGGCATTTATTCAGCAACTTTGAGTTCATTCAGTAGTGCCACAAAAGGTGATGCGTTCCCTTGAGCTAGAATAATGTACAAGATGTAATGCCAGAGACGTATCACCAGCCCCTTCCGCAATCATGTTTATATTTATCTCTGACTCTAGAGCGGCAATAGCCCCTATGTGTCAAAGAATAGCATTTATCATCCATATCCATTGACAGCACCCCCACACAGCAGTCAGTGGGATGGAGTGGAGTATTCTTCCATGTATGTCAGCATAACTCTCAGGTCTTAAGTTACCTGGGAGTGTAGTCGGATGAGGAACATGCTTCCGAAACTTCAGCGACATCCCAGCGAAGCTTTAATGAGAAGCTTGCTCAGTAGTAGTTGGAGTTGGCAAGAGAGGGCATGTGTTTCCCTAAAGGTCAGCATTCATCCACCAGCTGTAGCCATACACCTATTACTGGTTGGTCTTTGCCACCTAAACTCCCACTGTCAGAATAGGCTATGAGAGACGCCTTACACCCGTTACAGGCTGGTTGCTTGACCGCACCCCTGGCACAACTGCCTGAAGTAACCCACACCTTATGCCTATTACAGTCTGGGTCCAGACCTGATGTCACCACGAGATGGAACCATCGGAAATTCAGGAGAGTACACGGCTGCTCCCTACAGGTCAGTTACCAGAGAGAACTTCTCCTGTACTGCAACGCTATGAATTTCCATTGCACTTAGGGGTTTATCAGGACTTCACTAGCCAAGTGATCACCAACCCTCGTTCCAGTGTAACGCAGCCAACAGAGGTTGCAATTTTCCAAGTCTGGAGGAGGGTGAGAAGTGTCTTTCCTATCACTGATCAAGAACACTCCAACCAGGCATACAAAAAAATGTTACACCCATTACGGGTCATCTGCTTTCCACCTTACCTCTTCTGAACTGTCAGTGCCACATCAGTGAGCCTCTTCTCTCTCCGGTGATCTCCTTCGATCATCATGTACATGTGTTACATCCATTATTTCTTCATCCATTCTTCATTTCAAAACTCAGGCTTTTAACCACAATGGCCCAAGTGCTAAGAGTTCTATGTCCAACCTAGTGATCAGGCGTAGATACCATCCATCTGCCCAAGCCACTGGATGGATACTACTAAACTGCAGTGTGAATAGCATTGGGCCCAATCAATGGTTACACCCATGTTGTGTTTAAATTTTGGTGGAGAGGGGGCAGGTACCAAAGCACCACTCATGGAACCAGTGGGCTGCCTGTTTGAGGAGGTAGTATGTAACAGGTTGTCTGCCCTTTTCATGGCTAAAGTTGCTGAACTTAGATAACTTGGGCATGTACTGCCCATTCATGTCAACATACCCAGATGCCTTCCTCATAATGGAAGAAACCTCCCAAAGCATCCGTGATGCCTTCCTGAGCACACGTAGCCAGAGTGAAGTACTAAATCACATGTACGGAGAAGTTGTCTAGTTGTAAGTACTACATTGCAATTGAAAATAGGCTCATTAATACCAAGAGAGCACACCTGTAGATATGTATTTGTGTGAGAAGTTGCGTATCACTGGGTCAAGTAAATCATGTTATTGCAGATGACAGACGCTTGGCCGCTTCATCAGCACGAGACCACCGACTTGTACCTTCTGTGGTGGACATAGCAGAGGCATATGCACATCACAGCCATGTTCAAAATTTTCTTCCCGGCCTCAATGCAAATATGTACTTTATGGAGAAGTGAACCATGCACATGGTCAAATATGCTAAGCACAGCATATCGACCGTGGCACCAAGTCCTCGAATGAGGTGTTCCGTGCTTATCACCAGGGACTTTTAGACAGTGGATTTCATGCAACTACAGGAAAAAAAGTAAAAGGGGTTCAAATTAGGGTCCAGCAGAGGCCATGCAAGTCGTGCAGAGGCTATCATGTCCTATCGACCTGTTTAGGTGAGGGGTGCAGGTGCTGCATCCATCTGAACTCCGACACAATTGTAGGAGCTATATTTTCAAGTATTTGGGGGAGAATGTATGTAGGAAACATGCTATACATGTGATAATGTTAGGTGATGTGGCAATAGATACGGTCCCTTCCATTTCTTGCCCACATGTTCACGACACGGTGCCCCTGGTAGCCGTGTCATGTGCAGGTTCTTGTACTTCACTTGTGTGTTGTTGCTATTGTACATGCTGTCACAAGGGAATGTAGCTTTGTCTGCAAAGAGAATATCCTCCAGGAAATAATGCAGTATGGATATTGTAAAGTTTCAGTAAGTACACATCACAGTGTGGTACGTGAGGTGTCCACTTAGTGCAACACTGCTGCTCCACGAGGGCGTAGTGCCGTACTGCATTGTCCTCGTGCCGCACAGTAGAAGCTGTCTATGGCCAGCTGCCGCTGTGCACGTGTTTCTGCCACTGCAGAGCCACGTTCGCATTCTCTCTCTTATACCTTGCAGTGTGTATCCCACTATCAGCGACATACTCACCTTGAATGCACCAACTACCTCAGATGTTACGTTTTGCAAGAATACAACAAACCAGCTTCCAGGCAACACCACGAGTGACTGCTGATGTTCTGTTACTCTGCATACATGTTGTTAGTGGCTAAATTCTCATGGCACTCCAGATAATCTGTGGTTCCATCCACCCAGTGTTAGGCAGCTTGTACACATGTGTATGAACAGCTGCCATCTTGTCATTCCTGCAACTGTTTTCTATATGGATTTTTCCAGATACCTGCTTACTAGGATGTTGTTTCCTTCTGCACACAAATGCAGTGTTTCTGTTGGGGCAAAAACTGCAGAAATATTCTGTGTGTAGTTCTCTTTATTATAAAAAAAGTTAGGGGGGAGGAACTCTATTTACCATACACTTAATCATGGAGACAATGAATCGCAACCCTCTGTAAAATTCTGAAGTTATTGTTGCTTTTAGCTATTGTGAGAAGATAGGCGGAAAAACATATGATGCGAATGTGTGTAGTTTTTAGTACAAGATTAGGGATTAGTCAAAGTTTTTTGACGTAAATGTCACAATAGCCTGATTGATGAAATAAGATCACCAAATATGTAGGTATTGAATACACTAAATTGTATTACATTGTCTATTTGTACAGAAGTAATTTGCAAAGAATGTACCACTCTCAATGAATCCTCTGCTAAGTAAAAAATCATCTTCAGAAGGAGCCGTTGAATTTATACCAATGAAAAACTGGAAAGAACACACTTCTTCATTAATCTTTTCTACATTTTTCAGAGTTCTCAACTGTGATTGTCACATTTTGAGGCATCTTATCTTATAGCCCACAGAATATGTATTTAAAGAACAAGTGATTATTTGAGCACAGTCTCCTTGAGAAAAATAACACAGATGTGACAATTGTGTGACTAGTAACATCACGTATCCTTGTCACCTAGACCAATCAAAGCTACTATATTAGCAATGTGTTAATAGCTGAAAAATTATTGTTCTTGAATAAGGAGTTTTTAACACTCAATATTTTCCCATGCATTAACTCTGAAAGCTTGTGGTTACAGCTGTTTGTGACAAAAGTTTTTTTAATATAACTTGGGATGCACTCTTCCAGAGAACAGGAGCAGTGATACAACACAACAGTACCATACAATTGTCCCTGCAAGACTGCAGAAATACATTTCAAATTTTACCTGCATATCTTGTAAAACAACCACAAAATAATTCTGTGTATTTCTGTTCACTTCTCATTTTGTGAAAGATTGTTAACGTTCTGATTGGATAGGTTTTATTTATTTAAAATGGTCAGATGATAAACAGTCTGTGCTTTTATCTGTGTTTATGTTCATCTGAAGTGAGTTCGTAAACCACCCCATGACATGCACTTCTTTGTTGTAAGGAACACATGCACTGGCATTGCTAATTGGATGTGCTGGCATGCTTGTGAATTAAGGAATCAGACTAACATGGCTAGGCAGGAAGTGTTCAACCGTGGGTTTGAGCAGATTGCGACGAGAGGAGGGACGTATGCCACTTTAAGTGGTAATGCTCTGAACCTTTGTTTCCCAGGAGTAAGACTCTCGGCAGGGATATGGAGGGCGAGGAGACGTCGCGGGACTCCGACACGTCGCCTAATTATGGGGATAGGAGAATGGCCGGCCGCTTTGACCAAGAGGAGACGGAAGCAGCCAACATGCTGGGTAGGTCTGAAATGTGCTTGTATATGTACTGTATTTGCACTGGAGAACGTTTTCTATTGTCTGTGTTGAGTTACCTAAAACACAACAGGGAAGATGTTCATTTGCGATCATGTTTTTAGTGTGTGTTACCTACCCTCGTAATCACACTTTTTGGGAACCCTTTTTAATCTGTGTGAAGGGATGGACTGTTGATATGTAAAACTGCACAAAGAAGTTTGTTTTACACATGTACTTTGCACATTGTTGTAGTCATTAATTATAATATATGTAATATGTACTTGTTGTAAACTACGATGCATTTCATTATGTAGGGGAGTAATATTTCTCCTAGTATTTGTCATAATGAACATGCGTGTCAGCACTGCCAAGGCTGGTGTGACATCCCTCTCTTTCCTTCATTCAGTGTAGCCCTCTCCTCCCTTGCGAAAGTTCTGGCAGTGCCACCGACTTTACGCACCACAAGTTACAGTTTTGAAACTCTGTGGAAATTGTGCGTAAAAGCATGAATGGCAGTAAATCTGTGGGTGGTAAATTTTATTTGCAGTATTAGAACATTTGTGTGTTTATAAAGGTTTAGTTTCCGTGCGATCAAATATGTATTGTTCACATGTTCAGTTGTTATTCATATTTCACCACTATGTATTTGTGAATTTCGAGGCACTGTGATGACTATTTTTTTTTGTAGTATACCATCATTGTGATATTAAGTTCATTATTTTTGCCTGTAAACCTTATGTTTGGTAAAGGTGTAAGGTTTGTTAGTTGATTAACGTATCCATAAGTGTAATAATTGACAACATATATTCTACACATTTTTAGTATCTTATATATTTTCAATGTCATATTTATGTGATGAATAGTACTGAAAGTTGTGTTTTGAGAATGGAATATGGAACAATGTTGTCAAGTACACTGAAGAGCCAAGAAAACTGGTACACCTGCCTAATATCGTGTAGCGCCCCCGCGAGCAGGCAGAAGTGCCGCAAGACGACGTGGCATGGNAAAACTGGTACACCTGCCTAATATCGTGTAGCGCCCCCGCGAGCAGGCAGAAGTGCCGCAAGACGACGTGGCATGGAATCGACAAATGTCTGAAGGTATGCAGGAGGCAATTCACACCATGAATCCTGCAGGGCAGTCCACAAATCCGTAGGAGTGCGAGGCGGTGGAGATCTCTTCTGAACAGCGCGTTGCAAGGCATCCCAGATATGCTCAATAATGTTCATGTCTGATGATTTAGGTGGCCAATGGAAGTGTCTAAAGTCAGAAGAGTGTTCCTGGAGCCACTCGGTAGCAACTCTTGACGTGTGGGGTGTCGCATTGTCCTGCTGGAATTGTCCACGTCCGTCGGAATGCACAATGGACATGAATGGGTGCAGGTGATAGGACAGGATGCTTATGTATCTGTCACCTGTCAGAGTCGTATCTAGACGTATCAGGGGTACCATTTCAAGCCAACTGCACACGCCCCATACCATGACAGAGCCTCCACCAGCTTAAACAGTCCCCTGTTGACATGTAGGGTCAATGGATTCATGAGGATGTCTCCATACCCGTACACGTCCATCCGCCCGATACAATTGGAAACGAGACTCGTCAGACCAGGCAGCATGTTTCCAGTCATCAACAATCCAGTGGCGGTGTTGGCGGGCCCAGGCAAGGCGTAAAGCTTTGTGTCGTGCAGTCAACAATGGTACACGAGTGGGTCTTCGGCTCCGAAAGCCCATATCAATGATGGGCCGTTGAATAGTTCGCACGCTGGCACTTGTTGATGCCCCAGCATTGAAATCTGCACCAATTAGAGAAAGGGTTGCACGTCTGTCACGTTTAACGATTTTTGTCAGTCGTCGTTTGTCCCATTCGTTCACCATCTTTTTCCACCCGCAGCAATGTCAAAGATTTAATGTTTTACCGTATTCCCAATATTCTCGGCACACTCTTGAAATGGTCGTACGGGAAAATGCAAATTTTATTGCTACCTCGGAGATGCTATGTCCCATCTCTCGTGCGCCGACTGTAACACCACGTTCAAAATCACTTAAATCTTGATAACCTGCCATTGTAGCAGCAGTAACTGGCAGTAACCAATCTAGCAACTTTGCCAGATGCTTGTTGTCTTATATAGGCGCTGCCGACCACATCACGTTACTCTGATTGGTTCCATACCTCTGTTATTTGCATACGCACGTCTATACCAGTTTTTTTGGCTCTCCAGTGTATATGAGCAGGTTAAACAACTGGAGACATTCTCATTGTCATCACTAATGTTAAATATGAATTCACATTAAAATTTAAAAATTCTTGGCTATTTATGTTTTGTATGGAAGAAACTGTGAGAATGGAAATTTGTCTATAGGCCATTAACTGCAAAGCGAGCAGGTTTGAATAGGGGTGGGCCAGTGTCGATGCCGATGTAATGACTGGCAGCACGTGAACATTCGTTACTGATATTTTCCTCCAATTACCAAGGTCACACCCCTGTATTACCTAGATGTGCAAATACAACACACAAACATTGATTCGTTGCACAAATGTAATATGTAATAATCAATCTATCACACTATTCTGACAGGTTGAATCAGGGGTGGGCCAGTGTCGATGCCGATGTAATGACTGGCACCACGTGAACATTCGTTACTGATATTTTCCTCCAATTACCAAGGTCACACCCCTGTATTACCTAGATGTGCAAATACAACACACAAACATTGATTCGTTGCACAAATGTAATATGTAATAATCAATCTATCACACTATTCTGACAGGTTGAATCAGGGGTGGGCCAGTGTCGATGCCGATGTAATGACTGGCACCACGTGAACATTCGTTACTGATATTTTCCTCCAATTACCAAGGTCACACCCCTGTATTACCTAGATGTGCAAATACAACACACAAACATTGATTCGTTGCACAAATGTAATATGTAATAATCAATCTATCACACTATTCTGACAGGTTGAATCAGGGGTGGGCCAGTGTCGATGCCGATGTAATGACTGGCACCACGTGAACATTCGTTACTGATATTTTCCTCCAATTACCAAGGTCACACCCCTGTATTACCTAGATGTGCAAATACAACACACAAACATTGATTCGTTGCACAAATGTAATATGTAATAATCAATCTATCACACTATTCTGACAGGTTGAATCAGAAAGCAAAAAAATATCACAAATGAGCACATGTTGTTCCTCCACGTTGTATGTGGACGTGTACAGAGGTTGATTGCAAACACGAGTGCAGATTTTTTTGTGAAGACTGATTGTGGTAGCTTGCAAATATGGTGGGCTAGCTCCACAGTTGATATTACCAGACTTGAAAATGCAGTAAAAAAGATGGCCACATTAGCATTGAAATCAGTGATATGTTTTTATTCTACGTAATGACATGGCCAAAAGTTTTGAAATGCATTATCAATAAAAATGTTTTAACTATACATTGCCCGATTTTAATTTGTGATACTATGCTATTATTCAAATCCACAAGTGTTTATATTACATGGGACTTTATTTTCAAGACCATATTAAGCAATTTTTTGCAATCACAGGAACGTTGAAAATAATTTCCACTTTTAAAAAAAGAGATAAATGCCCTGTCATCAAGTTGTAATTTTTCATTCAACAAACTAAGCTATTAAGTCAATATTTTATTTGTTTTCACATTGAGTCAGCACTTGTAAAACTGTCTAATTAGACTAATTATTTACTAACATGGCCACGGAAACTGAGAAATAAAATTTGCAAACCAAATTCTTGCCTGCATTTATCCTATTTAAGTTAATCTGAGTGGTGTTATTTTAGTGTGATTAGTTAACTACACACACTTGTTAAATAGTTGGGTCAGTTTGTGCCCTGTGGTATTTTTTTCAGTATAAGCTGTAAAAAAAGTGAGATCTGGGATTATTTTACTATAAATCGTACAGCTGTAAGTAAAGCCGTCTGTGTAACATATGTAAAGTTGTAATATCATGCGGGGGAAACTCAGCAATCTTACACTACTAGGAGTATGTGGTAGCGTTTAAAAACCCTTCACATCAAAGAGATGAAATCTACAGAAGGTGCATGTTTATGTTCAGACATTGAGTCGGTTGTGGATTCCGATGTACCTAAGCCTACTCGTTCTGAAGCATAGAAATCTTCACAACTGAAAGTGGGCCTGCATCATGTCCCAGAACATCCACACAAAAAGGCAGCACAAATGAGAATATGTTTGGGAAGGCAAATCCAGTTAATTCAAGCCGTCCAAAAGCCGAAAAAATTACAGAGTTAATAGCGTGGAGGATTTGCACAGACGTGTTACCTTGTAAAATTGCTGATAATGTGAACTTCTACAATTTTATTGCTTATCTTGAGCCAAGGTACAAAATGCCTGATAGAACAATCTTTTTGATATCCTTAATTCCAGATGTGCACTTGAAACTTGAGGAAGTCGTTAGGAAGAGGCTAGGTTTTGTTAATGACGATAGCTGTACCACTGATATGTGGCTTACTCACACCTGTGATGTCTACATTTCACTGACAGTACATTACATAGGTAAAAATTGTGGATGCCTCAGTGTGTCTTGATATAAAACAGCTCTGCAAACATTTCAGATATGTTAAAGCATAAATTGTTGCAAAAGTGGAATATTGAGAAAGTTAATTCTGTAGCGTGCAATCCGGTATGGTTTTTGCCTTGGGAGCAGCAGATGTGAATCACTTTACTGGCACAGCACACTCCTCACGGTTAATGATTACAGTTTATTTACACATAAGCATGTGTGTGATGATTTTGCAAATATCTAGGTGCATTGTCGGCCACTTTAAATATTCATTAAAGGCATCAAAACTCCTTAAAGAATAACGGCAGAAAAACAATGTACCTCATCAACAACTTATCCAAGATGAACCCATGAGATGGGACAGCGCACATATTTGATGACTGAAAGGCTTCTTGAGAAGGGAAGAACAATTACATGGCTTTTGTCAGATATTCAGTTGCAGACTGATTTGTCATCAGAAGATTGGAATCTCCTAGAACAAGTGTACAACTCACTCAAGCATTTTCATGTGGCAACAGTCAACATTAGCAATGAAAAAAACACTATTGCTGAAGTGATACCTACAATGAATGGCCTGAAATCAGCCCGGTAATGGAGGATGTAAGAATAAAAATGGGGTACTTGCTACTGTCGCAGAATTTCACATATATATATATATATATATATAGCAAAACAAATTGTATACTGCTGTTGCTGCACTTTTAGATCCTAGATTAAACAATCTGTTTCTCATCATCTTCATTGGCGGACTGTGTCAAGGAAGACCTGCGGTCGATAATACCATGTGAAGATGAAGAACCTATTGGAATAATACTAGCTACTACAGACTTTGTAAGTAACACAGTTCAAGATTTTTTAGAAAGGTGTTATTAATAGTATCACAGTTTCATCAAAGGCAAGAAAACCTACCGTTACGTGTCACTGGTATGCGTTGATCTTAGCCCGTGTCGCGCGAGCGAGCGGAAGAGGAGGATATAAAGTCGTGATATGATAATGGGTGGCAAGTCAATGGAATGTTTTGAATGACAGGCGAGTGATAAACCAAGGAGCACGTATCAGTTACACAAAGCATCCCGCCGCGCATATCTCTGCATAGCGCTGTGACATCCCTTTTGCGGCATGCGCTACTGACCTTTCTTGTGTTTTAATTTCTGCAGTTATCTGAAGAATTTTTTGTGGTTTACTGCCCTAGATTCTCTTTGCTAGACTTGGAGGTGTGGCGAACCTTCCAGGTCAAGGCCAGTGGCTATAAAAAGTGTGTCGGCCTCCGAGCCGGAGTTGATGAGTGGCTGGAGTTTCAGCGATAGACGACGAGCAAAACGAACGGTGAGAGAAGCGACAAGCGGGAGGAAAATCTGCGACTGCGAGCATTGGTGCGGTGAAGAGTACGGCTGGCAGGCTGGCCTATTGGACTGGGTGCGTGAGTGAAAGACATTACAAATGATTGCAACAGACACACTGAAAGTGCATTAATGATAAGTATGAGTTAATTGACTATAACCAAACAGGGACAATAAGAACAACATTAATTATAGTTAGAATGGACATTAAATATTGGGATCACCGAGAAATAAAAAGAGTAATAGTAGAGATAGATAGATTAATGCTGTAAATAATAGCTGTGTGAATAAATTAAAAATATAATTTAGTTATTTAAATTTTATTAAGACCTCCATCCCTTACGAACTCGGATATGCCCCTCTGGCATTCGTGTAACAATACAGTACATGTAAGAAATAAACAACTACATATTTGTCTCTGAACCACTCATGCCAGTTACTATACTTCATTTCATATAAGTTGGCCAGATTCTGACAGTCGGTGAGTGGCAAATTGATGTATATGAAACAAACAAAGTGCCATTTACAAAATCCTGTATCAGCTGATTGCACGAACGAACAAAAGTTAATATTACGTTGGCTATTCTGAGTGCACTGCTGACTCACGTTAGACCAGCAGAAAATATGCGATAAAAAAGAGTTCCTAGATTATTTAATACATTTTATTTTACATGGTCATAAAACAGCGGTTTCTAGTGTTTGAAACTAAACTTTGTGCTAAAGTAGAAATGTATAGGTGTTCAAAATGAAAGGCACATTAAAACGATTCGTATCCAAATGAAACATAATTTCAAAACCTTTTTCACGTCTTAATCGCCCCTCTCCAACCCCGCTTTACTTACATGCTTGATATTAATTCCAAAAGCATACAAAAATATTGCATAATATTGTTGAATAATTTTTCTACTAATGTGATGAAATATATCTCAAATTTGTGTCGTTCCGAGCCAGTAATAGAAAAACAGTCAACTGTAAAAAGTCGCTATCTATTGAGCAAAGGAAGCAGCTTAGACCTCGCTCTGACATGTTGTGTGCGCCATCTATCGGATTTTTTTCCAAAGCATTACCAGCCAGAAGAAAATAACGTTCGTGTGCAATATATAATAAATATCCGAACAGATATCAATAGTTTTATTTTTCGCGAGCTCTGCATAGTTTTTAAAGTAACATATATTTCGTGTACAGCGATTTTGAGTACTAGTAATTTCTATTCGGCCGGTAATTGTTCATCTACGTAAATTATACGCCATTTTGTTCTCCGAAAAGCCATTTCCTTGTTTCCAAAGAAAGTGGGACACACATGAATAGTTTTTAAGCAATTCTAACATTATCCCACGTCACATATTTCCAACTCGAATATATTAGCTCTAATTTCCAACATGTGATAATAGCTACAACTACCGTTTCGCAAATGTTACCAAAATTCACTGTCTCGGACAAATTAAAAAAGAGTTACCAAATATTAAATTTTTTGCAAGGTTTTATATTGTTACTTTTATAAACAACTAATTTTTTAGATAGATGTCAGTCTAAAATATCTTAAAATTTGTTTAGCATTACATTTTTTGTGGTTACTAAATGTTAAATTAATTATTAATATTTTTGCTCTTTAACATAACAATTTACTGATTAATGATTTATGTACACATTACTATTACTACAATCACAGCTACGTATTTCTGAGCAGCAAGTTTGCCTAACACGTCCCACGAACAGTACATTGACAAGGGGATCAGCTGATAATGACAGCATGAAAATAAACAACATCGTTGCCATGTGGTCGATCAGCTGATGGCGGAAGGATAAGTAATCAGATTTAAACAGTGGCACTACTTTCGCAGACCTGTCAGAATCTGGCCAACTTACATGGTACAGAGTACAGTGATCCATTGGCCTGCTGGGAAACTTATCGCTGTGCCAAACTGAAGACTGTTGCTGCCACGTGTCTCTCAGCACCAGCAGGTTCTGTGGCCTCCAGAAGATTCTTCATTGCTGTAGGATTTAACTTTTACCAACAAAATGGATCCAGACAAGCTTCGTCAAATTGTGGTTTTAAATAAAAAATTTAATTTTTTGAAAAAATATGCGCTGTAAAAGCTAATAAACTTTTACTCCAGGCATAACACCTATAACTGGAAAAAAAATAAAAATTATTTTGTTCAATTTTTATTGTGGTTATACATTAGGAGTAGAAATTATTATAATGATTGATGATTTTGTTTAGCTCTTGTTCCTGTTTTTATTTGTCTATTTAAATGAATATAGATTTGATCACCATTTATTGTTTAAGTTAGTACATATTGTATTAAACTTTTAAATTTTATTGTTACTCAACAAGATTCAAAGTAATTTGTTGAATTTTGGCTAGTTACAGTTATCACTAAATATGGGAATTGTGATTCTGAAAAGCAAAACTAGTATCAGTATCCAAATAATTTGCAATATTGCCAATTGATAATCAACATTAAAGGTATCTGTAAAAAGTGGTATCAGCCCATCCCTACTTTTGAAAGCCCTTTTTAATTTATATTTTCAGTCAATTTGTGTCTTCTGTCACATGTAAATACAGTGAAACTCGTTTAATAAAATTCCATTTAAGATGTTTTCCCGCTTAACAAGCACACATTAAATGTTCCCAAAAATACTCCCATAAGAATGATACATTTTTCTCCTGCTTAAAATATTTTATGAAAAAACAATAACCTGCTTAAGACACAACATTTTTATTGGAAGATGGATAAAAATGTATGTAAATAGTAGAGGTAATATTCCTTATCAAATAACTTATCTTACCGTTGCTATTACAGGTCTGTAATTGCACAACTGATTATGGAACCTCAGTAAACAAAGTGGTTTTAGCACTGTGCACATATGAACTAAACACCATTTTTATAACCAAGTTTACTATGCTTTATTAAATTCCACTACTGAAATTTGTCACAAACACCCCTACATTATTAACTGCCAATCACTACACCGCATCACCATAAAATTACGTCGGCTATACACTTGAAACATTAACCGAATTGTTACATACCGTAATATGTGTGCTGTGCTAAAACACTGATTTTAAATGTTCCCAAACTATGCAATTTGGTATTTAATGCAGGATTGCAGATATGGGAGAGACATTATGCACACACACACTGTTATGATATGATTTTATGGTTCGACATCATACCTTAAAGGGACTATAGGGGCAATGCAAGTTATTGATAAGAGTTACGTACTGAAATATAAAAGGGGTTTATTTAACATTAAGGTTGTACAATATTATTTCAATATAAACATTATGAAGTATGCATGGGGGAGCTAGGCAAATATACTGAAGTATTAATTTATAGTAAATTATAAAGATTTAGCCAGCCACATTATGAGTAAAGTTTAATTGGAGAGTCCCCACCTTGTTCGTGATTCCGGAGGCAGATTAAGATGGCGGAAGTCGATGCCGGGACACACCCGTCTTCAGTGGTCTTCTCGTTCCAATGGCCCAATGATAAACGATCCCACCCGTGGGCTACACTGTCCTATATCGGCTGCATTGTCCCCGTTTACTGGCCGGTGGAGGGGGTTTGTATGGTTTGCGATTTCATAACTATTTTCAACAATCACGGCCCGTGCCCTGGATAAATACAGTGGAAACTCAGTTCATTGAGCACGGATGGATCGAAAATCAGTGCCCACAAAAAAAAATTTTATGGTCCCGACATAATTCCTATGTAAATAATGCTAAAAAAGTCTGTTTTTGCCAAACCCAAAAGTTAATTTTTACGGCATCGATCAAACAAAAATATCTGTAGCATCGCCAAAAATTACATGCTCCTATCATTAAACAACGAAGTATTAACAAAAAAGTATAAGTATCGCACTCACCAAGTCATACGAAGTCGGTATACAGTACATTATGTACGCATGCACAAGTAATACTAATAGATAACACAAATAAAATAAATTTCCAACACACATTGTTTTTACTTAAAGTGAAACATTTTTGAGTGAGGCAACTACTTCCCAACTTTGTTTAATTCTAAAATTGAGACTGATATTTACTGTAGTGTTTCCTTATGCTAATGCAGCTGTTATTTGATAAGTTGTAATGTCGTTTCTGTTGACTAGCACCTGTTCAATTTACTTTTTTATGCCAATCCTTTTAAGATGTTAACCCTCGTAAGTATGTACTAGTTAAAATTTTTTGGTCCCTCAGGAAACTTATTAAAAGTGTTTCTCTGTACAAACATTGCCATCTGCTTTAATTTTCAAACACAGTGTTTACATTTCACTTCTCGGTTCATTATAATGTACAGTATTTACTCAGTAAACACAAGCAACAAATGTGATTATGAGTATTATAAATATTTGCAAATAATGTGTATATAATATTGGTTTGCGTACCTTGGTTGCTTTTTCTTATACATGGCAGTCCCTCTGTATTCTACTCTCTTGAGACGCCCAATATTATAATATTTAGCTGCTTATACTATAAACTGCACTGTCATGTGCTATCAGGGTGAGTATTTTCTTTCACCGTAAGCACACATGTCTGAAAAGACTGAGTGTGGAGAGAATTTCCTCCTGTTGTAGACAAGAGATGTTTGTGGATAAAATGTGGAATTGTTTTGCTATTCATCATGATGTCAATGCAGTAGTGAAATTATGGAAAACATCTTTAAAAACATTTGTAAGTAACGGGTATAATCTACATAGGGCAGGCAGTGCAGAGAATTTCTACCCACCTCAAAACTATCTTTTTGAAATCAGACATAATCAAAACAGATCAGCAATAGCCCCACACTACAAGGTTGCCAAAATCTCCAACCAATCACGTGAATCATCAGAGAAGTCATCAAAATTAGCAAGCAACCCAGTAACTTCAATAGAGAAGATGGGTACAATCTTACCAAAATTCGGAATCCTCTTCTTAAAAATATGCATAAAAAAGTCAGCATCTACATCTGAGCCAAGAGTGCACTAATAAGAGTCTTTTCTGACTGGCCAGAACCTTCCGACCAATCTGGCCACATGTGCAACCATTCACAGCACAGCTGGACTGTGATTGGCTGACACATGCATGCATGTACACAGAGAGAGAGGGAGAGAGGGATGGGGAGAGAGTTATAGATAGGGAGAGAGATGAGTTCCAGAACAACATGGTCTCGGTATTCGCATGAAGATGACTGCGGCAAGACATGCTGAAACATTGGGAAAAGCAGTCAAACAGACGTGGTCTCAATCCAGAAGTCAAAACCATTAAAAGTAGAGAATTATTTGACACATTAAGTTAGACGTGGCCACAAAGTAATGCAGAATACAAAGACACTCCATTATAAAATGTACCAATTCACTGAGAAACTGTAAACTATAAGGTCCATCAGCAGTGATTTTCATAAAGCAGCCGTTTTTAATTCTTGGTTTAGTGTGTGTTAAAACTTGTGTTTACTGGCCAATGAGGGAGTACTCACTCTGAAGCCAGCAGCATATACTACCAACTTTCAGGAGGAGAAAAAAAACGGCTGCTGCATATGGTGTATACTTTTGTCAAATTAAATTTTTAACTCTTTAGAAACAAAAATATTTTTAATGTATTATATAAAATGCAGGCTGATTAAATTTATTTTATCATATGTGCATTCAACAAGATGTTAATACATGGAAATATTTTTTTTTTATAATTGGCTGCAAACTTTTCAGACAGTAATGCAACCAATACTATGTTGAATTATTCCCAGTAACTGACAGTAGTTTTTTTTTTTTTTTTCAAAGATTGATTTTAATTGTGCTCACTTTACCATGAAAATCTATAGTAACAAATCCGTGCAGTTCAGGCGTAAATTTTAATTTCTTGTTGTTGTATCATAAAATGTAACTGTTTTGGAAATAAATTGCAACTGTTTAGGGAACTGTTGTGTGCCATTTAATGACTTTGATTATGTTGAGCGTTACTGCTCAATGCAGGAGTCAAGTCATTTTTGCAACATCTTTCAAAATTCTTCAAAAAAAATATGATAGATAATTGATTAATATATTTAACATTGTGACTAGTACTTAAAGACTTTAAAACACAATAAAAGTGGTATCACTTTGTAGCATGATGCAAATTATTGAGTTTGTGTTCCACGGTGCATAGCAGTGTTGGTTATATGTTTATACTTGAACTGTTCCACTCACTGGTATTGTAGGTGCAGCTTTTAGATGCCAGACAATTACATTGCAGGTTATTGGTTGGAGTCTATTGTAGGAACAGTCTTTCTTAGCTCAAAGTTCAAGTGGTCATCAGAAGGATTGTACTTCTTTACGAAGTTACAAGGTTTACCTGGTGCAGTCATGCATGGTTGTGTGAAGCAGAAGGAGCTGGGACCATCTGGGTTTTGACTATGGCCTTGAGTGGTGTTTGGTTGCCTTGACATGTGAGCAGGGTGAGAGAGCGGTGTGTGGAGAGGTAATGCCTGACGTGGCGTGTTGTTGTTACAGTGTCGCTGGGCAGCTCGCGATCTGCTACGCCGGCCTTCTCCTCGCCCACAGGCCAAGCATCGTCTCCCTGCGTGCTTCAGTCTCCTATCACCGTGGGCTCCCGCCAGAATGTGTTCATGCCCATCAGTAGCCCCGCCTCCCAGGGGCAACCTGCCGCCCCTGCACCCCGCCTCTCCCCCAGCCAGCCGCGCTGGAAGCAGCAGTCGTCCCCTGTGCCCCCGCCCTTCGTCGTCACTCCCTACCAGCCGCACGTCATTCGGTGAGTTCCTCGCACTTTCCTGTGGGGAGTTGCTTATCCTGCTGTCTGAATCATCATAAGTAAATAGCAGTTGTAAAAAATTGTTCTTTCTACTAGAGTTGTTACGATACCATGTTTACCGATACTCCGATACCAAGGCCCTTCCCTCTTGTTGTTCCAGCTCACCATTATTGTGCAGAAATATGAGAAATAGAAAAATTAAAATGGAACAGATTTTCCCAATTTGTCTGCAGTATAAACACAGTGTAATATTGCGTTGTGGGAAACTTTCGCACTAGAATTTATTTATAATGCCGCACAGTTGAGCGCCATATTGTAAAGTTCCGTCTTTACTGTTACAAGCGTATATTTAATAATATAGCAGCCTCAAAGGTTAGGCGCCATCTTGTAACGTTTCGCCGCTTACACTGTCGACTGTTTACTTGCCACGGCTTGCTCAGGGTAGAAACACGAGACTCATAGAATTGAACATTATTAATTAAGAATGAAGAAGTTCCAAATTAGTTTGTTATGTACTTTGTTTATTTAACTATTTATTTAACACTCAGCACCACAGTTCACAGAAGAAGTTCAAATTGCAGAGTACGAACCTTACAGAGAAATATAAAAGTACTTTTTTGTCGCGGTGTCACCAAAGGCAAATAATACGTTTCATGAATATTAGCCCGAATAAAGAATATCTGATGCTTCCTCCCACACCGGCTGAGAAATGAAGTAATACAGTCTAGTGGCCGATGTGGGGGTTTTAATCCTGCCCGAACGCGGCCTAGGCTAGCATTGCATGATACTTCTCGACTGCGCTGACCTGCCCTC
>NQII01001775.1:33954-107933 GCA_002778355.1 Clitarchus hookeri
TTCCTCCTGGCTTCTTTTTGCTGCTTTTAGCCAGTAACTGGGCAGCCGGCTTCCTTTTTTTTTTTTGTTTTTATGCATTGACCTGCTGGTTTTTTTTTGCCGTGCTGGAATGTGACACCTCTAAAAAAATGCAGCTTCTTCCCTCTCCTCCCTGCATCTTGTTGGCTATCATTTGCCTTACACGGAAACAAAGAAAGCTTCGAGGAATGTATCGATCGGCTAGCAATGTTGTTTATGGGGGAGGACTGAAAGATAAAGAGAGAGAAGGGAGACGAGTGATGATGTAAGAGCGAGAGATGAGATAACAAACTATTCCGCTACACTTCCCTCTAACCATCACCAAACAGTTTACAACTACCACTCATTTTTTTTTATTATTTGTGTATAGAGCGTACCCCAGAAAATTTTCCCTTTATTTTGGTTAAAAAGGGCGCGCTGTACACGAGTAAATACAGTACTTAATTTTATAATGACAGAGTTTTGCAGTAACTAGATTAATTCATAATGTTTCGTACTAAGTATATCAACATCTCAAAATATTAGTAAATTTATTGCTGTGTAGAAACGAGAACCGAGTAGTTGTTGTTAACCTAAAACCGGTTCTGAGTCAAACCTCAAGAACCGGTATAAGTTGGAACCGAAGAACCGAACCATACATTTCACTTTGGCATAGTTCCATTTTTCATGCCAGACAATGATACAACAGGCAACGAAAAAAAAATTCCAAACATATACACGCAAGATTGGAGAACACATGGTGGTTACAGAATAGTTCTCAGTGCAGCCGCAAGAGGTCAGCGCAAATATTCAAAATATCGCCACCCAGAGCGCAGTGAAATAAAAATTCTCCACTTGCGTCCATGATGTATATTTATTTATGAACTCCAGCCATTTATGTGTGATAAAAAATCTGTGATGTTTGCCATTAAATCCAAGTCGTTTTGTTGGTTTAAGATTCCGTAAAAAACGGCACAGCTGATTAATATTGTAAAGCGTACAACCACACCATATAATTTGGTTGTCTAAAGAAAGTAATAACCTGATTTTATTGTCTATAACCGATACCAATGTATCAGCCTGATACCATACCCGATACAGATACATTAAAAAAAGGTTAAGTATCGGAACAACTATACTTTCTACGTGCCCATTCTTTTCATTTGTAGGTGGTAGTGTGAATAACCCAACTTTAATTTGTGGAGGTATTTTTAAGTTAGCTAACTCCCCTCTGCTAACTGCTCGTGCGATCAATACTTTTCTCCACCCCTCTTTGTTTCCATGAATGCAGCTCTGCCTGGCAACAGGACAATAACTAACAAAGTCAAAGAAGAGTGGGAAGAGGAGGGTGGGTATTGAAGGGGAAGAAAGATATGACACACATTCCCATCTCTTCTTTTCGTCATTTCAACTGAAGGAAAAGTCGTTAACATTCTTTTGACCTCTCTATGCAATGTGTTTGAAGAACTAAAATGAAAACATTTGCAAGTGTTTAATCTCATGAATGAGTGATACTGTCATTACAGTGGGCAAGAACACAAAAAGGCAATGATTTTAAAAGTGAACCTTGTATTTATTGTTGCGCACGACAATGCATTAAAAAATTATTGCTATAGCGAATGTTGTGTTACAGCCCATATTCGTATGGCGTGGTTCCACTGTATCAGTAATTATAAAAAAGTGGGTTAGTTTGGTAATGATTTAATAAGTTTTAGTTTCTTGTTATTTTTGGTTGATAAAGCATGTTTAAAAATATCTTGTTGGCAGGTTTGAATTCATAAATCATTAAATATTCAAATTTTACAGACAAGGTGATTAATCAAACTAAAATAACAAGGAACTAATATTTATTATGTCATGACCTTGTTTGTAAAATTGAATATTTAATGAAATTTATTAATTTTGTTTTGCCAACAAGGTAATTTTTAAAGAAAATGAGAAATCTGTTAATTTGTGATTGCTTGTTTTTGACCATACTGCCACACAGATGGGTACGTGTGACAAGACAGTGAGACAGTGTATTGTGGAGTGCACCTGCGAGGTGCAGAGGTGCTGATGGAGTGGGTTGTCCCGGGCGTATGTTCCAGGCCAGAGTCGCTGCGGCCAGGTCAGGGGGTACCTCAGCAGCAACTGCATTGCTCTCCGCCCACCACGTTCGTGGGCTCCCACACTGCTGCCATGGCCACCAGCGTCATACGCATCTCCCCCAACCCCGCTCCTCGTGAGGGCCCCCAGCACGTGGTGTGGTCCACCGAGAGTCCTGCTGGCTCCCCGTACGCCGACATACCCCGCCAGAACCACGTCTTCCAGTCCGTCGTCACCTCCACTCCACACTACAGTGAGTGCTGCACGACCACCTAGAGACACTCTACAAGCTTATTTTCAACTTGTATTTTCTAAATTTTATTTCGTCATAGTGTAGAAGTACCGTGTACTCTGTTTAGTTCCCCCCCCCCCCTACAATATGCAGTGAATGTCCTTTAGTCTAACGTCTCTAAGGTGTTATCTTTAGACTGTGAATTCTGGGAGAGTATGCACTGGATGTATGTGGTACTTGTAGTTTTTGAAAGTTTATATAGTCAAACCTCAATTTTACACTCGTGGTTCGCCAAAATTTATCCGTACAACCGCGTTATTCATACAGACTGATGCATCAAAAGTTCGACCCATGTGCCTCCCCTCCCCCTAAACATGAAAATAACATCCAAACAGTACATTTCTGGGTACGTGAAGTCGTGTTCACATGTCTGATTGAAAAATTATGCATTTTTATGGAAAAAAGGTAAATTTATATATTAGTAAAATGATACCTCAGTTGTGCAGAATACACTACTGAGTGAGTTAACAGACTGCAATGTCGCGCATACACCTAAAACAGCAGTCGCTGTACAACCCATGTTTACATTCCCCATCAGGAAATGGTATGGTTTATATTATTTTCATTGATGAAACATCAATTAATTATATAGGGTAATGAATTCGCAGTCAAAATTAGCGAAAATCCTGACCATAGCATTGCACGTAGACCTAATTTAGAGCATGATACAACCAGTGTTCACATTTCCTGCGAGGAAATGAGATGTTTTACATTAATATTAATGAAATTATAATATTTTGCAACATACATCCTCACTTTATAAAACTTTACTGAATCAGTTTACATACCTAACAAATGCAAAAAAATATTATGAAAAATGCAGTGCTTTTATGATCACAAGTGAAATGCGTTGTCAGTGGCAAATTACATTTTGAAACATATTATCATATTAAAAGATTTATTTATTAAAAGTAAAAATATTTTAATTGGTAAACATGTTATGGTTTAAATTTAAACTCTGACTCATTCCACATAAAAAAAAGTGGCCTTAAAAGGAGCAAGTTGAGTGGAACAGGCAAGGAAGACAAAGGAGGGTAAAAGGCTTTTTGCTGCTAGTGGCTCACATTACTATGAGCATTGCCTAGCGCAGCTGCCACGGGGCAGGGCATGGAATGTGCAGTGCTGCGCATGCGTATCTTGGCAGACAAGTACAGCGCAGAAAAGAGAACTGCACTAGCAGAGGCCACATTGCACATTGTAGAACAGCTGACGGGTCAAAGGCCTAGCTTTCGCATTGCACGCTACTTTTTAATGAGTTTCTGCTGAATATCTCTTATTTTCATGGTGTGACGGATCATGTGAGGGTAGAGCCCATACAACCCATATTGTTTTTAAATGTTGCAGCTTAAAAATGTATTTTAATAAATTTTTGCAGCAATTTTTATGTTTTTAAAATTTTTTTCTTAAATTGCTTTTATTTTACATTGTTCCCAAACATCTGTCCTTACGAACAGTATGTTTGTACGCACCGGGTGCTGTTCGAATGAGGTTTGAATGTATGAAATTTATTATCAATTTGTCTGCTCTTAGTGCTGAGCCGATACACATTTTTACAGATACCGGTGCGAACCGATACTTCCTTGCCGATACAGCCTATATCTAATACCGATACAATGTGAACATTCGAGTAATGAACTGAAACACTTCTACTAGCACTAGAAGTATTTTGGAAAGCTGATGGAAATCTGTCTTAAAGTCAGTGTCACACAATGTACTATTTGATGCTTTAAGCAAACATACAAAACAATAGTTAACTTAATTTCACATAAATTCTTCAAAATCGGAGAATAAAAGCAGCACTCAAAAAATACTTCAGTAAAATGTTTCTAATCTTAGGTCACAGCAATGTAAACCATTTATATTTTTAATTTATCAAATAAAAAATATGAAATCGACATGGTTGTGTACCACATTTCTCAGCATAATTCAACTTTCTTTATATTCAGAAAATAAAACTATTATTAAAATGTGTAGTTTTTAAATTTAGCCCTCCCTTATTTTACTGAGAGTAAAATCGAAGCACTGCCAGTTGCCAGGTAATGTCAGATTTCATATTGTTTTTAAAAGATTTCAAATACTCTGATGACAAGGTGGAGCTGCAGTGTGACGCCTGCACGGCTGGTAAGTCGGGACCTGCAATACTGACTGTAGGTGATTATCTCTTACAGCTCCTGTCACAGCAGGCCACAGTGGGGTGGGAGTGACATCTCACTCTCACTCTCTCCTTCGCACTCCTGTAGATTTTTTTTTATCTACTCTATTGTTAAGTGTTAAGTGTACGTCCGAGGTAGGGACGGGAGTTTAAGTGCGTCCCATACGCCTATGGGAGAGAGAATTTCATGCAAAGGAGGCGTGCATCGCGACAGAGAGGGATTAAGGCAGTCATGGCCGCCATTGAGGCCGTGAACTGCATCCCTTAGTGTTCCTATAGCTGTGAAGGGGGGAGGGGAAAAACCGGCATAGGCACGGTAAAAACCTTCCTGACAGGAAAGAAGTTCAAAACTTATTCAAGCATTAATGAAAATGCTAAGGGAGACAGCAGGTGTGGATTCCAGGCTTTTTAATATGGAGTTGAAAATCTAGAAGAGAGAGGGGCGAGACTGTGGACGCAAGCGCCCTTGAGGTTGAACTGCTGCTGTCAATATTTCTGTGCAGGTGAATCAGCACAACAATATTGACAGCAGCTATTGAATGCAGGGCCCGAGTGCGTCAGCAATCTGGGCAGCTCAGTCATGGCACCTAATGCTGGGTTGCCTTTGCTGTGCGAGCTTAGGCTGCTTGGCTAGCCTCTCTCACACATGAGGCAGTTGGCGTGATGTCTGACATATGGGCAAAATGATCTTGGCTACGTGTCCGTGGGTGTTGGTAGGTTGTTGTAGCACGTCGTTACAGGGTTCAAACCCCACCTGGGGTAACGTGATGATGCATAAAGATGAGGCAAAGTCATGTTCATTTCTATATCAAATAAGCGTCATGCGTCAAGTTTCTGAAAACTTTTTCTGGTGTAGAACTTTATGCAACTGTTTTCAGTCAACTCTCGTTTTAAGACCCCTGAAATAGCAACCCTCTCGAAATAGACCCCCCATTTTTTTTTTTTGGTGAACCATGAAACAAATTTAATTAAAAAGGTTTTTATAATAACAACCTCTTTGAAATAACAGTTTTCCTGGTAACCAAGAAAGGTCTTGGAAGTGAGAGTTTTACTGTAGGTAGTACTTGACTGTAGCAAAATAACTTTTCACTTATAAAATTTTAATGGATGCAATGAGCAGGGTTTTATTGCACCAGAGTGCTTACAATTAAATACCTTGTCAAACAAAGAATTTCAATCTTTCTTGTTTTTAGATTTAATAAAAAAATTGATTTCCTCCCATATCTATTAACATTTCCTTTCTGCTTACCATGTTCGTCAATTCAGATACTGTTAAACTTTTTTGGCTCCTATTATAAAGAAAGCGTATAAGGCAGAACAGAAAATTAACAAAATTATCACAGAATGTCTAAATAATTCAAGAAGTGTGCCATGCAAATTGTTAAGAAGTTAATGACTTGTTTTTTTGTTGAAAACAAGAAACATACAGGTAGGTTACTTGTATCACCAATATTGTGGTTGACCATTATTAACTTGACCACAATATAATGCAATTAAATAAAACACTGATCTTCCTATGAGAAGCAACTGAAAATGGAACGGTACAAACGCCGTGCCCCCAGGATTTTTATAAAAGTCCTCAAAGTTCACCAGAAAGTCACATACAGATTTTTGTTTCAAGGGTTTCTTAGACACCTTGAGCTATGCATGTATCGTGCATGAACAGGCCATCGAGTCAAAAGCACTAGATAGAAATCTGAAAACACCAATAAAATCGTAATCTAGTAAACAGTTCTAAATACGCCATAAACAATTAATACAGTCAATTCCAAACGTAATCCGAACTTGAAAACCAAAAATAGAAGCTATTAAAATCAATTTTTTAACAACTATACCACAAAACTTAAATTACCGAACACTGCATACATAGTTGATCACTAGACAACTGCCCAAAGTGTAGAAAGGTGGGGTGTGTAACTCACGCTGTTACATTGGAACCTCTTTGTATTGAACTCAGATGGATTGAAATTCAGCATACGTGGAACATATGATCTGTGGTCCCATTTTTGATTTATCTGTATTTAAAAACCTTATTCATTGAAATTCTGTTCAGTCCCCTGAGAAACAATACATAGAGAATCCATTGTAATTAACCAGCCTTGTTGTTATGTGCGCAATAATGGACTGTTACTGTCGTCACAAGAGATCAAGTGGAAAGGGCTTTCCTTTGTGACGTCATGTGTTGCACCCAGTACAGGCCAAGCTGGCCTTCTGCAAACCTCTCTCACTCTAAACCACCACTCCCACATTTTTTGACAGATTTTTCCTTTCCCCCCTCTATATTGCGGCATACCAATTAAGAGTAGCGACACTACAACCATATACCAGGTGTTTACGATCAAATGATGATAAACACCAGAGTGGGGTAGATAAGTACAAATGGAGCATATTTCATCCAGGAACCAGTAGTGTAACGTCCATAGTTAACCTGCTAATGGCAGTGGCAATGTGCAGGGGCGGGTATGCAACCTGGTGTACGTGGCATTGTAACCAGCCTGTGCGCAGGTCTACGTGCCTGATAACACCGCTCAGTACCGCACGGTCGCAGTCTCGGAGGTGCTACGTATCCACAGTTCCTGCAGGACGTGTTACCGGAATACTTGGAGGAAGTTCCTTCAGATGCTCGCGAGGCGATGTGGTTACAGCAGGACGGAGCCCCGCCTCATTTCACCATTGCGGTTCGCTGGCACCTCGACATAACTTCCTGGACCGATGGATAGGTAGGGGAGGCCCCATAGCATGGCCACCACGCTCACCTGACTTCTGGTTGTGGGGCCACATCCTATCGTTGGTCTATGCCACGCCACTTGACACGAGGGGTGAGCTCATTACGCCGGAAACCTTTGAACATGCACGTTGCAACATGCTTCAGCGCTGCACCGCCTGTGTGGCCGACGGCGGCGGACAGTTTGAACAGACATCAAACAGACACACTGTCCGCATGCCTTCAGCCCAAATGTGTAAATAAAGTGTCATTTCATTGTACTGCCTGTAGCCTAGTTACTGTGATTGCCTACCCGCCCCTGCACATTGCCACCGCCATTAGCGGGTTAGCTATGGACATTAGACTATTGGTTCCTTGATCAAATGTGCTCCATTTGTACTTATCTACTACACTCTGGTGTTTATCATCATATGCTCCTGAACACCTGGTATTTTTTCGCTGTGGACTAGCAAACATTTTTTAAAATCAATTTTCATTGCGATTTCATACATTTTTGCCAGGAAATTTGCAAATTTTTCATAAATTTTTGTGAAAATATCAATTTGGTTCCTTTGAATGGCCTTGGAAAATCGCAACCCGTATTAAATTAATATCCCAACTGTATAAAGTGAAGATGTTAACAAGCACACATTAAATTAATAATTGTGCAGTTTTCCTTGAGTTACGTATGCTGGTGTTCATTGTGGACAGAGTAGTGGAGAGCTGAAGGGCGGATGCGTGGTGTGAATTGCAGACAGTCACACGGGGTCGCAGCAGAGCATCATCCTGCAGCAGGCGCTGACAGGGGTACAGGAGCGGGAGGAGGCACCCCGTCAGAAGCCCCTGGCGGTGAGCACCACCGCAGGCACTCTCTACTGCGTGCTGCCCCCGCAGGACAAGTACGTGGTGATAAAGAGCGAGGCGGAGCCGGTGTGCAAGCCGTCGCCTCCACACTGCAGCGTGGTGCGTGCGCCCCCTCAGCCCCTACAGGAGCAACCCTTGTTCCGCCCCGTCATCGTGCACCCCACCCCGACACAGCTGGTTCCCGTCCTGCCGCTCACCAGCAACTCCTCCTGCATCAAGGAAGAGGCCGACCCCGCAATGGGTGAGTCTCCCTTCTCTTTTCAACTGCTTACGAGAGTGACTTCCTGAGACTGACATACAGATTGTGTGAAATAAGACAATTCGGAATGTGCCTTTGCATTGTCGGTAAGTACCACTGCTTGAAGTATCAATGTATTATACATACTACCAATATAAAAGAAAAATGGAAGTTTACTCTTACTCTTTGATGTTGACGTTTACAGTTATTTCTCGGCAATTGCAGATATTCATTTACCATTGTGAATCAAAGTTTGAAGCGAATAACAACTATTCAACTGAATTTAAATTGAATGTGAATACCGTATTCACCCAAAAATAAGACGACCCTGAATGTAAGACAACGCCCATATTATGAGATCATGTTTCAAGAAAAATCATTTACTCGCAATTTTAATTTTCTTGCGTAAAAATTTGCTGCATGGAATCACAAAAAATTAATAAGTTCAATCTCTTTTTATTTTTTTGCTTAAACCACTGCATAAAATTAAAATACTAAATGACTGATATTGATGTTATAAATGTTCACTATAATAAATGCTAGTATTTAATTTTTTTATCACATTAAAAAAATATTGTATATGGCATATTATTTTCCTTCTTTTATTTCAGAAAATATCTTCAGATTACTGTTTACGAACTTCTGTTTTGTTTACAGTGTTAGAAAAAACATGACCATAGACTAAATAACAATATTAATGTAGATACTAAATACTTGAACAAAATATTTACAGATAGTGCCACCCTTATGGAACCAAAACCATGCATTTACTGCAGGTCATTGGTAGTTTGGAACACAGGCATGGTATGAAAGTGTAAAAAGTGCACACAACTTATACTGTGTTGTCTATGAGTGTCATGTTTTGAATTCCAAATGGCCACCATTATTTACATAGCAGCAGTAGGTTAATGCTATAACCGCAGTGTAGTACAGGGTAGGGGAAACGCCTCTACCCAGCAGGAAAATGGTCAGTGACCACTAATAAGTACCTGTTGCCTTTGGTGCTCCTTGGGTGATTTCCCATCAGGTCAGCAGCTAGGTGTGTCCAGGCTGTAGGTTGGGGTATGGGATAGGCCTTGCCTCGACAGCATGCCTAGCAATTATTGATGTACTGTCGCACATCATGGTTCATCCCGTCCCATATGTATCTTACCCCATTGTCGTGCAGCGTCTCCTTAATGCAGAGGTGGTGGCGGCGGCAGAGGTCCGCCCTCAGGTTCTCGGTTATCGAGATCTTCCCCATGGTGGTCCTTGTTGTCCACTCCGGAACGACATTGTTCTGGAGTTCGAATCTCTGGGGCGTGTCCTGGAGGAGACGCTGGTTATCTGGGTCCTTTGTTGGTGGTAGCTAATCTGGTACCTCATTATCTAGAGGAACCAGAGGTGCTCTCTTCGGAGTTTCTTGTTGGAGTCTCTGGGAGGCGGAGGGGGGGGTAGTATCATTCTGAAATCAAATTCCGCTAGGAATATTTCCCACCATCCAAGCTTGGCCTTGCCATTCTTGGATTCGCGCAGCCATTGGAGGGCTTTGTGTCGGTTCTGAGTATGAAGTGCCTGCCTTCCATGAGGTAGTGGCACTTCCTTACCGCCCAGATTAGGCGTCACACTCCTGCTAGTCGAAATGATATTTCTGCTCAGTCGCTTTGAATCGGGTGCTTGCATAAGAGATGACTTGCAGCTGGCCGGTGGGGTTCTCTTGGTATAGGACGGTCCCATCCTGTTCTGGCAGCTGTCCTTCTGAAGTATTAGTGGGCTCTCCCCTTGTGGTCGGTGGAGTTGTGCGATATGCTGAAAGCTCTGCTTTAGGGTTAGGAAGGTGTTGCTGTGTTTTTCTCCACACCGCCAACAATGTTCCTTTCTTTAGGAGTGGGTGGTGGGGTGCCATCTCTCGGGTGATGTATGGCACAAAATTGCGTATCCAGTTACTTAGGCCTAAGAAGCGAACGCAAATGCTTCTTGTTGGGGGGGGCTCTTCGACCTCCTCAATGGCCCGTATTGATGCGACTTGGTGGTAGTTCCCCTCAGGTGTGACTACGTGCCCCAGGTAGTCTATAGTCGTCTTTCCGAAGTGACTCTTGAAAAGTTTGCAAGTTAGGCTGTGGAGTTTGTCTCTCCGTAACTTGCTGGAGGTGTCCGCAATGCTCCTGCCATGTTTTTGAATACATGATGATGTCGTCTAAGTACGCAAAACAAAACTGTTCCATGAAACTGTTAAGAACTTCGGCAGACATGAGCCTATGGAAGGTGGCGGGGGCGTTTTAGAGTCCAAATGCCATTATTCGAAATTGCAGGGTTTCATCCTCTGGAGTGGTGAATGCTGCATGTATATTTCTGGATGTTGGGGTGTACCGCAATCTGCCAGTACTTGACTGCATGTCGAGGTTACTGAAGATTTTGTCTTCCCCTATATCTTGGAGAGTGTGGGTGAGGTTGACGGGTGGCGGTGCAATGGGTTGTGTCACGTCGTTCACATCCTTGTAGTTTACGCAGAAATGTAGTTGCCCGTCGTTCTTCGGGACTAGTACTACGCGTGAATTGTATGGAAAATCAGACATCAGGACGAACAATCTTGGCTGACATGTCCGTGGGTGCCCCCGCAACAAGGGGCGTACTTGTAGCCATACGTAGCAAGTTGTTTCAGGGTTCAAACCCTGCCTGGGGTGACGTGAAGGCACGTCCATATTAGGGGAAGTCATGCTTATTATAGTCAGAAGAAGGATCACGCGTTAATCATAATTTTATTCGTTACTATTTTTGTGTTAGAGTTGATATTTCAGCTACCCTCATTAAATTTAATCTTTTCAATCGTTAAGTCAGCATCATTGTTTTTTCTTTTGTTTCAGTATATTTTAAATTAGCAGTTCTTCCCTTCATGCTAATTGCATTGCATCATTAATTGCTACGTAATAAATTTACTATTGCAAGTGATATATCAGTGTCGTTGTTATTTTTATAATTATTAAATTTTTTTGTGTTCTTGTGTTTTATGTCTGTGTCTTATTTATAGTACAGTATATTCAGTCATGTTATGTCTCATGATCACACTTATGTCTACATTGATACACTCATGTTGTTATATTGGGTAAGGTACCTGCTACACTGGCAGCCACTCAATTTCTATATTAAAGTAATTATTTATAAAGCACAATTTTCATTGTTTCCAGTTGCCTATACTCGTACCTGTATTAAATCATATATTACTGGTGCTCAACATATCATTATGACATTCAGTTTCAATGCTACACACTCACTTACATTAATATGTTTAATGTTTTGTCTGTCGCAATAATTATGATAGAAACAGAAACAAAACAGGCACTGATCATTAGTGGCAGTACAATGTTAAGAAAAAATAATGCAGCTTTTTAGCACAAATACTACTACATTTCAGTAAAAATAACACCACTTTTTTTAAGTCTCTAGCTTGTTCTTCCCTGGGATTGTATCAACTTGCCTAAAGAATTGGATTTGTTTGCTACCTTGTAAATTTCAAATATGCAGGCCTGCCAATGTTGCCCAGGTGTTTTGATAACTCAAGCCCTGGCAAATAATATTAGTTATTTAATGAAGGTATGTGGTGAGCAGAGACTGTACAGTCATGTGAAAATAATGGAATAGTGAAATAATCTCTCGGTTACAGTCTTTCAGTTTAGCATCTCTTTCCTCTGTAACAACAATTTTTTTGGTCTCAGTTAAAGTCTTCACACATTCATCTTTCAGTTTGACACTTTTTGCCATCCCCTTATAAGATTTTGCAGAGAAAGATTATTGTATATAATTAAAAATTATAAAAAGTAGACAGAATGCATAACAGCATAAGTACTCACAGGGCGGTACTCGTATATAAACACACACACACACACACAAAAGTCGGACTAGCACATTTCCCACGTGGATGCGCGTTCACAACGTTTTGCTGACAGGTGGCGAGCGGTTGCACACTGCAGTCTCGTGAACGGTGGTTGGTAAACAGTGAACCTAGCGGCCAGGAGGCATGCTAGGGTGAGGAGGGAAATTTGAAATGTGGTGGAGGGGTTATCTTATGTTAAAGCCATGTGTCTGTCTGGATTTGGTGATGTATTGATGGTCCAGTTCCCAGTATCACAATTCTCCACTATTATTAGGAGGAGGCAGGGCCCTCACCACTCTGGTTGTGTAACAGGAGTCAAAGTTCTGGTTGTGAGATGCTGCATGGGCTGCAACTGGCTTCTCCTGCTAATTTACATTTGCCCCGGCTATGACTTGTTTGGTGTCCCGTTCTACGGCCTTTCATTCTCTGTCTGAGAGTGTTGGTAGCAAGGCCAATGTACTCTGCATTGCAGGGAATGTAATGTTGTCGTACAGTTGTAGCTGCCCTGGATAGGGTAAGTCTGATTTGCGAGTCTGCTGTGGAAGGAGGTAGAAGGCCGGTGCATAGCACAAGAGCTACAACGTGCGCTATTGTAAGGAAGAGACACCCTGGGGATTGTGATATTACTGACTGATACATAAGGTGGCAATCTGGGGTGCGCCAGTTTGTGTCAAAGGTTGGGGGAGTCATTTGAAGACGAATTTGAGTGGTTTGGAGAATAAATTTTGAGGGAATGGCGATGAGGCCAGAATTTTGTTTCCACAATTGAGAATGGTTTTGAGTTTGTCCATGCCCTCATGTTAAGGGACAACCAGAGGGATATCTGAGTTACCGATCTTTGTTGGAGGATCTTTGGTTGAAGTTGCATGTTGAATTTTTTTGTGAACCAGGATCTGGGGTAGCCCTTATCGAAGAATGCTTTGACTATTATATCACTTTGCTTGTTTCAGTCAGTTTGAGTGGATCATTTGCATTTAGCTCTGGTGGCAAGACTGTACGGCAGAGATTTCTTGGCATGGAATCAGTGTCACATGACCGCACATCCACGTGGAAAATGTGTTTGTCCAACTGTTGTGTGTGTGTATCCCCATATCCACATGTACCACTGTGCAAGTACTTGTGCATACTGTCTACTTTTAATAATGTAATTGGTATCCTAATGGCCTATTCCCACAGGATATTTGATCTATATGCAATCAAGCACCCCTTTGTTAAGGACCAATGACAGACTCCTCATTGGATGCCATGAAAGTGTGACTTTGTGTATGTTATTAGTGCCAGTCAATTCGCCGCAGCCAGTCGTGTACTCTTGGGAGTCCCTGGTGCCACTGTTCACAAGCGAGTCGTCCCCACCCCCACCGCTGGTTCTCTCGCCACCCCTCGAGGTGCAGCCTGAGACACGCGCCTGCGATGAGATGGACGGCCTTCCGGCAGACGTGCCCGGGGACGAGGACGATGATGTGTTTGAGCCAGAGCCCAGTGGCACGGAGTCGGCGACCGCGGCAGAGACAGCGGAGGCAGCTGCCGCTGGAAAGCGCCGTACGCAGTCCCTCAGCGCGCTGCAGAGCTGCAAGGAGCCCCAGAGCCCTGCCAAGGTAGCCACTGCACTTTTCCGCTCTTCTCGTACCTGAGGCAGCTGATTTCTGTTGCCTGTGCATTTCCCCAACACTTGTTTGGAATTGTTAGTGAATATAATAATTTTCCTGCCAATCAACATTGAGACCTCTGTTATGTCAACACAAAAAAAAATTGAGGGTGCAAGTTAATTTATGATTAGAAAATGTTTGTAATTTATTTGCTTATAAATGGGTATAACCCATGATCTTCTTGGTTTCTAAGTTCTTTCCTGTGCAAGAATCACGTGTGTTAATAAGCAAAGCAACACCTTTTTATGCTTACATGTAATTACAACCAGATTTTCACTTGTGGAGTATCAGTGGGCATGCAAGGAAATTTTTGAATAAACATGAAAACCAGAAAATATTGTAAACATCAATAGCTCTCTTACAAAACGCAAGTGTAGGAGCGCAAAAATTATTACATACTGTATATAAAATGTATAGTGTCACTTACAAGGCAGTAAAACTAGTGTTCGCTTTAATACAAATTTTTGCCGTCATGTTGTGCTCATGATGTTGCTTTTGTCATTTAGTTGTGATTCTAGTATATATCTGAATGGAGGGAGCTGTGTGTATCTGGAATGCTCATGGTTAGTCGGAAAGCTGAGCAGATGATGTGCGACAGGTGAAGGAGCGAGACCGCATCCGACGGCCGATGAACGCCTTCATGATCTTCAGCAAGCGGCACAGGCCCATCGTGCACCAGCGCCACCCCAACCAGGACAACCGCACGGTGTCGAAGATCCTGGGCGAGTGGTGGTACGCGCTCGGCACCGAGGAGAAGCAGAAGTACCACGAGCTTGCCTCCGAGGTTAGACGGCACTAGTTCCTGCCCCCTGTAGCACAGGCCTTGACGTAAGGTGCGTTCAGCTGGCAAAGTACTGATGCAGAATACTCTGCTGCTAGCGACAATTCTTTGTTTTAGAGGTATATTTTCCAGATATTGAAAGTGAATATCTTTTAATGCATCCAGAAATGAATTTTACATTGAAAGTGATAAAAAGTATAATAGCACAAGTTGGTAACAACATAGAAATTTGGCCATATTTTGTGTGCCTTCTTGATCCTGTTGTGCGAATATCTCATTCCAATGGTAATGTGCTTAATTTCATCAACAGCTCAATATTTACCTATTTTTGAAACAATCTTTGCAGCATATATAATGTTTGTCGTCTGCTAGCAGCAGAGATGCAGGTAAGTCAGCAAAATATTATTCTGCTGCGACCACTGCAGAAGCGTTGCCTTGCAGTAGGGCGGCTAAATGGCACGAAGCACGAAGCTCTGTAGCAGTGCTTTGTCTGCTGAATGTGCCCATACAGTAGGCTGCTGACAATCTAACAATAGACAATAACAGTAATGTGTTCCCACATGATGTAGAGTCACGATGTGTTAGATGAGGTTGGCTGCTCTCTATCTATCTTAGTGCAAAGTCTGTGAGGGCAAGGTGACGCCTCTGGGCATTGGACATACGGGATCGGGCTAGCTTACTACTGGTGTGTCTCCCTTGTGGAATACGCTGGCCTTGGCTGGTAGGCTTCGGCTCCGGCTGGGCAGGCTGTTGCCTGCTGGTGACCGGGGTGCCGGCCGGCTGGCGGGCACATGGTCGGCTGGTGACGGCTGGCACGTCATGCGCACGTGATGATGTGGAGTCAAATAAAAATAATAAGCAGGAAGTGTCACGCGTCAATTCTCCCTCCCTCCCTCCGTTGTGAAGGAGAATCATCTCTGCGATTCTGGGCAAAGGGGTGTAGTCAGACTGACCCCTTAATGTAGTTGGTTGGCATATAGTGCGGCCGTTCTTCTGTGCCTCTTGGCTAGGTTGGGCAGCTGTGCGCATCTTGTTGGGCTGCACTCTCTGTGTCTCTCTCTTGCAGGCGCTGGGCTGGCTGCTAGTTATCGCTACCCCTCCTTTGTGCGTGCGAGTGTGTCACGCGGCGGGGAGTCGGGTGAATGAACCGGCCCTTAAAGGTAGAGAAAGACAGCGTTTTGCTCAGACTGAACAGCTGATGGCTGTGGGTAGTTACATAGGACAAATCACAGTTTGTTTCCTGCAATAAAAGACTCAGTTTTACATGTGACACGTATTGTTTAGCACTCAGGGAATTAGAGGGAGTTAGCCAAAACACACATGGGCGTGTTTTTATCTGTCTCTTGCCGTGGCGCTGAAGGCGAAGCTATAAGCGGGCTGCTCTTTATCCTCTCCTATGTGTCGCACGTCAGGGACACGTTACATGTGGCACTGGCTTCTAACCTGAGCGCGGTACTTTCCCCTTTCACTAACTATACAGACCTGTTCAACAAAATGAGTTACACTTCAAATAATTAAAATTTAAACCTAATTAAAATTATGCACTGGTCACAGCAAAATACACATGGCACGTCAAACAACATAATATTGAAATAGAACTAAGGATGGGTCAGTTTTGGTTTTCGGTTCTCTGTTTTGCCGTTTCTTGGCGTTGATAACCAGAACCGAGAATCTGTGTTAAATCTCGGTTCTGCTACACACAAAAAAAAACACTTGGTCTAGAAAGAAGCACATACGGCAAGAAATTAATTACCTATCTATTAATTTCTGTTTTCCAATAAGTAGAATTTCCACGTTTTAAATATTTGTTAATATCACAAAAGTCTAAGAGCAAAACAAAACGCTATTTTAACCACACATTTTTAGTTGTACACAACAAAAAAATGTTTTCATAGATATTATATACTATCATGTGCAACATGCAAAAAAAATTCAGGATTTGGACAAATTGATGGACCATGAAAAAAATGAAGCGCTACCGGCGGTGAACTGAAGTAACACAATTTTACATCATGTTCGGTGCAACTCAGCACTATATCCATGGTATGCGCGAACGTAAACATCCGAAGTAGTGCTCGTTGGTAAACATCGTGGTAGAGCAGAGGTTATGCGACTGTGAACCATGGAGGTCTTAGTCTATGCACACTTTAAAATTATGAACACTCCAGTAGTTTACATTCAAATAGCAAAGAAGTCGGTTTAAAAATAACACGCTGTTTATCGTTATTGTTGGTGGACAGTTTGAATATCAAAGATCAGTTGGGAATTTTGTCTTTAAAATATTTGGGTTTTGGAATGGCTTCAGAAGTGTGGCATTTTTTTGTAATTGATTATGAAAACAAACTATATGCAAAGTGTTTGTTATGGTTATAAACTGAGTTCTCGGGGAGAATCAAAATTCACATATAATCTGAAGAAACACGTGTCTTATGAATATTCACTCCATTAAACTTGGAATCGGGGTTCAAATGCAAAAAGAAATGTGCAAAGACTGTAACAATTACTACCAATCATGAGTGGGCGTATTTCTAATTCTGCTGATTGTATAGAAGAGACACGCCCTGACCATGAGCATGTAAAGAAAGATTCCAAATCCCCAATTTTTTCAGAACCGTTTACATCCACAGACATACGCAGGTCTCAGCTAGAAATTGATTCAGATTGTGAGTCTTGCAATTAGGGTGATATGGGGCTTTCACCTAGAATAACAAATGTAGCTGTATATTCTGTTAATGAAAATACCACAAATGTCACACCAAAATTAATCAGATATTATGCTGCTTCTGCAAACCAACCAACTTAAGTGAGACGTAAGACAAAGTAGCGAAATTCAATCAACGTAATTACAGTGCTCAGAAAATTACCAGGCTCATTACAGAAACAGTATGTCTAGATATGCACCCACTTTCTGCAGTCGAAAACAAAGGTTTCAAAAGACTAGTAAATCATTTAGAGCCTAGATACACACTTCCTTCAAGGAAAGATTAGTCAAACGTTCATCTTACAAGCATGTACTCAGAACTTTCCAAAAGAATGTCAGTTGACGTGCCACAGGTGAAATTCGCCCGAGGTTATAGAAGTGCAGCGCTTGTCTCCTGTCAGCGTACAACCCGCTCAACACAGAAGGCCTTCTGGCCAGGCAGCTAAGGGGGAGCAAGCCGCCTTCGCTTCTCTTCTCTCTTCTCTCTTCCACGCCGCTGGCACTGTGGACCGAGTATATATAGGAGTCGCAGTCCTCGGTTTGAGGCTGACTCGCGCAACTCTATCGCAGAAGGTCACTTTACCCGGCAATGTCCAGACTTCTTCAACCACTAGCTGACTCACGCAGCTCTCTTGCAGGATGTCACTTGTCACTCCTCCCTGTCGTGCTCCGACAACGCTAGCATATTGTTGCCAATTGAATCGCTGTCCGTCAGTATATTCGCTTGCTTTCCGCCAGCTACATCTTTGGACTAGCTCAACAGCTGTCTCACAGCTCACGAAGCCTGCCCCGCTTCTACCTTGCTAGCCACGCCATTAGCCATTACGAGTACGAGTATTCGCAGACTTGGGGTTACTCTCGCCCCCTGCACCATCGTGTCTACTGTGACTAGGAAATGCACCGTGATTGGCAACCTAGGTCGTCCCCTAAGGCCTCAGTAATGGTACAGGCTGGCTTTTGTGTGTTTGTTGTTCTAACAATAAGCAGGCATAAACTAAGCTTGTGGAGTTATTTCTCTCATCAGGCACTTTCTTTCTACACCTTGTTCCTGCTATTTCCTGTTTCCATCTATTTCCACTTTTACTCTTACAGGAGCAGGTACCCATTTGCAGAAGGTCAGCATCAGACCTCGACAGGTAGCACTGTCTTTACGTGATACATGGATCTATGGCGACTTCCCACCTTCCTGCGTAGCACAGGAGCGGACTCCCTAATCTTACTGTTGTCACCTACAGTCAGGTGCGTGGGTCTGCTGGCGACTTCCCGCCCGCCAAGTTTCTTGTCTGGAGACCAGCAGTTGGGCCTTCCTCACTGTCACACACTCCACTTCCTGTTTCCTCCAGGTTGCACCCGCCTCTACTGGACACCTACTGTCACCCCTTCTACTCTACACCCTTATGCCTCGCCACAGGGCTTGGTGGGATAAGACGTCCAAGCAGACTTTGGTCTTGGTTGGGGACCTAGTAAGGGAAGGTCAGGGTGCTGCCAGGGTGTACACCGGGAAGCGTGAAGAAGCAGCTCGAGAGAGGGGAACACAGCCAATACTACCAGCAGGGACCATAGCCTACTGTTCAATCTATTGTGGCATACACCTCGTGCAATTTCACGTCTGCCCACACGCCTCCTAAAAAAACAGTCGCAACCACAAAACCCCGTCAAGTTAGCGGCACCAGCTTTCCTGCCGTCTGCGGGGAGAAAAGCTGCAGACGCTCGCCCACACTAAGTATGCCAAAGGTGAGGCGACAAGATGAACTTTCAGATGTTGAATATGTTGCAATCACCACAGATTTTTTGGACTTCTTGTGCTACGAATGACTTGACACGTGATGGTCTACGGAGAGGGACATCACTGCAAGAGTGGGGAAGTTTTTAAATTTAGCGCCAGGTCAGTTGCGCAGGTAGGGGGCGGACTATACTGCGGAGGCGTCTGTAGAATGACTCGTTGACCTCGCACTAATCCCTTATATAAGGTAAGGGCGTGGCGGGCGCCTACTGGATACCGAGGGCGAGGTGATGCCTCTGGGCGTTGGACACACGGGTGCAGGCTAGCTTACCACTGGGGTTAATCCCTTGTGGCAGACGCTGGTCCTGGCTGATCGACTTCAGTTCCGGCTGGAGCGGACAGCTGAGCAGGCTGGCTCTGCTGTCGCCTACTGGTGACCGGGGTGCCGCCCGGCAGGCGGGCACGTGGTCTGCTGGTGTCCTCCGGGTCAAACAGCACTACTTCCAAGAGGAGAGTGTACCCCTGATGAAGTAGTTTGACGGCAGGGTGAGCAGCTCTGGGAACCCTAACTGGGAGGCCAAATAGGTTGGCAGGGAGGTTAGCGAAGTGAGGCTCCACTAATTGCCGGGCGGCTTGTGCTTTGTCCCATGTGGGGACTTAACAGTTGAGGGCTGGCATGGGTTGATTACTAAGGGGATGGCAAGATGCAAGGATAGCAGATGTCCTCCGGGCGTTCCTCCTGCTCCCTCGTCGGTGAGCGAACGTCATGGACAGGAAAGGTGCTAATGTTCATCCTGTAGAGGGAGGCAGGCAACAGACCCCTAGCTAAAGTGTACTCCAGAAGTACCTGGGTCAAGTCTTGNCCGGGCGTTCCTCCTGCTCCCTCGTCGGTGAGCGAACGTCATGGACAGGAAAGGTGCTAATGTTCATCCTGTAGAGTGCGACAGGCAACAAACCCTAGCTAAAGTGTACTCAAGAAGTACTTGGGTCAAGTCTCGTCAGGCCTGGCACCCTCTCCGGCAAGTTTATACGCTCTGGAGAGAATGGGTTAGCTGACTTGGTTGGCCCACATGCTTCGTCGTGTGTCTTTCTAGTTGTTGGGGCTCTACTGTACTTGCGCACCAAGTACCCTTACGTACCGGGTCCACATTATGGGTAGACGTCGAACTTGTTGTGTGTGTGACATACGTGCAGTCTGGGTTAGGGGCTGCCTGCAGTCGTACTCTACATCACAACTTGTTACCAATTCGCAGTCCCCTGCCGCTCCCTTCGAGGGTGACGCTTACCAGGTTGGGGGAAAAGGCACACGTTCACTACATATCAAGGAAATACAGAAGTTAGCTAGACGATGTGTTTTATTCCCTTGAGAACAGAAACACTGTGGCCCGTACTACCTTCTACCTCTATTCACACTAGGTGTTCAACTGACTTTTTTGTACAAGAGCAAGACAGGTGAAGGTGCCTGTCAGCTCTAGGAGCCTGGCTTGAAGAGCAGATGAGAGCTGACAATTAGGTAGTTGTAATAACAACTTGACCCTAATTGTGGCTGGTAGTCCTGAAGGGACCCAGGGCACCACGTGTTGTGTACGTGTCAGGTGTGGCCCGTCAACTGGCATTTCTGCCGGGTGCACTGCGTTATATTCCTCTTGGCTGGAGAGTTCAAATTCTTGAATGCCCTTGGTTGTTTCTTATTGAGTTAACAAGTTGCTGGGGCGATGGCGTGACTTCCTATCATTATGTGGGTGCTGGCCTTGGAGGCGGCCAGTCGAGGTTTGATTCCCTCTGGGGCACGTGACGCGCACGTGATGATGTGGAGTTGAATAATAATAATGAGCAGGAAGCGCCATGCGTCATGTTGTTCCCAACACACACTGAGAGAGTTTGATATGTATGTAAGGGGAGGGATGTTGAGAATAAAATGATTGAATAAATTTAAGTAGTAGGATACACCGGAGAAAACCTTCGTACTGCTGTAGCATCCATCACATTACCAAAATGAGAATACTCACGTGAGAAATGACACTGGTATATGTGCACACACTGGTGCATGTGCATGCTTTACGAAGGTGCGTGTGACAGCATATATACGTGTGCATAGTGGAAATTCATTTTATTTGGGTATAAGTAAATTCTGCTACAAAACAGTTAAAAAAAATTTTTACTGTGTAAATGGTTTACAGTATCAATGTTAGGGGTTGATAGTTTTATTTTCTGGATATTGAAATCTCTTAGTACAGTATTTGTTACCTTTACCTGGTGGGTATAGTATGTGATGGGGTAGTCAAGGAGGTCCATAATTGCCCTGCAAACAGTGAAGGAGAGGTAAGATTTAACTCTTGTTGTAGTGGGAAGTGTAGCACGACTTCACGTAGTCAAAATAGGGTTAGGATCATTTTGAGAGCACAGTGTGATGCCATTTAATTTTGATGTGTGTGTCAGTGAGAGTTTTACATTTCATTTATATGTGCAAGTTTTGCATATGTTGGCGTACAAAATTCAGAAGACAGAGCACAATGTCATGGGGTTGGTGGTTTCTGCATCAGAATAACAGTGACACATTCCTTACTGCGAAAATCTCTCTTTCATTACCTACTGTACTAGATCTAGTTTCATGTGACCTTCAACAGTTCCCTGCGCTCAAGATGGAAGGACATGAATTACATAACCTTGGAGGATGTGAAATTAGCTATTATGAATGACACTGTTGAATATTCCAGAAAAAGCCTTCCAGTGGTGCTTAAGAAAATTGGAGGACCAGTGTTTATCTCTCTCTCTCTTTCTCTCTCTCTCTCTTTCTCTCTCTCTCTCTCTTTCTTACACTCTTTCTCTCCCTCTTTCTCTCTCTTTCTTTCTCTCTCTTTCTTTCTCTCTCTTTCTTTCTCTCTCTCTCTGTCTCTCTGTGTCTCTTTCTCTCTCTGTGTCTCTCTCTCTTTCTCTCTCTCTCTGTGTCTCTTTCTCTCTCTCTCTTTCTCTCTCTCTCTCTCTCTCTCATGAGGGCCCTTCTGTTCAGGTGAATAATTATGTATTTCTATAAGGACAGGAGACTGAATGGTGAGACAAGACAGGAACTGGGGATGCACCATATTGGAGCTGTGTGTATGTTACTCATTGCAGATCAAGGAGGCACATTTCAAGGAACACCCGGACTGGAAGTGGTGCAGCAAGGACCGCCGCAAGTCGTCCACGAGCTCCTGCAAGGAGGGTCGCGGCAAGCTGGGCTCCATCGACGAGCCCGACCCCGCGCCTTCTGCTGACCAACCCCTTCCCATCTCCTCCACCACCGACGCTTCTGAGGTTTGCTCACGGCCTCTTTTACTCACACATACACATGCGCACACGCTTGCATGCATGCACTGTATACCTATTGTAACATTCCTGCTTAATGTTTTCTTGCCTTACAATTTACCTACTCTATCCCCCAAATCTGTTCACAATTTAAAGAATTGCCCTTGGGTAAAGTTTTTCCTTATGTTAAGTAAAAAATCTTTGAATCTCTATACAAATTCCATAGCAATGTGAGTGATTAGTTTGCCACTTTTGGAGTGTGCAAATAAATAGTTTACCATAAATGAAAAAAAAAAAAAAGTTTAGTAACTTATTGTGGTTTATTTGTGACAGTGTACATACAGCATGCAGGTTTTTTTGTAGTGTTGTGGATTTACTGATTTTTGCAGCTGTTTGGCAGACTCAGTGGACAACAAGTTTTGCCAACAGTGTCATAGTTTATTCGCTGTTACAGTTGTGACGAAATGTCAACTACTTGGGCTCATCATCTAGCCAGTGACAGTTTACAAAAAAAAAATTTCATGATAAACTATGTACACTACGTGTATACACTCCAAACAAGGTGGAAGGATGTATGAAGTGAAGAATGAAGAAACTACAAATGTGCTCACTTTACCATTAACAGCCTACTTATTGTGTGGCAAGCTGGCTCTTTGTCGATTCATGTTAACATCATCGCAAGTCCTTACAAAAGGTGTGGGTTGTCAACAATTGTTTACAAAATCAGACCAAAAATGTTACCAGATTGGAATAGAAACAACTAAGGGTAATAAGTTATCAACAAACAGTACTATAAAACCAAGAGAAATCAAAGTTGTAATAACACAAGCAAATTGTGATGGCAAGCGAGTGAGTACAATCATGTGGGGTTAGCCATGTTATGCATGGTAACATTCAGTCGCGTAAGGGGCGGAGGGTGGTGGAGAGGACTAGTCAATGTGTATTGTCTAGTACTGGTGGCCTAGGGGATGGTATCTATTATCAGACACACACACTCTCTTAGGCATGCCTATGTGGGGGTTGGGGACGGGCGTGTAATATTTTGTTTCTTTCTGCTGTGCCATGTATAGTCATCCAGCATGATTGATTATTTGAGTTTTCTTGCTTTTCTTTTTATTTATTGCCAGGTCCTGTGGCATAAGTGAATATCTTTTTGTACCTTTTGTTTGTATTTTTTGTGGCTTTTGTTTGTATTGTTATTTGTGACAATGACTCAATGCATTTATTTGTTGAAGTCAATTTTTTATTTTATTATGATCTTTAGGTTGGGGCACAATATTTTCATGGTTCCTCAAAAACGAGTCATTATAGAAGATGGATGTAATAAATGTGGTCCTACAGAGAGGTTCTACTGTAATTAGGAATCCAAAAATTTGCAAAACTATGAAAATATGTGGTGGAGTTGTTATGAGAGATGGTATTTACAGCCGGGGTTAAGAACTGATGTAGGCGAAGTGAGGTAAAGATGAAGCAGTAGTGGAATGCAGTGACGAGAGAAGTGGGAATGCTCTGAGAAAATACATAAGCCAGTGGCAGTGTTTTCCGAATGCGAAAGTCTGGGTTCGGCCTCGCTGGGAATCAAACTGCTGGCCATGGTGTGTGGGAAGTGGCCTGACTGCAGCACAATCACTACCTCTAGTTTGTTGTGACATTAAATTGTTTGAAATGTGTAGACATTGTGTGTAGTTGACATAGTGGTGAGGGCATGTTGGGGAGGAGCAGCACACTTGTAAGGGACTAGGTCACTCGAAGGCCGTGGGTGTGTCGAGTGCCAATGGTGGCGTGGGCTGGTGTTGCAGCAGGAGGCGAACCAACCTGTCGTGGAGGTGAAGGTGGAGACGGAGGACCGGCCCCTGGAGGACGAGTTCTCCGACGACGACCAGATGGTGAGTGCCCGGCTCATGGCGCCCGCCCCACAAGACAGGAGGGTTAGTGCTAGCAGTCAACCTTTACAGTTAACATCACCATTATCTTATTTTTATAAATTAAGCTTTGCATATTTATACAATTCTATGTTCAATCATTTTTTTCAGAGAGATTTTTGATGGTAACATACTTGGCCTTAGACAAGATTTCAAATATTTTTAGCAAAAGAAAAAGGGATATTGAAGTACGCAGTTAAACGTCAGCTGTTACAGTCAACTCCTACAACTGTCACCTTTCTTTGTTCCTGGGAGAAGGGTCATTATTTTGAAGAGGTAGTTACAGAATTTGGACATATTCTGACCCACCTGCAACCTTATACACAAAAATTTCATTAAAATTTTTCTTGGGCAATTTCTAGGGCAATATGGTTGTCCTCAAATCCCTGACGTAACTGTTTTAAACCCTGTACCGTTGCTTTAAACAGTCCTTGTTTAGAAGAATCTTTTTATTGTGCATCTGCTAATACTACAGCACAGATCAAACGTTTCTCCACTCTTTGAAAACTGTGCTGCAGCACACATTAGTGTGCTATTTTAAGTTTTTAGGTTAGGCCAAGCGCACAGACAAACAGAAAAAAAAATACTCGCACTCATCCAAAATATCAGTCAACTGCACTTAATACTTTTCCGAGGGCATTATCTTCATCGCCAACAACACTATCACCTGCAACTTCCTGATTTTACACATGCAAAAACACATTGTCGTACTCATTCTTACACTACCAACGCAATTTTACGACACGCAAAATCCGATTGATACCGGTGCAATCCGGCCCCGATTTGACTGAAACATTACGTACAATTTTATTCACAAACAGGAGGATCAACGAAAGACAAAAGTGCATCGAAGTTATTGTTTCCACATCTTTTAATTATGTACTACACATGAGCACGCACGACAACACGACCCTGTCATGGCGGTCATCTTGCGGCGACTGTCTGATTTTAGTACAGGAACGGTACAGGTCACTGTAGTTAAGATTTGTTCACTAACACAACTATTTACACAGAGCAGAACTATTTTATAAGTTTTCTCAATATTGTTTACATTAAATTAACACTGCATAGCATTATGTGGTGGTAATGGTAAGAAACAGCGCATTCATGTCATTCATCATTACTGAGTATGATGACGCTACCGGTACAGCCACTGCTGCTGCTGTTTCAGTCACCCCCTCATTTCTTTTTTCTTTAATAAATTTTACAACTCGTTGCTCTATTTCATTGAAACTGCCTTTCTTTGGCCCCCTGAATGCTTCCCACGAGCTATTTGCATTTTTTTTTAGACAAAGCAAATCTACTCTCTAATTACGGACGTTACTTACGTTCACTTCCTTCTTCCGAGCAGCTTGACAGTTGTTTGTTTGCACGGCATAATTTGCCATAATAATTTTAAAGTTTGCATCATAGCTGCGCCACAACCCTTTTGATATGGTTTTTTGAGTCATGCCCTGCTTTTCAACTATATCCATTTAGAAATTTCAAAAAATAGAATTTTCACTTTTACATTAGTAATATAATACTCTTGACTCCAAAACAAAAACAAGCTTGCATTAGACACACTGCATAAACAAAGCCCACCACCACATGACATAGCATAGAAGCCTGCAGCACTCGGACGTCATGGCCAGTGGACTACTAGATGGGTCATGTTCCATCGATTCGCTCATGCCGTGACCTTGCCAACATCTTATCTATTATTATCGGTGCGTCCGACTTGTTTACAAACTCTGTTCTGTGATCTGGTAGACGTAAGTTCACAATTATAATGCGACTCCCGCTTTTCATTACAGAAAATTCTGTAAAAACAATAGCATTATTGTCAGGTAAATATGGTATTTTCAATAACAATTTTTCTGTTCATATTTTTAACATTCAAAACAATCGCTCACTATTTTTGAACTGCCATGAAGTCCTACTTTTATAAGTGATACCATAAAAAGAAATGGAATTTGTTATATGTAAATATTTGGCAGGGAAGAAAACCAAAAACAAAAGATCAAACATGTGACAGTTACCTCTTTCAAACAGAACATTAACTGTTAGTTTTTTTTAAATGAATTTGAACTGAACTTTCACACACACAGTAATCAATTTACAACTGAACCAAAAATTACCTTAGAGTTCGGGGTCAGTTTGAAATTTGAACATTTGGCACACTTCTACTCTAAACTTGACGCAGAACTGATGTAAGTTTGACATATATCCAACGTGAAGTTTAACAAAGTTAGTTTTTATTTATGATTGATCTATGTGTTTAGGTTCACATCCATTAAATTAATAGTGGAATTTTTTTGTCAGTCCTTTGAAAACCAATGGATATTTTGTAAGTTGAATATGAGCAACATAAACTTATTAAATGCGCTCATCATTTGTATTTTTAAAAAGTCGATACTATTTCCACACAGTTTTCTTAGTGGTAATATTCAAAATTACATATCCAGCACTCGTGAAGCAAAGATGGTATCCCTAAAAAAATATACCATTGTACTTGACTGGGAGAAACAAGTTAAATTTGGTTTCGTGAGTTGCACAGAGTACAATTACAAGATGAATGAACAATACATTGCAACCCTTAATGACCAAAATATTTATTTAGTGATCAAATTTAAATTAAGACAAAATTACCACCAATAGTACATTGACAAATCATCCATTCACTGCCATAACGATCCCCAAGCAACTGCCTTTGTAACATCCAACTACATCAGTACACGTGCCATCATCACTGGTATTGCGGGAAAGTCAGATTCTTCAAAGTTTGTGGTGTACATTATTTACATCCAAGAGCAACACTTATTTTCACTAGCTCACGAAGGCACCTCAATTCTACTCTTTATTGTACTCAATTTCTCATCTGATTGCTTGTGTTGACAACATATGCGTAGTTAATGTTGGTAATGCACTTACTATTTGCTGCTAGTGTCGTACTTGTCGATACACCCCAGTATTGATAAACAATTTTTGCTATGTTTAGTACAGCATTTTATTATTTATAGTAATTTGTCAGTCAACTGGGGGGAAACAGGGGAGTTCTCAGTATCTGTGTAATCAGCTCGCAGACCTCTCGCAACAATCCATATTCATTCCCCAATGGAACGGAGTCTATATTTTTGCACATGGGAAATGTATCGAGTGTTTCCAGTGACTGTTGATATTGTACTCTCACCTCCGAAACCGTAGCAACCCATATCCTTTTCACGCACACCTTGTGACTTCTCATCCATGCTCCGTGTGTGCTAGAAATGACATTTTATCACTCGAGTAGGGTAGTGAGGCCTGCTTGCCATCTGCTATGCCCTGACTGAACCATTTAGACTCGGGTGTAAATGCAGGATCAGTGTGTGGCTTTGGTTTGTTACTGAACCTGTAACAAACAGCCGACTGTCTACTGCGTAGTCATAAGGTGCATTGGTAGTGCGTGGAGCGATGTTGGCCTAGTGACATATGGCTGTGCATTTGGGACAGGTTATCTGCAAGGAGCCGTTGGCAGACATAGACCTGAAGTGCAAGGAGAAGGTGACGGACTCGGACTCGGAGAGCCAGAGCGATGCCGAGCCTTTGATGGAGAACAAGGCATTCCCACAGCAGCGCTTCAGTCCAGTTTCCGGCATCAAGACCAGCTCAGGGGAGGTCACCTGTCGCCCCAAGCCCATCAAGCCCAGCCAATCCAGGTGAGCATGCTTGTGGCCAGATATTGGCTGTGCTGTCGAAACAGTCGAGCTATGAGTAGCCTGGGTGTAGATGCTTACCCGTTGACTGAACACATTTGAATCTTCTGCTTTGTTTCTTAGCTCTGCCCATTCCACATCCACGTGTAAACATTCTAGGATATTCACATTTAATTTGGAATGTTAGAAAGTTCTGCTTAGAATATTCTCTGCCCATTTTGTATTCTTCCATCAGACATGAAATTAGCATCGCCATGGACCTTCCACTTTATTTCTGTGCTGGTCAAGAGTAGCTGTTCAATTGTTGAGAATGTGTGTACAGAAACATGGAAAATGTTGGGAAATTAGGGAAATTCTGTGGTTAGGGAAAATTTGGGGAAATGTCAAGGAACTTTATGAAAATTTAGAAGATTGTCAAAGCAATTTTTACAATACGACTATTATTGCTGCATACTCAATTATTTAGCACAATTTTGTTTGAGACACCTGAAGTATTTTGTTAAAAGCATTCTTGCCATGGAAAATACAGGGACGATTTTACAGGTTCACATTGATCCCTTAACACAGATTAATTTTTCATTTCAGATGTTGCAAAGGAGGAAGTTTATGGTGTGAAAAGTACTTATGAAATTCTCATAACAACTTGATGCCTCACCAGCTGGGTGTAGGCCACAAAGTCCTTCTCCCCTCTAGGGCCATGGAGCTGGTGCCCTATTAACGAGGTTTACAGCGTCTTGGATGTGGTTGCTGCAACAGGGTTGGTGGGAGGTGGAGAGAGTCCAGCTGCCTTCTGGGAAGATGCTCATCTTCCGCATCTGTGGCTCCAGCTAACTTGGGGGGCGAGGGCTTGAGCTTAGGCTTATTGATGACTATGTCAAGGTCGGGCAAGGTTTTGTGTCGGTCAGAGACACAGGCGATATGACTGGGCTGACTTTATTGGTTGCTCGCCGGACCCCAGCTGGTATATAAGCTAGGACCCGTGGCTTGACAGCACAGCAAAAAGTCTGCTGTGGGCTTAACTGGCCTTCGTACTACGGGTTTGCACACATCCCCTGGTTTACCTGTCTTGGGCGTGGCCAGGGGTAGCTCCCTACTCGGCCGCTGTTGGTGCTGGAGCCTGCCAGAACTCCTGCCCAGTCCTTAGGCTGGCGGTGCTGATGATAGCCCGCGGAGGGCTGCTTGTCCTGCGGTGCTGGAACCGCGGGTTTCCTATACCCATTGGGACGTGGAGACCCTGACGGAAGTTGACGACTTGGTGNGGGGGGGGGGGTGTTGAGAGGTGACTCCTCACCAGTTGTCGGGGTCTTGAGCTCGTTCCCGGGTGGTTATGCTGCAGAGGGCAGTTGGGGCTGGGTTACAGATCACGTTGGAGTCGGAGGCAGTAGTTGCCTTCCTAGCTTGCCACTTCACACCATTCCAATGGGTGTATGGCATAGATGTAGGAACTAAGGTCTCCCACCCTACGGAAGAACAGGCGACGAAGTTCCCTAGCTATGTGTAAAGCTAGCCGGGGCCGAGTCACCTAGTCATACCCAATTACTCCAACCAGCAACAGTTTAGCGCGTTGGTTAGAGCGGTGGGTTTACCCTGCGGGTCTGACAGCAACGTGGTTGTTGTCCAAAGGTGGGCAGACCTCCAGAACCAGTCTATCACTCCTTCCAGCGACATTTCAGCGCGGTGGATGTAGTGAATTGGCTGGGTTGGTTGACTAGCCGCCCTGTGGATTGAGTTCCTAGTGGCTGGGGCTCTACCGTAATGTACACCAGGTGCACAGTACGGGTGGCCGTCTATTGGGTGTGTTCACAATGTATGTGCGTCTGGTTAAGGGAGCCCACAGGCCTATTCTAGGTTCAGCAATTGGGTTGTAATGACATGGTCTCCTGTTTTTCCCTGGTGGGCGGGCATCTACGGGGAATAAGTCAGTCACCGTAGAATCTGTACTCTGAGGTTCAATAGAAAACTTGTTTATTCCCTTGAGGAAATAGGCATGGTGACCTATACTAACCCCTAACGAACAAGAACTGTAACGGAAGTAGACTACGATAAACCAGGTGAAGGGTATCTGGTTCTTAACTACACAAGAGCAGATGTGGCTTGGTAGCTATGATATTGGCCCTAACTAACTCTATGCTTTTGTCCAGAAGGGACTTGTGTGGCACTATCAGAATGGTAGGATGTTCAAGGTGTGAAAATTTCTTCGGGGGTTGCTGGTGAAGGTCTTGAAGATGTCTGGTAGGTAGTTGTAGTTCTACTGTAGTATATTGATGTCTGCAGAGAGCTCCAGCACAAAAGGTGGTGGAGCGAGCTGCGGAGAATGAACTGTTTTTCTGCGGCGGTGCAGGAACATATATCCATCTTCCCGCGGGCTCTCTGTGGTATGGGGGTGAGCTCTTCCTCCTGTGGGCGAAGTTTCGCTCACTTGTGTGCCATTTCTCGGATTGTGGCGAAAGCTGGCGTCGGGGCTTGCATCGGCGGCGGGGGGTTGGCATGACGTCTGACATAAAGACAAAGCTAACTTGGCTGACGTGTCCGTGGGTGTCCCCGCGTCTAGGGGCGTGCTGGTAGGTTCTGGTAGCACGTCGTTCAGCGTTCAAACCCTGCCTGTGGTGACGTGATTAGACGTGAAGATGAGGCGAAGTTGTGTTTAAATAAACGTAAGTACGCGTCANAAACCCTGCCTGTGGTGACGTGATTAGACGTGAAGATGAGGCGAAGTTGTGTTTAAATAAACGTAAGTACGCGTCAATCTTTTAGCAGGCTCTTTTATCTTAGCACATGAAAACGTCATTGTTTCTACTTGCATTGGGAATTGGTGATAAGGGCTGTTTAGATATTCAATGGTGTTCTTTCTGTTCGAGTACATCCTGGAAACAACTGCATTATTTTTGCATAATTTCGACTGGCACGGGAAAGTGGTTGCGACGGGATTTGCACCAGTGTTCCAAATGATTCTTTGTTCAGCGCTGTACCCCTATTAGTTATTGATTTGGAGATGCAATAATGGCAGCACTGTACAATGACCATATTTGGTTATGTTTGTGTTGCAATGTGTGTGATGAGTCGGGGTGAAGCGCTGTGGTATTATCAGCTCTGCGAGTGTTTGCCGCCACTTCATAGAATAGTACTGCCCATCATAGAGTGAACTGGCCACAATGGATGGACGTTGGACTGCAGCTACAGCGTTTGTAAACATGATGGCTTTTGCTATGCTGTTTTTGTGCATGACCATCGATAAATTGTTGTAAAAAGTTACAAAATTGTTTCCTTAATTTTTTATAGTGCACCTTTATTTATAAACTTTTTTTCAGGTACTCTGGGAAAAACCTGGTTTGAAGCTATTGTCAAAAAGATTACATTTTCAGCAAAATACAAACTCATCACATTCAATGTGAAAACCTAGTCAAGGGATGTTTGAATATTTTGCTTTACCCTTGGGGAAAGCAGATGACTGTATCATGTGCTGTATGCATTTATTACCTTTGTGTCAAATACCTTTTACAAGTGTTCCATATGTTCAGCACCAAAGGCTTATTGAAATAATTTTCTTTTTTTTTTTGTTTAGAAAAAAATTTTGCAGTGTCCCTTTGTTATTTTATGTATATTTTTTTCTGAAGATGTCGAGTATAAAAAGAAATTTTAGTGAAAATATTGAAATATAATACCGTTTTTCAAGGCTTAATTTTTTTTTCTTTCCATTTTGAATGACCAAATTTTTTGTTCCGCAATGGTAAATTTGGTGGCTAGTGAAGTCGTGTTGGCACAGCACTGCTGTAAACTGATCGTAATGATGTGTATTTGGGCAGGTTGGGGTCGAGCGGACTGGACGGACCTGGCAAGATGCCGCCAGGGTCTGGGGACAAGGCAGGCTCTGTGGGAGTGCTGTCGTACCCCTACCACTCGCCAGTGAACCCCATGGGAGTGGCGGGGTTCCAGCCAACGGGAGGGGCCTTCAAGACCATGCCGGTGTCGCCCAAGGTGGTGAAGAGCGCTTCAGAGCACCACCAGGCACAAGTGTTGCAGGTTAGGGACTGCCCTGCTCTGCCCATATGGCACTCCTTCATGTTAACCATTCTGGAAATGTGGCANAAGTGTTGCAGGTTAGGGACTGCCCTGCTCTGCCCATATGGCACTCCTTCATGTTAACCATTCTGGAAATGTGGCATTAGCGTACATATTCACAATAATTTTGGCCCCATATTCATGGTAAATAAAAAGAGCTGATTTTGTCATTAACATTANTTAGCGTACATATTCACAATAATTTTGGCCCCATATTCATGGTAAATAAAAAGAGCTGATTTTGTCATTAACATTAAACATTTCGTCAAAGAAATCTTTCTCATTTCGTAAAATGTTGTATTAAAAAATCTAGGTGTTATTGTTAGAATGTGAATCAGTCGTTATTGTAACAATTTCAAATGGAATTTGTCTTTCAGTAATTTTAATCAGGACATTCTAGGGATGGGATGATTGAATCCAAGATTCGTTGAATACCTCAAAGCTATGGATTCTAAGATCAAAGTATTTTAAACTGGATTTGACTAAAAGATTCAACATAACAGGTTGAGGTTAGCTTTCCTTACATAACACATTCAGTTACAATGAAACTCTGGTATAACATTTTTCAATGGACAAGGAAAATTAAGTGTTATGAGCAGGAAACATTAGGAGAAAATCATATGCAATGTACAAAGATGATGCCAGAGTTTTTTTATTTGCAGGTGGAAAACTAATGTTTACTTACACTAAAAATTAATAGGACAAGGACAGCATGTTTAGAATGGTTTTAGCATATAGGTGGCCCAATATGTACAAATCTGATACTGATTCTAAAACCAATATTTAAGATTTTTCCGATCCAATACCCAATAACTAATACCCAATATTTTCTTGGGTAAAAATACTTATTTTTGAATAATTATTTTGCAGTAATACTGCCTAGAGATCTGTGCATAATCAAAAATTGATATATCTAGCTGAATACCTGCTTGCAGCTTGAATTCAGCACAAAATATTTTTCAGTCATGAAATATTTTAGTGAAGCTGTGTCGATTCGAATCTGCTTCTGCCAAATTTTATGATGTTGACCGAATCTGCACTTCTGTCGACAACCTATAAACTGCAGAAAATTTTCCTCTTCTTTGACAAACATAAAATGATGGGGANGAATCTGCACTTCTGTCGACAACCTATAAACTGCAGAAAATTTTCCTCTTCTTTGACAAACATAAAATGATGGGGATAGTTGTGAGATTTTCTTCACTGTATACAGTTGATAAATTTTTTGAAAGCTTCACTACCAGGACCCAGCATCTAGGAAATGAAAGCACAAGTGAAAAAGGTGCTCGACTTCGACAACGTTTGTAGTTGTCTCAAGCTCCACCCTGCAGTGATATTATTGGTGATCGCCGGGATGCTTGGCCAGTCAACTAGTCNGTTTGTAGTTGTCTCAAGCTCCACCCTGCAGTGATATTATTGGTGATCGCCGGGATGCTTGGCCAGTCAACTAGTCTATGGGGAGTTTATCAGTGGGTTCAGGTCGAGTACTCTGGGTGGCCTTATGGACTTATTACTGTGGATTCGCCCTGGCTCTTAGGGAGCCACCGTACTGAGTCGGCCTGGTCAGGCGGTGGCAAGCTGCATAGGCGTCTAAGGCAGTGGATGCTGGCTTACACCTGCAGACCAGTGCTGTAGCTAACCATCGACTGGCTACGGCAGGCGACTCCGGGCCTCGTCGAGAGGCGGCTGGCGTGCAACTGGAGAAGACTGTTCCTCGGGCTGCTGGGAACCAGGTTGTGGCAGCAGGCGGCGGCGCTCAGTGGATGGAGCTGGCGAGATGGAGGCAGAGGATGACTGGTTGTGGTGTCCCGNCGTGTAACTGGAGAAGACTGTTCCTCGGGCTGCTGGGAACCAGGTGGTGGCAGCAGGCGGCGGCGCTCAGTGGATCGAGCTGGCGAGATGGAGGCAGAGGATGACTGGATGTGGTGTCCCGCCGATCTTCTGGGGTGGTTAGAATAAATGGCTGTAGGGAGAGAGGAGTGAGGCCCCTGTAGTCAGCGGGTGGCTTGTGCCTGATCCTGGGCGTAGGAAAGGTTGAAGGACTACTGGGATGGGTTACTCTGCAATTGGTTGGCTGTAGGAGCTGTAGATACCGTCTTGTTGGTAATCGGCGAATTTTGCGCGGTGGATGGATTGGGTTAGCTTACTCGAATGGTCCAGTTGCCTCCTCGTGGAGTGTACCTAGTAGGGGGCTCTATCTTACTTGTGCACCAAGTGCCTTTGCGCAATGAGCCCAGAGTATGGGTGGCCGGCGAATCGTGTGGTGTTTTGCGATGTACGTGCTACCCAATTAAGGGAGGCTGCAGTCCTACTCTGTTGTCGGAAACTGTTGGGCAAGACGCTGTAATCTGCTGCTCCCTTGGGGGACTGTATACAGAGGGGTAAAGAGGTACAAATCACCCTTGGNTGGGCAAGACGCTGTAATCTGCTGCTCCCTTGGGGGACTGTATACAGAGGGGTAAAGAGGTACAAATCACCCTTGCAATCAGAATGCAGCGTTTAGACTTGAACATATTTATTCTCGGGAGAATAAACACGGTGACCCGTATTAACTCCTAGACTTTTGTGGTGGGCGAAAGAAATGACCATGAATTGCAGGCTTTCTCCCTGGGGTGTTGTAAACGCTGTCTATATAAGACTATCTGGGTGGACAGTAATCTGCAAGTACCCGGTCTGCATGTCTAAAGTGCTGAACAAGAGCTACCTGCTCATACCACACGTGATGTCCCCTTGCTCATGGAAAGGCCGCTTTAGAGAAGGGTAGATTTTTCTGTTACAATAAATTCTTGCAACTTTGCCTTTCTTTCTTAACCGTGTTGAATATTTCAAGTTTANGGGTAGATTTTTCTGTTACAATAAATTCTTGCAACTTTGCCTTTCTTTCTTAACCGTGTTGAATATTTCAAGTTTATTGACTACAGAATGTGCTGTTATTTTCTGACATAATTGCATCTACCCACACCCGTAAACCAAATTTTGAAGTCTGGATGGATATCAAGTCTGCATGCATTTGCTTGTCAGTTTGCATTAGTTTTTTATTTTGTTTCTTTGAAAAACTATCAATACAGGTTACAATGTATTTCATTTTTGACTTAGGTTTATATTCAATTTATTTAATTATGTATTTTAGTTATAAAATGCTTTCCCATTCGTTATTAAGATTTTAAAGTACTGTACATTTGTAAATTTTGTTCATCATTTTTGTATATTAATTCAAGACAAGTTCCCTTCCGATTCATTATAAAAAGGTTGTATTACATTTATGAGTTCATTAGTTAGAAATGTAATGTTAAAAATTGATTCTGTGATGGGCACTCATTTTTAATCTCCCTGTTCAGAAATAAATGTTTTTATACCAACCCAAATGTGTAGCAAAGCACAGATCATCAATTTACCTACATTTTCTTTTTTGAAAGAATTATTTCTAAAAGTACATATTTATTTTGTAAGTAACATTAATCCTTTTTTTTACAGAATGCATAAATAAAAACAATTCACTATTTTTGTTTCAAACTTGTCACTTTAATGTCAAAAGCAACAAAACATGTAAACAATTTTAGGCTAGTCGCTGTTTTCTTGGTCCAGAAATAACTATTTTTCTGAATATAGATCAACAAATTTTATTTGTCTTCTTTTGAACTTACGTGGTTTGTTGTATTGCTCTATTTACTTTTTGGACATTGTAAACTGAAATAGTGAAAAATAGCTTTTAATAGTGCTGCATCTCACCAATACCTTTCTTTGAGTATAATATATTCCATTTCATATAAGTTCACAAGTTATAATTCTATGNTTTGAGTATAATATATTCCATTTCATATAAGTTCACAAGTTATAATTCTATGGGTCTGTTTATTTTATTGCGGGTGAATGGAGTTGTGAGAGGGGGAAGGGGGAAACTGTAGTTTGTCTTTCATGAGACTGCATGGTTTCTNTGGGTCTGTTTATTTTATTGCGGGTGAATGGAGTTGTGAGAGGGGGAAGGGGGAAACTGTAGTTTGTCTTTCATGACTGCATGGTTTTTCAGCTCTTCTTACGAGATGGTATCATTTTGAATTACATATATATTATTCCAATGGACCAGTGCAAATTTTGCTCGTATTGAAGTAAAATTCCAATTATTGTAACCATAAATGTTTTAACCTCGCTGAATTAAGAAAATCTAATAATTAAATGTGTTGTAGTTTTTATCGATTCAAATAATACACACATTCAGTACGTACATAAATATTTTTGGTGGTTGGTTTTTTCATAGTAATAAGTGTTATTTTTACTCTACAAAACGATGTTGAAATTGTTGTTTTCTAGGCGACATACATTTCTATCATTGTAATAATGCTGGGATCACAATAGCGCGACAAATGCAACACCACAACAAATATTCACTTTATTGTGAACACTGGATTTTACCGCCTCGTGATCAACATTTTAAAATATAGTTTATTACTGGTCTCTTGCCACTACATACCTTTTATACAATGGCAATTAATGTTATCATTACTTTCCTATTTTGCTATTATTTCAACAAATTATTTCCATGTCCGTTTGTACTTTGAGCATGAAAATATGGCTGCTCTTACAATTGGGCAAAATAATTTGTTGCTCTTCTTATTAATACGGAGAATAATAGCACATGTAAAACTTTAAAACTAAAAATATGGCGGGTTGGACAGATTTACAGACCTGTCGTGCCCGCGACGCGAATGAATTAGAAATAATTTTTATTCATAAATTTTGTTGCACTGGTGTTTTTTGTCACGTTTAAGTCACAAAAATCTCTATGCTATTTGGCTGGACAGTTATTTTATTTGCGTCGTCGTGCCCATGGTGGTATTGTGATTCCAGCATCTGTTTCGAAATTCATTATTTACAAAACACACTGACTTACTGTTTGTAATTCCTATTTGCAGTTCCTGAACACATGATGCTTTATGGCAATCCTTGATCAAATTTGTCTGCCAACGATATATAATAATTTGCAACATAACTAAGAAAATACAATACTTCACCTGTTTCCCGATACTAATAAACAGCGGAACAAAAATAAATTATGGCATTTCATGACTACGGAAATGGCGGACCAAGGCATACACGTGTCGATAATATTACATTTCATGCAAGAAAACACACTAAAAAGCCACCCCGACAACCAACAATGCTTAATGAATGTAAATACAAAAATAATTAACTGCAGATACAATATTCCTCTAACACCAGTGTGGTATCCTCGCATAAACGTGATGAAAAAGATCGCATGCTCAATGTTGTTCACCAAGCTGCAAATGAATTACTGAATGTAAGCGTTCTCATGTTCCGCCATAGTTAATGGCTAAACATATTGTTAAACCGATTTGCTAAAAGCCAAAACAATTGTACATTTCTTTATAAACGTAATTTAGACCATAAATGTTGCAAGTATAATTTATGTTTCGAATTATAGTTCTGAGTACTAATTTCTTCCATAATCATCAATATTGCACATCCCGCAACTCATCAGCTGATACAATACTTTGCAAACGAGAGCATTCGCTGTGACGCCACTACGAGCTTCTGTAATGGACTCGTCAGTTCTCCCCCTAGGAGCTAGGCAACTGTGTGCTCCATTAACGGGGCTTCAATTAGCTGTGGTCCCTGCCTGACAGCACGCTTTGTCTGGGCAAGTACGGTCTTAGCCGCCTTCTTCCTCCCAGCACGGTGACCAGACATGGGGATAGTGACGTGTACTGAAGGTACCTAGGTAAATGGGTCTGGATGAAGTTCAATGTATTCTGTTCTTGCAGGGAACTTTAATCTGGCGTGGCCTTCCCAGTTGGCCAGTAATGTCCCCTGGTGCGGATGCCTTAGAGGTTCATCCCTGTTTACCTTCCCGTCAACAAGCAGTAAGGGTTTTACCGTCAGGTTGAGGGTTGGTAACTACACACAATCTCAGCTCAGAGGGGAGTACTGTCTTGGTCTCTTGGGGAGTTAGTCCACTGTCAGCCTGCACACGATCGCTCAAGTCTCACCGTCAGATTAAGGGTACTGACTTTCCTCGTAAAGAACACTAAGTCCTCCTCCAATTCTCCAGTGACGTCTGAGGGGCGGCCGACCGCTCGAGTCACGTGCATAGCTGGAACCTCAGAGCTTTCCCTCCTCGGACTTGGGAGGCCGGGAAAGACTCTTATGCCCTTGCCAAGGGAGTGCCCAGAAGAGCAGTGCGACCTGCTACCAGCCAAGCACCCAACTCTGGCAAGAACAAGCAGCTCCCTTCTGGACCTTACGTAAGGGGGTTCGCATCACGGCAAAGTCGTGCGCGAGTCTAGTGTAGGATAGTGGAAGGGAGGGTAGCTGTGAAAGCAGAAGGCTGACTTGAGAGCAAGTGTCTTTAATGGCAAAATGCGGAACACAGACTCCCAACCTATGCCCAGAAAAGACTGACGGGATGGGGACCAAGCTTAAGGTATGGCGCGTGACTCCGACTAACGGCGCGTGGCGAGCACTGGACAACTGGAAACACACTGAACTTCGGAAATGTAGTGATAACTGGCTAGCAACGCAGCGCTCAGGCTGGGGATTTACTCCCAGTCAGCTCTTAAGTATGCGGTAACTGCCGTAGGTAAGGAAGACAACTGGACAAGCGTCACAGAGTTCAGACTGGGGTGCTACTCAAGTGAAATGACGCAAGAACGTCTGGTTCGCAGCCTATATACTGCTCCGAGGGCTGTGGCGAGCAAGGGGCTCATGGAGCGGCGAGAGAGTGGGGACAGCCATCACTCCTGCACTATGAGGATGCACGTGCAGTATCAACCGGCCCAGCGCAGCCTTGGGCAGGGGGGTGGTCCACCCACTGGAATGGCGAGCGGCGGCGGCTTGGGGGCTGCCTACTGGCAAGCGGCACAGCACACTTCCAGCATCGAGGCGTAGAGAGGATGTGACGGTCGTGTTAGCGACTGCATGTGTCCTCACAGAACGGGCAGTGACTGAGGCGCAGGCTACCACGAGCCAAGGACGTGACCTCGTGGCTTGTCAACTGGTTGTACAGAGTGTAGGTTAGTCTAGTTATATGAAATGCAGTTTTGAAACCCAAATTCAACTTAAATATATGCTAAAAGCTTTTTCATACATTTGCAGCACATTAGGGAATTGGCATTACAGAATCGGCACATCGGTGATTTAGCACATCTGCATAATTTTGTGAATCGGTACAGCTCTAAGTTTGAGTTTCTGTATTGACAAGAGTTTGGCTGGTGGCTGACAACAGTGGTCTCCCTATCTACATTTTTGAGGAAACTGTCAAAAAATTTCCATACATTCAAAATCACAGTAGTTGAGTGTTTGACATGTACATTTCTAACCTTATTAAACTTTATTTTGTTTGTCATAATAGCTGTACATTTCTGTGAATAAAATTGTAATGTCGCAGATGTCAGATTTGGCAACTGAAATCGCAGCTCGAATTACTCGGCAGAGACATGACACTTAAATAAAATTGCTGTATCGATAGAAAATAAAAGAATTCAAGTGTGTCACAATTTCCTCCAACTTTTATTCAAGTTAAAACAATTCACATTCTTCAAAAAATTCAGTGTTTAGACTTGGAACGAGGACAATAGTTAGTGTACATAATGTATTGACGCACCACGAGCAACTTCATTCTCTCGCCTAGTCTCGCCACAGCGATGGCCCCTTCTTAAGAAGAGCCATTACGTCACAGTTCGCCTTGAAGACCAGGGTTGACTTGCCCAGCTGTTGCCGTCTGCTGTGCCACAATATGCTTTGCATCGTGTTGCCGCTTTACCCCTCCAGCATTCGGCTGTGAGTGGTACTCGCTGCCTTCTGCTATCACTGCCGGCTCACCACCGCCGCTTTCTTTATGTTTCTTCTCGCTGCGTTTCCTCCCTCACCACACCCCAACCCCTGCACTGGCCCTGTGCACATGTATAAATAGGACTCGCAGTCCTCAATTCTAGGCTGTTTTGCGCCAATCTAGTTGCAGAACGTCATGCTGCCCGAGAGCCTACTGACACCGCCTCGCTGCCCGCCAGCACGCTGAAGCCTGCCGCGCTTCCAGTTACCTTTCATAGCTCACCTGTAGTTGACTCGAGTTCGAGTACCGCTGACTTGGGGCCGTCCTCGCCCATCGTGCTGCCGCATCGTCCGAGACTAGGTCAATTACCGGTTGGCAACCTAGGATCTGCCCTTCAGGCCCTAGTCAGGGTACAGGCTACTTTATGTGCGTTTACTGAGCTCTCAATAAACTGACATAAATTTTTCTTGGTTGAGTTGTCTCTTCCAGCACTCTTTCTTCACCTAGCTCCCACTATCTCCTACTTGGTCACCAATCCTAGTAACACTCTTGCCGGGATAGCCACGAACCACAACTTCGTTCCGTACCACACTATTTGGGAACTGTCTCTCGAAGTGGAGCTTGGGATGGCCACCTTGTGGGCAATACTAGAGCAGTTGCCATTGTGGACTGTCGCCCCACATAATTTGTAATGCTCTATAATAGAAGTGGCCAAACCCAGCTACGTAGGCCCCAAGAAAAACCCCGTACCAGTGGTGACCACTGTCGCCTGAGGGGGAAGAGCCTTGTCGTCGCCCACCAGCCGTCAGACGTAGTAAGGGTGCGCGTCAAGCCCTTTTCTTTCTTGGCGCCCAGCGTGGGGCCATTGAAGAAATACCAACCATGAGTCACCTTCCTCAAGACTGGGACGCACCTGAGAAAAGCCCCTTTGGGCCTCCACAGAACCGTTACCAACTTTACTTGGGAGTCAACATAAAACACCCCGTGGCGCCCAATTCTCATTAACGGCACCAGAATGGTCACAACCGAGAGCTTAGCAGGCACTGAAGGGCAGGACTGCGCCTTAGAGGAATGCCCTGGCGTATGACACTACTTCATAACCTGCACTCATTGCGATGCTGCTTTTCTCTACGTCTGTCTGGGTCAGGAAGACCAAGAGAAAGACACCCATGGACTAGAATACTGATGTCTGAACTGCAGGGACAGACATCACCGCTGCAACTAAGTCGACTGTCCGGGAAGGGATGTGTACTGGATAGCCTGCTACGAGTGCCCTAGCACTTTCCATAATCTTTGCCTGGGATGGCAAGCCAAAGCCAGAAACCTGGAGGTTCTGTTCTTCAAATGCCCAACATGCATAATAACGCCTGAATGGGTACCGCTCAGAACTGAGCTCATATCACATGAATGGCCGCTAGTACTAGAGTCCCTGCCTTTACCAGAATACTCTGGGAAGACCCAAGAGGATCCTCGCAAGTTCCTCCAAGCATACTGAACATATTTGAAAGGACATACTTACCCAAAGCCTTGTGGGTACTTAAGACAAAGGCCCAGCTACAAGGATATGCGGAAAGGTGGTGGAATAAGTACATGGAGTTCATCACCAACTGGGAAGAACTGTCGGAGAGACTAGTCACACACTTCTCAGTACTACGAATTGTCGCGCAGCAAACTAACGGCGATTTACCCTCAACCCCAAAAGGAGAATGAGGAGGCAAAACTCTTTTTTAGGTACAAAGCCTTAATCCTCAACGAGTTCACCCAAGGTGAGAGGAGCTCGACGCTGTCGAACTCATCACCCGACTCCTCATACCGGAAATACGCACTCACCTCCACAAGCCAGAACCAGCGACGCTGGAAGAGCTGGTGAAGCGGGTACATATTAGAGAGATAGACATGGTGGACATTCGCAAGTCGCACGCCAGAACCAATGCCACGCCTGCACCTACAAGGAAAACTGTCGTAACCGAAACCCCAACACGTAACTGGACGTTAGGGCCAACTGCTGCTTCACCTACAGTACTTCCAAAGTACTGGCATTACCCTGCCAGGCACTTACACCAAGACTGCCCAGTCCTACGGCAGAAACTCCTGAGCAGACAGGCAGGACCGGCCCGAGCACCCGAACCAAAGGAAAAGGAGCAGCCGGAAAACACTGAGAAAAGCCCTAACAAGAAGGAAACGCATATGCCGGGAAGCCCGACAGGGCCGTGGCCCTGGCAAAGTAGAGGGAGAGGCCCTAAAAGTTACAGTACTGCAGGAGAAGCCGATACTTCGTGACCCACCACGTATAACGGTACTCATAGTGAAGACTGAAATACTCGCCACACTCGACATGGCAGCTAAAGCCAAATTTATCCGCAAGCACACTATTCCCAGCGAGTACAGAAGGCAAACCAAGCCCACCGGCGACACCCAGATATACATAGCAGTGAAAGGAGCCTGCCTACTAACAAAGGGAAGACTGACGTTGACCCTGCGGTTCCCCAACGAAGCAATCCATACACATTTTTATGTAGTTGAAGACCTGGGGAAGGAGATTATCCTGGGATAACCCTGGTTATCCGAGCAACAAGCAATCCTAGACTGCCAGCAGGGGCGAGTCTACTTAGGCGCTACCAAGAGAAGGTCGGTAACCTGGCGGAAGTTTGTCGAACCTGAACTGCAACAACCCATTACGGGTTACAAGTTGAACCACCAGCTGTGAGGGGAAACTGTGGAACAACTGACCCAGATTATCCAAGAACACCAACGAGTGTTCGGAGAACGTAGTACGCTGTGCCAAACAGCCATGATCTCGCACGAAATACACCTAACCAGCGCCCAGATAATCCATCCACAACTGACCAGGTGAAGTCTCCGCCAAACACAAGGCGGTAACAGAGTAGCAAATTGAAGACATGAAACAGCTGGACATCATCGAGCCTTCAGATTCTGCCTACAATGCTAGAGTTGCGCTCGTACCGAAGAAAGACTGCACACTAAGGTTCTGCGTCAACTACTACGACCTGAACCAGATCACTCAGCCAATAGCTCCACCATCACTGAACCTGGTGCATATGCTAAAGGTGCTCAGGGAACAACTTGTAACCTTCTTGAACCTCCTGTTGGGTATGAGAGCTGTACATTTTCTGTGAATAAAGTTCAACTAATAAAATCAATAAAAATTGGAATGTTTTAAGAAAGTTTTATTGTATTAACACTGCTGTAAATAATATATTCTAAAACATTTCACCTCAACTCTTTTAAACAAAGAATATAACATCACAAAATACAATATATAATTTATTGTAATCTGACACCGAATGCAAGCCGTCCTTAAACTTTAAACCGTTCTGAAAAAGGAACTAATATGATACCAAACTTTGAATGTCCCGTGCGCACGACGCGGAGAGGTTATTGCCCGGCCGGTGTGTTCACGGCGGGCAAGACGGGAGAAGGGAAAGTCCAGCGGCGAGAGGAGTGACACAATCTACCCCTTCCCTTCCAAACGGGTTGGCACACCGCAGGAGGGGCGAGGACCTCACTCTGGTTGCTAGGCAACTTGCCTCCTCCCCGCCTGTTGTGAGGAAACAAGCTCTGAATATCACAGAGGATAGCCTACGCTTACGCAATCCAAGCTACATCTTGATCGATCTACACTTGCGTGGCGTTGCGTGGTAAATATGTAGTTGAAGTAATTAATAATATTTCACTTTTAAAAAGTGTGATTTTCAGACAGAGAAGAATAATGTGATCAAAATATATATATCTTTGATAATTGATCAATCAAAAATATTTCCCTTTGTTTTTCCCCGCACACTTACGCCTGTTGCCAGTTATGCTGTGCTTGGGCTCTGTGCTTACGCATTATTTGATGACGAAAGGTGTCAAATATGCCCTTCCAGGATATCAGTTTATTCAGAAGATGTGTGTATTGAAATGCGTTAATGTAAATCCACCAATCTCCTTCCAATAAGCTACTGAAAATGAACTTTACATTTGGTAATACAAGTCTCTCAATGTTCAAATTGAGTTAAATTAATATTTTGTATAAAAATCATGTAGATTTTATACTACATACTATTAAATACCAACTTTACAGGGGAAAAATCTATCCTCAAACACAAAAGTAAAAGTCTGTGCAAAAAAATAATTCCTCGTTAAAATATATTGCCTAACATTTTCAGGAATAACCATTTTCTTTGAAATACTAGTGATGATAGGTGCAGATGCAACTATTTTGGACGACGGATAATCTTTATGAAATTTCTATGATCACCTGCATGTAAAGGGAAGAAGAAAGGTGAGCGGCTGAGAGAGAGAGAGAGAGCCCAAAGATGCTACGCTGGTTGCTAGGTAACTGCATCCCCTCACGTCAGGTGCGTAAGGGGAGGGAGCGTTCAAGACTCGCCTGCCGAGTCGCTGACACCACAGCTGGACTGGAGAAGAGTACCGCGCAGCAGTGATAAACCTATGTCACACCCAGTTATTAGACGTTTGCATAAACAACCAGCTTAAAAACAATTTTTGCAGAAAATCTTCAGAGACGGGACAGAAAGATACTTTGATCGATGATATATCCGATAAACGATACAAGCAGGTAATTGTATAATTATTTATATAGGAATTTTGCAGACACGCAGAAAATCAACTGTGAATATGATTTATCGGTACTTGCATTTTCTGTGAATTGAGAGCCCACTGTATAAATAATACATTAAAAAACATTTCATTCCAACTTGAAAGAATATAAAATCACAAAATGTAGTATATAATTGATTGTAATCCAAGACAGAATGCAAACCATCCCTAGACTTTCTGAATTGGCTTTCTCCTTGAAACTTTTTCTCAGTGCAAGAACATAGGCGGGTGGAGTAGCTGACATGGGAAAAAACACTTGCTGGTAGCTCCACTGAGTTTTATTGGCCACACTGCAACAAATACAATTTACACATACATTACATTGGCTTAGGAGCACTTGCTTACAGATATCACTGGAAAGCACTGAAAACACCCTATCTACTGTAACACGATGACTGCGGGGCAATGAACGGGGTTTACACAACCGGAAATGGACGGCGGCGCGCGCGTCGACAAGCACTTGTTTTGGGAAGGCGTGGGGTGCGTTCCCAACATCCATGTAGGCCTGCACCCTGGTGGTTGGAGAAGGAGGTGGAGTAATGGTAGCTAAGCGTGTTTCGGCCCCTGTGCCTAGGTATTAGGTTGACAGAGATTGAGTGTATTTCGGCCCCAACCCCACTGACAGGAGGTTTTGAGGTGCGTCCTGCTACCACTGAGCATGTTTCAGCCCCTGAGTAGCAAAACAAGGTGTAAGGGAAAGTAGGAAATCATCCGTTACCGCTGAACGTATTTAAGCCCCCGGGTAAGGAAGATGGGTTAGCGGTAGCGACACTGAGCGTATTTCAGCTCCTGGTTGTCGGGAGGGTGAGTGGGTACGAAGAGCATGTGGACGCTGGGGTTCCACTTCAAGGAAGCCTCCCCGATGCACTCTCCGCTCTGCCCTGCTGGCGATCTGCTTATACAGTATACCCGCCCGGCGAGGAGGGATGTTGATGTCACAAAATGGCGGCTGCTTGAGTGGAGGGGTGGTGCGTGACCCCTCTTCCGACAAAGTAACAGGCCAATGGACACTGCTTCCAATATTAATAAATAAAATTTCAGTGCACAAAAATGTATTACATTAAAGAATTACATAATTTCAAATTTCCCTATGGTTATAATATTTTTTTACGTTATTTACACACAATTTACTACGTGGAATGTTTTTTTGCAAAACAGGTAGCGACTTACTCCTTCTCACAGAATCTTTATCTCTGGCAATCACAATTACTTGATATTTCTTATGGGCATAATCGTGGAAGCTATACAGACATTGTTACGTTCTTAATTATGTTAAGGCTAAATATTATTATTGTGGCTTAAGGTTCATAGCTTCACTTTACCAGGACGTTGTAATGACTCAATATTCGTAAATTTTCGGTACTCGGGTGTAAAATTCTTTCGTGTTTGTGAAGCTTTGGGAAAGCTTCGTAATATTTTTATCGGGTTTCAGTTAAAAGCCGTGGTGGCTCGTTTCCCGTGTTTGTTTATCAGCAGACGTGTGCGTTTGTAGGTTAATGGGCAGACGTTTGCTGTTTACGTTTATCAGTAGTCCGGTTACAGTTTCGTATCGAACTTTGGTTTTTTGGGAAGCGTCAGCATTAATTAGATTAGTTCCTCCGGCGCCGTTTTGTTATACGAGAGGTTAGTTTATCTGAATGTTTAATGCGTCAACAAGTTTTTGTGGACGGCGAAGTTCGTTTTTGTTGACAGTATAGTTTTAGTTTCCTGCGACACAGTTTCGGTTTCAATATCGTGCCGAGCAGTTACGATAACGTTCTGGAGAGCGTGCGTGGCCAGGCCGTTATCTCAGGAGAGGGGGGTGATAGGCAGCACAAAAGGGCGTCGGTCTGTCGCCCTGAGAGCAGTCAAGGGCAGTCTTCTTCGAGTCAGTCGTTAGGGAGAGTTACGTCACTTCACGTCGCCCGTGAGGGCAAGTCAGGGCAGTCGTGAGAAGCATCATGCAATGCTAGCCTAGGCCACGTTCGGGCAGGACGAGAACCCCCACATCTGCAAATAGACGTTATTATTTCATTTCTCAGCCGGTGTGGGAGGTAGTAGCAGCAAGTATTAATTCTTCGGGACAGTTTTCAGACACCTAAATAATATGTAAACGACTGTGACGCTGTTTTCTGTACTTTTATATTTATATCAAGAACGGTTCGTACTCTGTATACTGGACATTCGTATGTGAACTGTTGTCATTCAAATGATAAATAAAGTATAGAACAAAGTAACTTGGAACTTTAACTTTATTTCATAATTAACTAACGTCCAATTGTACTGAGTCTCGTGTATTCTACCTTGAGCAAGCCGTGGCAACGGAAACATTCGGCAGTGTAAGAGGCTGAACGTTACAAGATGGCGCGTAACCTTTGAGGCTGCTATATTATAAATCTTAGCTTAACGAGGCCGCATCATTACAACGTTAACTTAAACAAATGCTGCTTGTCTGTTTCAAAAGACGTTAATACAAACGCCGCTTGTCGGCTTTACACACAGAACACACTACTCTACAGCAACACTATATATTCTGATTGGCTTAAGGCTAAAACTACAGTGGTTTTCAAAGGGTTGATACTTATTAGGTATAATTTTATTCATAAAACATCTGCCAATTGACTTAAAAGTTAATATTTAATTTGATCAGTTTTGATTTTTATGAGGGTAGTGATTTTGCAAAGTCATTCTCGTAAAGGGGTTTACTGTATGTTTTGAGGAGCTGTACCAAAACATGTATTTATGGCTACCCATTTATACGTTCAAAGAAAGTACTGCTTGTCGACACTGTTAATCTAGATCGACACACGTGGTGTTGTGAGTTTATTGTTTTCAGCGTTGATGTAAACTATATACTGAAGGCTACCTGGAAATCGACATAGTTTTTACATATTGTATTGGTAAACAAAACTCGATTTAGTTTGGACATGGTTAAAAACTTTTGTAAATCCCATAAACCCATTTTGGATGACATAGGGTAAAATAATTATAGTTGCACCAAAAGTTAATTTGAATTTTGAATGTTAAAGTCAAATATTTTTACATAGGATGTTTGGCTGGGAATTGAAAATTGTACTTTAGTGTAAAGTACGTCTCATTGGATTTTTTCTGTATATATCACAGGGCTCTTATCTTCTAATGGGTATATCCCGGCAGTAATAATTATACGCTGTTGAGCTCATTGCCCTACTTTTACTGCCAGAAATCATGTCTGACCTGCATAACCTCAAGCCCTATACCCTGGAGTAACTTATCTGAAGACCCAGACTATGGGAACAAGAAGTAGCAGACAAGAAGGAGACAAAATGTAGGTGCAGAGCTGCTCCTGCAACCTCCACAAGGCCCACTACCACCTCATGAATGAAGCCACCTGACCCCACACCTGCTCCGACTCCCTTGCTCCCGCGGTGCTGGCACTGCCCCACCAGACATTTTTGCAAACACTACCAAGTCTATCAGAGTAAACTTCAGGCAGGGCAGCCAGTCCAAGCAGAGCTGCTCCTGCAACCTCCACAAGGCCCACTACCACCTCATGAATGAAGCCACCTGACCCCACACCTGCTCCGACTCCCTTGCTCCCGCGATGCTGGCACTGCCCCACCAGACATTTTTGCAAACACTACCAAGTCTATCAGAGTAAACTTCAGGCAGGGCAGCCTGTCCAAGCAGAGCTGCTCCTGCAACCTCCACAAGGCCCACTACCACCTCATGAATGAAGCCACCTGACCCCACACCTGCTCCGACTCCCTTGCTCCCGCGATGCTGGCACTGCCCCACCAGACATTTTTGCAAACACTACCAAGTCTATCAGAGTAAACTTCAGGCAGGGCAGCCAGTCCAAGCAGAGCTGCTCCTGCAACCTCCACAAGGCCCACTACCACCTCATGAATGAAGCCACCTGACCCCACACCTGCTCCGACTCCCTTGCTCCCGCGATGCTGGCACTGCCCCACCAGACATTTTTGCAAACACTACCAAGTCTATCAGAGTAAACTTCAGGCAGGGCAGCCAGTCCAAGCAGAACTGCTCATTCCAAGAAAGGGGAATGACCCCGAGGTTGAGAATAAGTAAACCACCGTGTTGAGAAACAGGCAAAGGGCCTGGGATCCCAGCAAAGTAAACAGTACCCTATGAATGGCCATCCTCCAAGAGAGGGAAGTCGAAAAGGGAGGACCCCCCTCCCAAATCCTGATAACCATAGAAAGAAGAAAAATATTAGCCACTCNGAGAGGGAAGTCGAAAAGGGAGGACCCCCCTCCCAAATCCTGATAACCATAGAAAGAAGAAAAATATTAGCCACTGTGCAGACTGCAGCTAACTGCAACTTTATGAGGAAAACTGAAATCGCACCTGAATGCCAGAGCCTAGTTCAACCAGTGAGAAAGAAGACAACTTTGTTTTAATGTGATCTTTGTATTAACGAGGTTTCACTGNGAGAGGGAAGTCGAAAAGGGAGGACCCCCCTCCCAAATCCTGATAACCATAGAAAGAAGAAAAATATTAGCCACTCTGCAGACTGCAGCTAACTGCAACTTTATGAGGAAAACTGAAATCGCACCTGAATACCAGAGCCTAGTTCAACCAGTGAGAAAGAAGACAACTTTGTTTTAATGTGATCTTTGTATTAACGAGGTTTCACTGNCCAGAGCCTAGTTCAACCAGTGAGAAAGAAGACAACTTTGTTTTAATGTGATCTTTGTATTAACGAGGTTTCACTGTAGATGCATGCACCGGTAATGTACCTGCATGTCTACATGTATTTCAACCATATTGATATATTTTAATAAATTGGTTTGTTGAATACATGATGACTAGGAAAATTAAAAATTCGACAACAGCAAAAATTTTATTTTTTATTATGAGACATGCAAAGTTATTGGTTTTCTTTGTGTAGTGCAGGAGAGAAGCTGAGGTGTGTGGGTGTTTGCAGATGAGCAAGGTTAGCTCCAGCTCACCAGAGCGGCTGACCACCAGCTCGTCGTCTTGGACGGGAGGTGGCGTGGTGACGTCGGTGGCCAAGTCCCAGCAGGAGGAGAAGCAGTACACGGCCAGCGTGCTGAACATCATCGCGCCGGAGAACGGGCGGCACCGCATCAAGTCGGCCCAGCAGCCCGCAGGCAAGCGTGCCACGCTCATACTGCAGCCGCAGGCCCAGGCAGCTGCTCAGCCGCTCACCGTCACCTTCCTGGGGCACGACCTTCTGCTCAAGGCCGCCAGCAATGGTTGCATCAACCTGGAGATGGACCAGGAGCGGACGGGGCGTGCCCAGCCGGCGGAGACCGTGCAGTACATCGCGTTGCCGGGCGGCCGCCTCTCTAACATCTTCCTGCCACCTGCCAGCTTCCAGATGCCACTTCTAGGTCAGCCTACATCTCCGCCGTTACTTCAACCCTGCATGCTTCCTTCCAAGACTCTTGTACTGCCCATGTGCCAATCAAGTAATGCTCTGTAATAGAACACGTGGAGCTTTAAATTTGTACATCTAGCAAACATGACCATCATTTGCTGTACAAGCTAAATTACAGGTTCTGTAAGCTATAATGTCACTTGGATCAAAGGTAGTCGTGTTTTTCACAATTTTGCTAATACAAATACTTGGATTGGTAAATAACTGCTACTTGAAGGAATGTTGTACCAGACAAAGTAGACCCCTGGGAAACTCAAATGGCTACTCTCAAATTAACAATGGTATAAGCTTCATCAGCTTAAAATACTTGTCCAACATGAAACTTTTTTCATCATTTATATCAATGGCAGGATAATAAAATTTTCTCCCAGTAGGCTGCCTGTTATGCCTGTTAAGAATATCAGCTGTTGTCCAATTTACTTTCGTAGCTTAATATAAATGGCTTTATTTAGGGATGGGTTGAATAACCAAAAATGTTGATTCCGGTTCCGGTGCCGATTCTACAATTTAAATATCGGTTCCAGTATTCGGTTCTATGTATTTTGAATACTTGCCTTTTGCTTGCAATTTTATTAAACCAATGCAGGTAAAATTCATTAAATGTTTTATTTAACCGTTATATGGAAGAATTGAACAATAACAAAAAACATTGTGGCGTGCTGTATGACAAAAGTAATCTACAAAAGTTCGTTAAAAGAAGGTCAACAGCTGTGGTGGGCGGCCGGATTTATTATCTTTTTTGCTTCTTTTATAGTGACTAGGCGGCCTTTTTTTTTTTTTTTTGCATCTTTTACACAGTGACTCCCTGATTTTTTTTAAGGTGCTGGAATATGACACACAAAAAAAAACCGTCTTTTCTTCCTCTCTACTTATGGCCCTCGGCCATCCTACCAAACAAAGAAGTCTTGAAGGAATGTATCAATCAGCTAGTAGTGTTGTTTACTGGGGAGGGCTGAGAGAAAAGAGAGAGAGAGAAGGGAGAGGAGTGTTGATGTAAGAGCGAGAGATGAGATAACAGACTATTTCCATACACTTCCCTCCAAACATCACCAAACAGTTTATGACTACCCTACCACTCCTTAATTGAGTTTATGACTACCACTCCTTAATTGTTTTTCCATCCAGAAATTTTTTCCTTTATGTTGGGATAAAAGGGTGCGCTATACATAAGTAAATACCATAGTTATTTTTGTAACAACAGAGTTTTGCCATTGCTGTGTAGAACTAAGAACCAAGTAATTGTTGTTAACCTAAAACCGGTTCCGAGTCAAACCTCAAGAACCGGTATAAATTGGAACCGAAGAACCGAACCGACCCATCCCTAGCTTTATTACTTATAGAATTTAATATTTATTGGTTTTTGTATTTGTTGCAGTTTTAAACCAAATCCACTGACAGAATTCATTTAATGCGGTTGAGATTATAATAAAATTCCATTTAATATAAGGATGATAATTTTTGCAACAAAAAAATTCAGAGGATATTTAAATGAAACATTAATATTAATAAACAGATGTCTTCTGAATAAAATGATACCACGTAAACGCGACCTCCTTTGTCGCCACCCAATAACAAAAATGTTAATATTGGAGACTGCATAGTTTTTGGCAAGCAAAAATTCCATTTCTGAAGAGCTCTTTCAAACAAACCAGAAGATCTTTCAATAAAACATTAATTTTTATTAATAAACATGTCTTCCGAATAAAATGACACTACATAAATTTGTCTGTAACCTCATTTATCGCCAATCATTTACAAAAACTGTAACATTGGAGGCAACTTAGTTTTTGTTGAGTGAAAATGTAAATTTTTATGACTTTTTGAAAAAAAGAAACTAGATGATATTTCAACAAAATATTAATAATATTAATAAACAGTTGTCTTCCAATAAAATGGATGGTATTGAAGGGTATCTGCCAAGCCAGAGTACAATAGCAAGACAAACACGTGATGGTAGTTGCTAGTGGCTTCCCAGGAAAACATTCGGTTGCTTGAGGGGCGGAAGAGTATTGAGAAGCCCTGTCTGCGTGGGGAGAGAGGGAATTTTTTTAGGTATTCTCTATGTCCAGTACAGTGCTCACCAAGATAAATACAATGTGAAGGAACCAAAAAATGTGCAACAAATTTATTTTTCAACCATTTTCTTTTAAATATTTTACTTTTTTCCACCAGATTTTTTACAGTTCCTCAAAAACGAGTCGTTATAGAAAATGGTCACTATAAGTAGAGTGATTTTGGCGGTTGTTTACATCGAGGTCTCGAGAGGCAATGTTGATGAAAGGAGGAGAGTATATGGAGCAGCTGCGGAATTCAAGTGGGAGACCCAACAAAACCAGCTGACTAGCGACATCATCCCCTGTTTGCCTAGGTGGGCAGTTAGTAGTCTGACCACTACACTATGGGACGCTATGAACGGGGTCAATATAGTGAGACTCTACTGTTATTTGTCTTCTCTCACAAACAGGAATTTCTGTTCTGACCAAACAGCAGTTAATTATTACATGTCATGGTCAACAATAGTGGTCAGTGTTGGGATAAAGTCCATGAGAACACTGTCTGCAGGCAGTGACAAAACGACGGGTGACAGTTACGCTCACTGTGTTGGCATATGGAAGGAAGCTGCCTCCTTATATCGTTTTGGAAAGGAAGACAATGCCAAAAGCCACCTAATGTCGTGAACTCTTCCATGGCACTTGACTGTGTTAGTGTGCGTGGTGTAGGAGACCAGGAGTACCACTAGGATGGAGGGGCATGCGTATTCGGGACTCGACCCGTCATCACGTTACTACAGGGGTGAAGGCTTCTTCGCAGACAGACCTGGTGATAATACCAGGGATGACCTCCCAACTACAAGTACTGGATGTGGCAGTTAACAAGCTCTTCCTTTGTATGATGACTGGCTTCTCAGTGATAACCATCCCTCGACACCATCGGGGAAAATAAAAAGTCATCAGTCACACACCTCTGTTCTTGGATTTCAGAAGCATGGGAGAGAATTCCTCCCTAGAGCATTGTGAAACGCTTTAAAAAATGTAGTATCTCCAATGCTCTGGGTGGTACAGAAGATGATTGTCTTTGGAATGATGTCAGAGAAGAGGGCGGTGACACTTCTGAGGAAGGAGCTGCTCTAAAGATGAGAATGATGCAGCTGAATAAAGCAGTGGAAAAACTCCTAGTGCTATGCTTTTGGAGGTTGGGTGGGGGGTAGGCCCTACTACTGCCAAACAACAGTGTGTCCATTCATGTATCAGAGTTTTTATTACAACGCAAATTTTGTTGTTCAGCAACGTAAAATTATTGTTTCAAGAGTCACGAAAAGTGATTGTTAGGTGCTACTGTTTATTTCTTTTTAACCTAAAACACAGGGACTCGACTTGCACATTCAGTAGCTCGATGCCTGTTGGGGTAAAAACCCTACTCAAATGACGAGACTATCTTTTCGTTAGTTCGACTCAACTCAAGTTTTTGAGACTCAAACCATCACTATATAATTTTCAAATTCTCACATGGTCTATACAAATGTAAATAATTTAACCCTTTTTAAGAAGTTTTCTTGCTTAATAAGCTCAAATTTTTTAGTCCCTTCAGAAACATCTTAAGAGAGTTTTTACTGTAATAACATTACCTGCTTTTATAGTGTATAGGATATTGCATCAACCAAAATAGCGTTCAATCCCTTCACTTAAGATTTCCCGCAACAATCATTTTTGGGCTGGTTGTTTATGTAAATGTGTAATAACTGGATGTTAAATACATCAAATGTTCCACCATTTAACATCAGGGTGGGTTTCAAACCAACTTCTTACACCCATCCCGCATGTGGGAGTCGTGCCGGACTATGCCGCTGGACAGCTGGTTTTCTCTGGGATCTCCCGTTTCCCCCGCCATTTCATTCCGGTGCTGCTTCATACTCACCTCACTTCACCCTCATCGGCTCTCAAGACCTCAATGTTAAGAGCTGCCCAAATATCTTCACTCACTTACTCACTCATAATATCCATCCAGCAGGAGGTAAAGTGAAGAGGCGAGAGGTTGCTTTCCCTGCTGTGCAATCAGGCATTTGTTACCCCGGCCTGGTGAGCCATTCGCAGGGGTAAGGCGCACATGCAGCTTAGGTTGCCTGTAACCAGGCAGTGGCGTGACTTAGCGACTAGCGTTAATGGGAATCACAGCTGAGGTGGAAGATTAAAGTGATTAAAGTGCCTATGGCGCATCAAAATTTTGGCATTGAGTGTTTCTGTTACGTACAACTTCACCTTCAGATTTTTGCAGTACAGAAAAGTGTATTATGTTTAATTTATTTGTGATGCAAATGGATATACGTGTCCCAAACATTTAAGTGCTAAGGTAAAAAAATTTCATTTATGTCCAAATACCATATATACCATATATTGTATGGTATACTTTTTTTTATAAAACAAAGTTTAAAAAAATTTGTGCTGCATGCTATACATGGGAAAAAAATTAAAGCGAACTCGAAGCAGTAGTTTTAAACTGTCAGGAGATACTTAAAGGATGGTAACGTGTAGCAGAATAGTCTGTTGTCTGTCTCACTTTTTTTTGTCAGCACTCGTCCCCATTTTCTCTGTCCACGTGCTGTTCCAGTTGTTCCTCCAGCCATCCAACCCCCTCTGCAGGTGACATGCATTTTCTCCTTATTTACATCCATGTTGCCGGTGTTTAACGTATGTGCTTCAGCAACAAGTGGGTAGAAATGTGTGTTGTTCCGTCACTGGTGTCAAGTTTGTGTCGGCCACAGCCTAGCTTCCTCAGGTGCGGCAGTCACTCGCTTCCCCGCCCAGCAACAAAGCAGAGCTTTCTCATGTATTTACGTTGTCCCTCTCGTGCCAACTTTTGTACATCCATACTCCTCCAAGTTCTCTCTGGTTTCGTGTAAGAAGATAGTTAACCATGGCCAGAAAGGTGAGGAGGTGACGAGTGGCACCACTTTCTTTGTGAGGAGGTGAAGGTCACATTCCAACTCGCCAGTGCTTAAAAGAGAAAAATAAAATAAATTAGGCTGCCTCCCTTACCATTGGAAAATCTTCTTTTAGTAACCTTCACGTTACCTTGATGGTACAACTTGCGATAATATTTTGACTTTTAGCTTATGAGTAATTTAATTAAACTATTTTACAAACAGATCATAGTCACAACATGCAAATGTAAAGAAAAAAAACTTCTTACTCGCTCAACAGGACACCACATATTGCCAAAGCAATGTCATTAACTGTAAAAAAAAATTTCTAAAAGTTGTTGCAAAAAGTCACGATGCTTGCTACACACGAGTATATACAGTACTTTGTTAGCCGGTAATTTTTTTCCCCACTACCGGGTGAAAAATGTGTGGGTGTGGTTATTTTAAAGTTTGCAGTGGGTTCAGGTAAATGTGTTAGACAGTGTGTGACCCTGCATGAGAGCACTGTACTGTGAGCAGTGTGACCGAGGGAACGTGTGTTGGTGTTTCAGACGGGGGCAGCAGGAGTGTGTCGGTGCATCAGGCGACACTAGTGCAGCAGCCTAAGCCGCCCGATCCCCCGCCTTCCGTCATCGTCAGCAAGCAGTACGCCGTTGCCACCAGCCAGCCTGTCACCACGCACAGGTAACACTCCCACCTGTTACACTGTCGTAGTGCAGTTCCCTTCAGGTCGTGGCAGAGGTCAAATGCCACGACATGTATTTAAGGTTCTTTGGTAAAAGTTTCATTGCATGAAGGTACAGTAGAGCTGCTCTGTAATGCCAACTGACAAATGACGAGATAAACTTTCCCTATAGTGAGTTATCATTAGAGAAATTTACTTTGTATCATCATGTCATGCAGTGTTGTGCACATCCTTCATGGGCACTCTGTTTTTTCTGAATGCCACTATGATTGTGGAATACAATGTAGCACATCTAATTAGAGGTGAGCCGATACGGTTTCGAGCCTTTTCCGATATTGCCGATACCAATACTGATACTGCCTTAAGGAAAAAAAAATTTTTTTCATATTTCAAAACAATTAAAAACTTGTATTTTTAAAACATTTAGTTAAAGAAAATTTTAATTGTCTTTGTTATTATTGTTTCAGTGATAGGCCAAACTATCAAGATAAATAAAAATCTAGTAACCACTTAATAGTTAGTAATTAAGCATAATCTAAATTGATGTAAAAAAAAAAACGTGTAAGATGTGATGTACATATGAATTATGCATATAATGTATTTGTAGTATTCAACCTACCTTTGTTTTCCACAATTCTAAATGGTAAAAGGTCTGTGCAAATGATTTTTCCAATGAGACTATTTATTTTCACAGTGCGGGCATGTGATGAAGGATAAGGTTTACTTTTTTCCATTAATTCATACACGTTATGAAATTTTGGTTTAGACCTGTTTACATCAGGACTAGATGAACATGTAGCCACACAATCGTTATCTGAAATTTGTGAAGTACTCACAATGATGGTATTGCTAGGCTTGTTTTCTCTGCCAGAAAGTTGCGTTGAGAGTTGTACAACAGGCCTAGAATTTGAAGCTTTTCCACTTCAAAGGGTGTGTACACTCAAGGTGCCGTTTTAAGTTTGTGGTACTATACGACGTCGATGATGTACGCCTCTCAAAACCAAATATTGCAAACAGCCTAGCATTCTTGCGTGTTGCTTAGGGTAAAAAAATTCCATACGTGACATTTCCTTTCAGCCATATTATTTGTTTTTTGCTGGCACACGTAAATAATTTCACCACATTCATTCCCTAACCTAACATCGTCATATTACAACAGCAAACAAACCAACAAAAAAAAAATACAAACTGTCGGAATGGCGCCGCTAAGCGGCAGTAAAGCATCTAACCAAAATTACAAGATTACATAAATTTTTTTATGCATCGCCGTGTTCGCGGTTAGACATGAAACTACTAAGACAAAATATTTATGGAGGTAATCATAAATATTAATTATAGTTAATATGAAATATGTGTTAGGCTGATTAAATGTTAAGTTTTGTTCATGCGGCAATCTTGCCTACAGAGATAAAACTCAGTAAACGCAAATGGTGGCTACAATTGTTTTGTTGTATACATTTTTTGTAAATAATCATGCAAACCTTGCCGAATTTTGCTTTAGAAATAAACAGAGCCAGTTAGGCACTTTAGTAAAAACCAATTTTAAATAGTTATTATTTTAATAAAACTAAATAGTGCGCTAATGTACTCCAATTATGGCAAAATGAAAACAGCATCATCTTAGATTGTTAGGGTAAAATATCGGTTATAATATCGGCGATTTAAATGTGAATTGCAAACATTTCCGATAATTAGGATATCGGCCGGTTTCAATATATCGGTACCGGTATCTGCTCAGCCCTACATCTAATAGCTGCATTTTTTGCACATGACTATTGTTGTAAAGATTACTGTATTCACCACGTATAACGTTTCCATGTTTACACCCTGGCAGCACCCTACCCTTCACCTACTAGGTCCCCAACCAAGGCGAAAGCTAGCTTGGTCGCCTTATCCCGCCCAGGCCTGATGCGTAGCATAAGGGCATAGTATAGAAGGGGTGATAGTGGGTGTCCAGTAGAGGTAGGCACGACCTGGAGGAAACAGGAAGCCCTAAGTGCTGGTCTCCAGTTAAGAAACTTGGCAGGCGGGAAGTCGCTGGCAGACCTAAACACCTACAGAAAGCTGGCAACGGCCGAGTGAGAACCTCCTATCCAAGGATTAGGAGGTTCTCACTCGGAGCTGGATAGGTGTCTCCTCCTGAAGAGTATAGGCGGAAATGGGTCGAAACAGGAAATAGCAGGAACTAGGTGCAGAAAGAAAGTTTGTGAAAAGGATAACACAACCATGCCCGTTTACTGTTGAAGCAATAAACATACATAAGCCAGCCCTGACTGTGGCTTGAGAGGCCGACCTAGGATGCCAACCAAGGTGCAGCCCCTAGTCGCGGTAGATGCGTAGGCTTGGGGGGCGAGGTTGACCGCAAGTCAACGAATTCTCTGACTCATACTGACTGAATGCACGGTGAGCTGTGAGCCTGTCCGAAGCCATAGCTGGATGATGGTGAGCAAAATCTAGGGCAGCGATTCGTCTGCTAGCGGTGTCGGAGGGTGTCCGGGCAGTGTGACGTTCTGCGAGTGAGCTGTGCGAGTCAGCTGGTGGTTGAAATAGTCTGGGTGCGGCTGGGTGAGTGACATTCTGCTGGAGAGCTGCACGAGTCAGCCTCGAACTGAGGACTGCAATTTCTAAATTTACCTGGACCACTGGGCTGACGCGGTGGTAGCGGCGTGGTAGAGAGGAGAGAGACGTTAAGCGAAGCGATGGCGGCGGGGGTGGCGGCTCGCTTCCACTTAGCTGCCTGGCCGGAGGGGAAGGCAGGCCCTAGCAGTCAAAGGGGTTGCGGGCTCACAGGAGGCAACACAGCACTTCTGTAACCTCGTGTGATGCACTCTGTGGTGTGTGACTGCTACATCTCTTCTTAGAGGGAGGCCATGGCTGTGGCGGAGGCAAGAGCAGAATGTGACGTCACCCGTGGCGCGTCAGAGATGCATGCTACAGAAGTGGAAACAGACTACCAGCAGCATTGCTCCAGAGATGCTTGTCGTGCTGAAAGACGAACAGACACCACTCCTGCAGTGGCGGCTGGCCCTTGTCACCGAGATCCACTCCGGTCCAGATGGTGTGGTCTGGGTTTCTATAGTACGCACCCCCACTGGATTGCTGAAAAGATCTTGTGTTAAATTATGTCCTTTGTGTGGTTAAAAAATATCTTTTTAAGGTGGACGGAATGTTGGGACTGTCCAAACTGACTTTTTTGTATTTGGCGCTCGCATGTGTTTTTTTGTTGGGTTTGTGCTTGGATGTTGGCTGGCTGGCAGTGAACTGTTTACATGGTAGTTAATGGATAAAAAGTTTTTCACTCCTCATTTTTTTTTCTTTGTGTTTGGTGTCTATCAGAGGAACTCCCCATTTATGCAAAAAATTTATTCGTGTTTTACTTAGGCTGTTTTTTTTTACTACTTTAGTGGCAAAATTTTACAATATATTTGTTTAATACAGTCAAATGGGTCCCATGAATTGAATTGTAATATCTACGTGCTTGTAATATCAAATTTGATTTATTTTTATTAATTTTTTCACCCAAAATCTCAAAAATTCCATTCCTGTTTAAATGTTTCAAGAACAAAAATAACATATTTTAAAGAAATATTAATTTTAATATTTTTATTATCTTCCGAGAGACATACCCTGCCTAAACCGACATATATTGGTCTTCCCCTTATTAGCAAAAAAGGTTAAACGCAAAGTTCCCACCAGGCAACTTTTTTTAGTGAGTTTATACTCCATTTTCACTGGCTTCTTGCAGGAAAATCAGTGGATATATTACTTAATTGTGTACTTAATATAGCAGGTGCATTATCTGGTCCTTGTGGGCTTTATACACATGTAACATATGATGGTAAAAATGTCCTAACAGTGTAGTGCCAATGGGGAAAATAAGAATTTTCTTTTACTTGTGTAGTTAGTTCAAAATTACTTAGAAATACTTAGGAAGTGAAACTTTTAAAGATATTACTGAATAATTTTGTTATTGTGGCATCAATGCAACTAGAATTTGTCTTTGAGCAAGAAGTTGACACACAAATCAAGTTGCAGAATGCCAATTTAAATAATTAGTTTGTTCATGAAAAATGGTTGACCCACCCACATGTTGCAGCTCCTTCCACAACGGGGTGGAAACAGCGGCGCGGAATGGTGCGTACGGAGGCGTGCACATTGTCCAGAGCACCCAACTGGACGGAGGCTGCATCCCGCACAGCCAAGAGAACCACCACCAGTATTACACAGGTTGGGGTCATTGTGGTCCTTGTTCGCTTCAGTTCCCTGAATGAGAAACAAAGAACCAAAATTGCATTCTTATATTCATCCTGGTGTAAACAAAACGCACACATTTTTCCACTGCTAACAAAATTAATTGTTGCTGCTGGAGCTATGTTGACTTTTGCTATAGTATGGTTTCGTTAACTGAGGCCATATACATACACTCATACTTTATACAATTAGTAGGATTTTTTAATTTACTTTTCTATATTCTTTGTAAGAGAGATTCAATGCCCAGCCTAGAATCACGGTTTTATTCTTTTTCTTCTTCTGACAAACTTTCTGCTGTGTTGATGATAAATTTATTAGTTATCACATGGTTCCACTTTTTTTTACAGATCAGGTTCTTCAATTTTGGTTACCTGATTTTTTATCTTCTGTTCCAAATTAATAGTTTTATGGTAAATACCAGAAATGATCCAGATATTACTGGAAAAGAACACAATTTTTTCTTTGTGATGTGTTAATTTTTAATTTTCAAGTGCTTTCAATAGGTACACCTTGGGAAATTGTTGCTCGAAAATAATTACATAATGTTTAGTATCATGTGCATTGTGTTTGTTGACATGTACCAAGGTTTAGTTCAAAGTTTTTGTATTTCCCGGGTCCAGTGCTGTAACCTGTACATTATTGACTGTGGCGCTACGATCGGCAGTTGTCATTTAAAGATGGCATGCAAACCATCAATGGGTGCGCAGCCGCCACAAACTATGCCGAATATTGCTTGGTAATTTTCCCATCCAACTAAAAATTTGGTGTTCCGGGCGGCTTATCATAAAAGTGACCACAGAAATTACAGTAGTTTTGTTCTGCGTTTAGTTTTCTGTTCGCGAAAAGTGATTTCGTTCTGTTGCATTTTATACTTCTGTGTAGTGTGTCGCAGTATGAACTATGCAATTGGTGTTATAAAAATGCACACTACTCGCGTTACTTCGAATTTGTGAGAGATTCAAAAACCGCTGTTCACGGTATAGTGTGCACTTCTGTTACCTTCTACTTTCAGCTGGTGTTTAAATCAGCTGGCTCATATGCCCACTGCATATGCATTAAATAAACAAAGAAAAGTCATAAGTATTGGAATGTGCACTATAAACACGAACGTGTTAATTTCAGTAAATAATATTAGTTTGCAAATAATTACTGAAATTCACAATTAGTTTTCTGTTTAGATATAAATTAATGCCTTTAACTGTGGTTAATATTTCAGAGGTCATGTAACATTCCACGTCTAGTACTGACAAATGGAAGTTGCAACTCTGTTAGCTCAATCGAAGAAACATGAAACTCTAAAAAGGCGCCAATAAAAATAAAGTCAAGTTCCGGTTTTTACTTTGTACTTTTATTATTCATTCCAATGAAAGAGTTCACATACAATCGTCAGGTATGCCGAGTACGAACAGATTTTACAGACAAACAAGCAAAGGCAATAGCAGCGCCGCAGTAAGAAAATACAGCAAACGACCTCCCACACCGGCGAAGAAATAAACAAAGCAGGTTAAAGTTTGTCGGTTTGGGGGTTATGTGCCTCGCCCAATGTGACCTCTGCGAGTGCTGGTTGTCGGTCCTTCACCGTTCGAGCACTGAGAGTCTACTGCTGGTTATCGACTGCTCACCGGCGATATGCATCCAGGGCTTTTATCTCTCATGGCTACCACCACTCCTCACCTCAGAGTGCCACCAATCATGACCAAATAAGGACATGGCATGTGTCACCACACCATATCGAACTGCGTAGCTCTCCGAACTGCGTCGTAGGTAAAAGATAATCTAAACCTTTTGGAACACAAACTGTTGACACAGTTCGGAAAGCTTCTATCACTAATGCTGACGCGTAACAAAGCTATGATTTCTGAAACTGCATACGGATGCCTTATAAACGAACTACCATGATAAACGAAAGAAAATGAACCGCGTATTCCGATAATTAATAACATTGTGTCATTACATTCATAAGAAAATATGTTTGGTTTAGGTTGTCAACACAATAGCAGAAGGGTTAAACGTGATTATTTTTCCTGTTACAAAAACAACTCTAAGACTGTTGAACGTTCACCTTTAAAAACTGTGATAAACTGAAATGTTCTGCTATTATGCGTACGTGTCACACTCATTAGAAAGGCATGCTTTTATCTAATACATTGTATTTACTCGAAGAAAACGAGCCTTAAACAATCATTAAATTGCCTAAGAATTATGTTTAACATAATTTACAAATAGAATTAGTATGCATAAATATCTAGCATATAAAATATTTCAATACAAATCTACTCACTAGCAAATGGTAGTTGTTGCTGTTACATTAAGAGTAACGAAAACAATTGTCATTATGTCGTGAAACTAAATGGTTGAACAGAATTGATCCAAATTATTCTACTTGCCACTCAGTATAAGTTTATTGAAAATGTGTGCAACGTTCATAACACCAACGTTTGTGAAAACCTACTGCTTTGCTTACAAATAAAATTACTTTTCAGTTACAAAACTTTAAATGCCAGCATTTACATGAACATAACTTCAGCAGAATAAGAAAAACATAATACCCATCTGATGACAATGTATTTCATGAAACTGAATCCACGCATTTAATGCAGAATCTTGTTTTGCCCAAAATTAATTACCTTGAAGTTTAGTCTTGGAAGCTTGTACTTTCTGTTTTATTTATCAGCTCATGCAAATTAAACAGTTTGGAAAGATGTTATAATGCTGTTTTAACATATTCCTAACACTTGAGGATTGTTTCATGCGCAGTATAAAACTTTTTAATGGCTTTATTGTTTCAAAATGAGTGGCATACATGTTGAGCTATTAACTGGTAAACTGGGAATCGCATAAATACCAACTAACACACACATTTATTTAAGTTCAGAATTGCAACAAAGATCACAAATATAACAAAATGTACTTCCAAAGTTCCTTTGAAGTTTATACACTTAAGTAGCACATTTTCCAGGTCGGCACTTTATGTGAGATTTCAAGATTTTGTGGGACAAGAAATTATCTGGAGATATTGCAGAAAGCAATAACACACAATGCCACCTCATTAAAAAAATTGTATAAAAATGTTTTATTTATTACGTTAATGAATAATTTATTTCAGGAGTTACAAACCGACGTTTAAAATCAGGTTATTTTTGGTCATGAACTGCTATCTTGTTGACACACGAGCGCGGACATAAAAAAAAAACAATGAACTAACTATCTTGACGTTGCATCAGCCAGGTGATGATGTGAAAGCATTAGAAACACAAATGTGTTACAATCACACCAAATTCTATTCTTAGTTCCATACAACAAAAAGAAACTGAATTGCAGGTGACAACAATTTCTAACTTTACAACTAGTAAGATGTTGAAACATGGAACTACTTGTAGTAGTTTTCTGCCAATTTAAATGAACATTGCAGCCATTGCTTACGTTTAAATAAATGCAGTTAAGTGCTCACCTTACTGTGAACCACCTGTAGTGGTGTGTGCTAGCCTTGATGTGTGTGTGTGTTGCCAGCAGGAGTACAGCTTGAGGTGGCTGCTGCGGACAAGCGGGAGCCTGGGAAGCAGTTGGACCAACTGGACAAGGAGAAGCTGCACATTGTCCAGTCTTCCTATAGGGAGCAGGTAAGAGCACTCTTTACACACTACTGCAGCCTCTTTCTGTAAAGTTTTGCAACTTCATGTATTGTGTATTCAACTGCTGTATAAGTCAGGTTCATATATTATTAAGTATCAGAGTACTTAACTTTCTAAATTTATGGCCCAAGCCAGTTTTACCATAGTATTAAGAAAGTTAACCTTTTGTTCAGTTAGAAGCAACTAACGTCATGGCTGAGGCGACACCCGAAAGGTTACGCAATTTAGGGAGGAGCATACGTGCAATGTGGCGCACGCAGCTTTCCTTGTTTCCTTCGGGGAAAATCCTTTTGTATATTTGGACCTTTCTTTAGATGAATATTTTGGCCTGTTTGTTGGTGGCCTGGGGTTCAGCTGTGGAATTCAGTCGTTAAGTGAGCTATGACCTCCTCGCCGGAGAATTGCGTGACGAGGCGGGTACACAGCTCACTCATTGATGGTATACAGAATTGTTGAAATATCCACAAGTGTGCAGATGTCAATTCTCACAACCTATTTGTTTATGGGGATCAACAGCAATTCAGTGTCATCTCGGCGAGCTTAATACATAACATGTTGGTTAGATCCTACTTGTTACCACATCGTCTAACTGCAATGTGTACGCTGCATTTCTGAGGCCCGTAACAAATACGAGCGGCCATGTGGTTTCAGCATGACGGTGCCCAGCCAACAGTTCGCGATGTGCGTGCGATCACCTGAATCTTGCATTACAGGGACGATGGATAGGCCGTGGGGGTCCTGTTCCGAGGCCTCCATGATCCCCTGACATGAATCCCTTGCACTATTTCTTTTGCGTTACATGCACAGCCTGGTGTATGAAACCACAGTGGAAGAGCACCTCGTCGCCAGCATCGTTGCCGCTGCCGGGATTATTCGAAGCAATGAGTGTTGCAAGATTTGATTGATAAGCACTCTGGAGAGAAGCCAATGGACATGCATCATACGTGAACTTACCGCCTCGCCATCTTGATATTCACTGCTCCTCCTGGGAATGCTGCCATAGTACTTGAGAGTTACTGGATATATGCGCAGTGCGCACCGTATAGTTCCACGTCCACACACACAATATAGTTCATGTTTTATTCCCTTGAGAATAGAAACACGGTGACCCATACTACCTCCTACCTCTACACGCACTAGGTGTTCAATGAACTTTGTTGTAATGACGCAGTATTATTAATTTTCGGGACACGTGCTCCATTTTCTTTTGTTTTGCTAAGCTTCGGAATATTTTTATCGAGTTTGAAATTAAAGCCGTGGTGGTTCGTTTTACCGTGATAGTTTGTTTATCGGGCATACGTTTGCCGTTTAACGTTTATCAGGCATCCGGTTGCCGTTTCAAAAGTTGGATTTTTGTTAAGCGTCAGCATTAGATTCGCTTTTTTCAGACTGCGTCGACAGTTTTACTCTACAAGTTCCTACGACACAGTTTCGATAACGTGTGGAGAGCGTGCGTGGCCAGGCCCTTATCTTAGGAGAGGCAGCACAAGTACACGTGTGCCTGTCACCACAGAGGTCAGTTGAATCAAGTCAGTTGTCTGAAGCAGTCGTCAACTAGTGCTCACCTAGGCCGCATCGGGCATGGCGCTAACCCCCACACCGGCAAACTAGAACTTGCGGGTGTGGGAGGTCGCTGCATTTATTCTTCTTGCGATACAAGTTTTTAAGAAATGAATTTAGTTCGTAAATGACTGTGGCGCTGTTCTGCATTTGTCTGTTTCTCTGTAAACGGTTCGTAATCTGCATACCTGAAGATCGTATGTGAACTGTGTCACTTGAATGGTAAATAAAAGTATGGAACAAAACAAAACCGGAACTTGACTTTATTTCATATTTAATTGGCGTCCATTTTAAAGAGTCTCGTGTGACTCCGTCTTGAGCTAGTCGAGTGGTAAGTTATAGCAGAGTGGCAACTTAAAGCCGGCTATAACTGTGTGCGTGCCACATTACATTGTACAAGAGCAAGACAGGTGAAGGTGCCTGTCAACGTGAGGAGCCTGGCTATAAGAGCGGACGAGAGCTGGTAATTAAGTAGTTGTGAAAATAACAATGTTATGGTTTACTATATATTATATTGTTTGTAGTTTATATGCTAAGTTTAATTGCTGTTTTTCCCTGGGTGTGGTCTACAATAGCTAACTCCATGCCGGTAAAGTACAAGCACTAGTATACCACAGCATAGTCAGAGATGGCCTTTGTCGCTGACAGATTGTCGCTTGAGTGGAGCAGTATTAAATTTTATTGTCTGTTGACGATGGGAGTGTCGCACCTCATTGTGTCGTTGTATTGTGAAACAATTTATGTACAATAAATTCGTTCACATGTAAGCCACGTGACTTCTATTCTACGTGATAGTTTCTCCCTTCTTTTTTGTATTCGGGAATGCTGAGGAAAATGTGGAAAACGTACAGGAAATTTTATATACAGTTTCCCAAACACCCTGAAATTGCAAGCAAAAAAAAAAAAATTATTTTTTGGTGTTTTAAAGTTTAAAATTGGTCTCTCTGCTCCTTCACCCTAAGGTTAGCAATAAAATGAAGTCATACCCAGGGACTGTCTTACTTTTAAAATCACAGGTGTGCTGAATGTTTTTTATCACCATTAATCAGCAATAGTATTAGAGTAAAATCCCGATGTACTGGGGGCGGCTTAACCTTGGAGCCACCAGTTAAAAGTCAAATATTGAACAGCTGCCGCCAGTCGTCCGCCGCTGCTATTAATAATCCACACGCACGCTGTTAATTACCTGGCTGCAGTCGAGTGATGCGGAACTGATTAATTTTAATATGAAAAATGTTCGGGTGCTACACTGAAGAGCCAAAAAAACTGGTACACCTGCCTAATATCGTGTTGGGTCCCCTGAGCACGCAGAAGTGCCGCAGGACGACGTGGCATGGACTAGACTAATGTCTGAAGGTATACAGGAGGCAATTCACACCACGAATCCTGCAGGGCAGTCCACAAATCCAATCTGCGCCAATTTGAGAAAGGGTTGCACATCTGTCACGTTTAATGATTCTCGTCAGTCGTAGTTTGTCCCGTTCTTTCGCAATCTTTTTCCGGCCGCAGCGATGTCGAAGATGTGATGTTTTACCGGATCCCCGATATTCGCGGTACACTCGTGAAAGAGTCGTACGCAAACATCCAAATGTTATCGCTACCTCGGAGATGCTATGTCGCATCTCTCGTGTGACGACTATAACACCACGTTCAAACTCACTTAATTCTTGATAACCTTCCATTGTAGCAGCAGTAACCGATCTACCTGCCGACCGCATTGTGTTACTCTGATTGGTTCTATACCTCTGTTATTTGCATATGCACGCCTATACCAGTTTTTTTTGGCTCTTCCGTGTATATTAATACACATTTTTAACAGTGAATATATGTGAAACTTGAAAGTATTAGGAATTCGGGGAAATTGTCGGACACCACATTTTCATTCATAATAATAAAGTATTTCATGATTAAAACTGCTGTCTGCTCATCAAAAGGGCGAGATTGTGTAGTTTGCAGTCGTTCGTACATGCAGGAGGGTAGTCGGGACAAAAAAAAAACAAATGTTGAATTGACCTCAGAAAGGCTTGGCGATTGCTGGTCGATTCCAAATTATTAGCAAGCAGAATCGCTTCACACGAAAATGTGGTACGTTAAAATATTTATAGAGCTCACTGAAAAGTTAAATTTCTCAGAATTTGTTTGCATATTTGCATTTTACACATGAAAAAAAAGTAATTTCATGGGGATGTGGTTTCCGAAGCGAGCTGCACGCATTGACCGACAGATGGCAGCATGGTCACCTATGCCTATTTCGCTGCTGTGTCCCAAAAGTTTATCTAGCACGTTCTTTTACAAGTAAATTTTTCGTCTCGTGCGGGCTCAAAGCAACTCAGGTTTGAAATATATTACAGCAAATAATTCTAGAAATATTTGAAAAATACTGTGTAATAGATGTGTAGCCTCTTCAATTAATATGAAGCATGCACATGGCAACGTTAGCAACAAGCACTAGCAGGACCTATGATTAAGACATAAACGAAGCTAAACTATCGCACACTGTGTTCCATTTCGTTGGTGTTCCATTTCGTTTAAACACTTACACATTATTCTAGAATGAAGTTTAATTTGTTACACTAATAACAGCTGTGTTGTAACGATATAAAATAAAATACATAGACATTTTCTCTATGATCTCCTTCCTGCCTGCATATTTCTCCAATGTTTGTCGTGCTAATGTAGGCTATCGAAATAGCCAACGTGAAATCTTATTTCAATTGTTCACGCATCAGCTGATACAGGATTTTGTGTATGTTATGATAATATAATTTATGATGCCACGCACTGGCTGTAATAAAATTGAATTCTTGTATGATTATGTTATTTGTTCACATTACTTACGTGTACAGTCTTAGGCCTAAAATAAACATTTTTCCGCCCATTGGTTTAATTGTGAAAATCGGTTATCTGTGAACCCTTAGCCAGTCATTACCCCAGATAATCTGAAGTTTACTTTAGTACAAAGTTGTGTCGTAGTAATTTGTGTTACCATACAGAAAATTTTTAATTGTAATGCTGAACCCAAGTGAAAGTTTTGACCCTGTAGGTTGAAAACCAACTTACAGTAGATCATGTATAAATGGCAGTATGGGATTCAGTGTATTGTAAACAAACTGCATATTACAGTTTATCAGTTTAGTTTGTGAATGAGCAGCTGGAGGAGGATTTTTTGTGCATTGCGAATAGTGTGTGTGTGCAGCGTATGCCATGTGTGTGGGTTGTTTCCCCGTAACACTTTGCATTGCCTGTCCAGGGAGCAGAGGTGCAGCCGCCCAGGTCGGAAGGCTACTCCGTTATTGAGTCGTCGGTGCCAACGGACCAGGCTGCAGGGGAAGGCAAAACCTTCGTGCTGGCCCCTACGCCTGCGCAGTTGGGCCGCGCCCCACTCCAGAGGCGGCAGTCTTTGGGTACGCCTCCTTTACCTGCTATCCCCTGCGGGTCGATTATGGATATTCCCGTGGGAAGTGTTTTGCTTATAATGTGGAATTTTATGTTAACTGCTTCATCTTGCCTGAGGCATTGTAACTATGATGTGTTAGCTTCATAAAATTTGCATGAGTTGGTGCTTCTGTTGCTTTAGATCTTTGTTTATTAACCACTAACAGATATATATATATATATATAGAGAGAGAGAGAGACACACACACACACTTTCTCGTATCACCTACGGGTCCACTCTGGTAGTCCCACCAAATGCTTTGTCCTTCCGCAGATTGCGCGCATATATGATCTTATGGGTTGGCTTGCTCCATTAACTGTGTGGGCGAAAATTCTAGTGCAATGGTTGTGGACTCAAGGACTGAATTAGGAGGACACTTACCCCAGACAACTCTGACAACGTGGAATCAATTCATGGATGGCCTGACTGGAATTGAAACACTCAACTTGCCACGCTTCATATGCCCTGATGTGGTCAGTGGGGAATTACTGGGTTTTCTGACACCTCTGAGAGAGCCTATGCAACAGTTGTGTATCTGAGGAGTACGAACACTGAAGAGAACGGATGTGTGCTTCTGGTAATGGCTAAGGCACGGTAACTGCTCTGAAACAAGTGTCTCTCCCTCGTTTAGAATTGTGTGGGGCTCATTTGTGGGCAAAATTGACCTTTTATTACCACAACTTCCTCGGCCAGTACTTGCATATCTCTGCCACCCATACATGGACTGATCCAGTGTTGCTCTAGCTTGGATAAAGTCACCGCCATACTTGTTGAAAACCTTTATGGATAATTGCATGTCTCAAATTCAAGAATGTGTTCTTCCTCAGCTGTGGAAACATTTCAAGTCTCAAGATAATCCGTTGGATTTTGCATCTCGTGGCTTACTCACTCCTGACCTTCTCTATTATGACCTCTGGTGGCATGGCCTCGCTTGGCTAATCCACCCACCTGAACAGTGGCCATTGTCCCCTGTGTCAGGGCATGATAACAATATCCCAGAGCTCAAATCTCCTCAACTCGCCTTGCTTAACACTAATGAAATTCCTGAAGAGCTCCCTGTATTCCAACGAATTTCATCATGTCCCAAGTTGGTTCGCATTATGGCTTATGTTAGGTGTTTCATCAGACGTGCCGAAACACAGCCTTGTAACAGTGGTTCCTTAACAAGTTAGGAACTGGAGGAAGCTGCACTTCTTGTACACAAATGCATTCCACATGCTCGCCTACATGATGACTTGAAACGTCTCAATGGAGGAAAGCCTTGCTCAACACAAATGCAGTGCTTGGCACACTTTCTGTATAGTGCTCAGGGCGGGCGGTTGCTTGTCCAGTGCCTTCATGAAGTTTGCAACTAAGAACCCAATCATACTGCTGAAAGACCATGCAGTGGTTAAAGCATTGGTAGATCATTACCACCTGCATGCAGCACCACAATTACTGCAGTATCTGGGTATAACTGAAATTATGGATTTTGTTAGCCTGATCCCTAATTCGATCTAGACTTCAAGTGTGTGCGGTGCTTCCGGTGTCGACCTGTGAACACTCCCTTATTTATGGGTGATTTGCCGGCAGAGAGAGTCACGTCCTCTGGAACCTTTGAGCAGACGGGACTGTATTATGCTGGACCCATTTCCATCAGACTAAACAGGTTACGTCGTGGCACTACTCAGAAGACTTACGTGTCCATCTTCAGTTGTTTTGCAACTAAGGCAGTGCACATTGAGGTTGTGACTGATCTAACTGCTGATAGCTTTGTTGCAGCCTTAACATGGTTTGCATCAAGGCGAGGATTGGGATTGTGGGAGCAATTTTGTGGGCTTGGCAAGGCAGCTGCAACAATCCATTTTCCAACTTCTCAAGTCTCCCATTGTTGAAAGTTTCTCTCTGACTCTCCATTATTTTTTTCATTTTCTTCCCCCAGCAAGTTCCCATCAAGGTGGGTTATGGGAAGCAGTTGTGAAGTCAGCCAAATACCACCTCAGGCGAGTCATTGGCAATCAGATTCTCACTTTGGAGGAGTTAATGACATTGTGTACTAAGGTTGAAGCTGTCCCCAATTCCAGACCATTAATACCATCATCATCCGACCCATGTGACTTTGCTGCTCTCACACCGGGGCATTTTCTTATTGGTAGGCCTCTTGTAGTTGTCCCTGAATAGTGTGATGAGAACAGTGATAGTGCACTCTGCCTGTCCCGGAGATGGAAAATGGTGAGTGCACTTTCCAATTGTGGACGTGGAACAGTACAGTGCGCAACGCGCATGTATCCAGTATCTCGCAAGTAGTCCGGCAGCATTCCCAGGAGGAGCAGTGAATACCAAGATGGCGAGGCGGTAAGTTCACGTATGTGGTGTGTCCATCATTATCCTTCTCTCTCGAGTGCTTAGCCATCAAATCTTGCAACAAGCTCTATTTAAATAATAAACTAAGCAGGCAAACTAACTATGTGCATGCGCAGCGAGAATGACAAGATTGTGGATCCTTGGAACTTAAGGTAAAGTCAGTAGCCAAGTTAAGGGGGATGAGCTCACCAAAAACTGATGTCTCGGATGGCGCCACTAAGTGTCTTACAAGCGCCAGCTATGCAAGTTGTGCACAGTAGCAACACAAGCTGACTCAATACACATGTGGCTCGGCTTATGTTATAAAGTTATTGTCAAACAAGAGACCTAGAGACGAATTACAGGGTTGGAGGGGGAGTTGTAATGTTGAATTGAAGTTACGAGTTGTGAAATATGAGGACGAACGTGGGGAATGTGTCATGTTTGGACTGTACCCGTTGAATTTGATAGCTTCCACTTATGTCATCAATTGTCCAGCACAGCCAGTCAAGCACCAGTGTGCTCTTCTTGGGATCGGAACCTAGAAGGAATCCACGTCGCACATGTAATAACACAAGCAAAGTGAGATGGCAAGGGAGCAAGGGCAAACACTGAGGGTAGTCGCATCAGGCGGAGATACATTTGGCCGCCTGAGGGTTTGAGGGTGGCTAGTGCTGGCAACCCAGGGGGGTGGTNGTGGGGAATGTGTCATGTTTGGACTGTACCCGTTGAATTTGATAGCTTCCACTTATGTCATCAATTGTCCAGCACAGCCAGTCAAGCACCAGTGTGCTCTTCTTGGGATCGGAACCTAGAAGGAATCCACGTCGTACATGTAATAACACAAGCAAAGTGAGATGGCAAGGGAGCAAGGGCAAACACTGAGGGTAGTCGCATCAGGCGGAGANACATGTAATAACACAAGCAAAGTGAGATGGCAAGGGAGCAAGGGCAAACACTGAGGGTAGTCGCATCAGGCGGAGATACATTTGGCCGCCTGAGGGTTTGAGGGTGGCTAGTGCTGGCAACCCAGGGGGGTGGTATCTATTTTATTTTTAGATGTGTGCAGGCTTGTACAGTGCACGCTAAGAGAAACACAACGCACAGCATACAATAAGAGTACAACAAATTTACTTTTTGGCAGATTTCCCTCAATTTTTCAACTTTTTTGCCCAAATATTTTATGGTTCCTTAAAAACTAGTCGTAGAAAGACAGACGCTTTAGATTGGGTCAATACAAAGAGGGTCTACTGGAATGTAGTATCCAGCATATACTAAGAGGTTTTTAAGAAGTTGCAATGGGTACAAACAAGCCAGGACTGGAAATATGCATGCACTGAAAGACAGAGAATATTGAGTGTGTTGCTGTGGAATGGGAGGAATATGTAGCAAGTGGTGTGGATGTTGCAGTGGTGGGGGGCTCGTCGTCGCAGGATAGCGTGGTGGTCGGCACGTCATCGGCCGAGGGACCGGCACTCGGTCCCGAGGAGGGTCCTTCGTTGCCACCCAGCCAGCAAGCACAGGTGCCGTCCTCCCCCTCCACCAAGAAGAGTTTCTTCAAGAAGAACGTTGAGGACGGCATGGATAAGTGAGTCTTCTCCCCTCTGCATATCTGCACATTTCACTCTCTTATCAATTCAAAACAGATTTGAAATCCATTACCACCAAAAATGTTTTATGTTCCTGCCAAAATTCTTTTATAAATAATGCTAAAATAGGTTTTTGTTTTTTTTTTGTCAGTTTTTGAATAATATTCATTACTAGTATTCACTACTAGTAGTGTACCAAAATGGCTGTACAGATTCGTAATTCTGATATTGATTATTTGATTATTAGGGGCCCTTTTTTACGGTAAATAAAATGAGCTGATATTGTCATTAAAGTTTCGCCATTTCATCAAAAAATATTTTTATTCCATCAAATTTTATAGCAAAAAAATTTATGAATTATTGCGAGAACATGAATCTGTTGTTTTTGTAACGATTTTGCTCAAACTAAGTTGAATTTGTTATTCATTATTTTAATCAATACAAATTTTAGTGGAAAACGTTCAAAAATAATTAACGATAAGGATGAAAGGAAAACCTCATAAGAGCACACTTGTCATGAAACACAAATTGTCACGTCACAGTAATTTTTGTGCAATAAATGTTGTACTTTATCGAGACATTTATAACTGCACAAGAACATTCACAAGCATTTTACATCACCCACATACAGCTTTTGTCCATTTGTAGATAGCAATATTTTAAATAGATCCCCTTCAGTTCAATATTACCCTAACACAAATCCACAACCTAAGTACAAATTACTAGTAAATATTTGGTTATTGATAAAATGAAAATACTCCTTGCATAGTAAAAGTGTTTCTACTAAGTGGCAGAAACCTAATTGTTTTTGTTTTACTGTCAATATTAAATTACACATATTTTCTTCAAATGTATTTGTCTTTTTACTTTTTATGCCCTCCACTATCACTAAATCACTATGCATACGGCACGGCAGTGTCTTTTCCCGCCCACTCAATGTTTACATCGCAGTTTTGCACTTTGGTTAGTTTATAATTTCATACATAAACATTTGCACGGGTTATAAATGTTGTAATTTAGAACCTACACACATGCAATGCAACTGCCGATCAGACGTAAAATACTACACAGAGTAAGCAATGAATGTGGCCGCCACATATATATATATATATATATATATATGTATTAATTTCACAAAAAGTTTGCGAATTCGCGCTTTGCGAAAGACATGTATGTCTAATTATCAGTCACTCAAAATAGTTGCACATATTATCAGTAATATTTCAAAGCAAATGGTTTTTCCTGAAAATGTTGGGCAATATATTTTAATAAGGAAATATTTTTTGTGCAGATGTTTTCTTATGTGTTTAAAGGTGGTTTTTCCCCCTTAGAGTTGGTGTTTAATAGTATCTGGCATAATATCAGCATTATTTTTAGACAAAATATTAATTAACTCAATAGGCAGCATCTTCTGAATAAAATTATATACCCAGAAGCATATATTTGACCTCTCTTTGTTCAAAAATTGTTTTAACATCAACCGGCTTGCATTGACAAGCATAAAGTTCATTTTCAGTGGCTTCTTGCGGAGAGATTGGAGGATTTATATTCATTAATTTCAATGGACACACGTCTTCTGAATAAACTGATATCCTGGAAAGGTCTATTGACACCTTTTGTCATTTATAATAATGCATATGCACCAAGCCTATAGTCGGTTCACGACGGGAAGAAACTTTTGAAAATCAACATTTGAAAAAACACCCTAGCCGTTAGCTACATGCATATAACATTACAAGCAGCGGCGAGCGCGGATACAGTTATGCCGTCAGGTTGCCAGCACAAAGAGAGTAAATAGTTCCAAAGTTTTAACGTAAT
>NQII01001775.1:114014-127548 GCA_002778355.1 Clitarchus hookeri
GTGTGTGGGGGTGTGTGTATGTGTGTGTGTGTGTGTGTGTGGGTGTGTGTGGGTGTGTGTGTGTGAGAAGGATGTTTCTATAATACGTATATTAGGTGTCTTATTTATTTTTAACAAATTAAGTTCCCTGGAAGTTTTTGTAAAGGAGAGAACAATTAATAAGAGTCGAGGTAATTTGGATTAATTATAAAGGTTTCCCTCATGTTACACTTGCCCACTTTTTACACTTTTTGTTGCTTTGTCCCCTTGAAACGTGTAAAAGCGGGGTTTCTTTGTATTTGCAAATTTGCAAATGCTGTTCATGGTAAAGTAAGTACTTCTGAAATCTACCTTTGAAAAATACTTGGCTGCCCATCACACAAATGCTACGATACATACTGGTATACAGGTTTCTAGTTAAGTTGGCAGCAATTAAAAAATAATTTGAGATTTGATGTTCTGTTGCAAGATTTAAAGATTTTCATTTATGGCCACTGAATTTATTGTTTCTGGTTTTGTACACGAGTACAGATTCCCATATTGTAACAATTACATTCCGTAAACTTCCACGATTTCACATGCATGGTTCAAAATGAAGTGATCAGGCCCATCATAATGTGATTTTACATATGGCAGAAGAATACAAGATTAGCATAAATGTAGAGCCTAATTAGGGTTTTCAAAAGCACTCATTTAACCATGAACAGACTTTAATATGACTTACATATGGTGGGATCAACTTACTTCCCAGCGAATTTACTGCTGAAGGCAATTTAAAATAATGGCACCAGACAGAATCAGCGAGTGAAAAGTGTGAGTCAATATGCTTACGGTTACAACGTGCGGTGACTGCTTGCTTAGCAGCGAGTAAGTTACGATACATGTCTTTGAATAGCCACTGCCGAGTGTCAATGTCAAGGAGGGTGAAGGTGAAGGGATTCCCCAAATGTTAAGGATGGGATTGATTAGCTTTCGGCCCAGGAGAACAGAGGTAGGGGTTGCATGGGTGGAGCCGTGATAGGCAGAATTAAAACCCACATTAATAAAATCAATGTCCTTGTCCCGTTTCCTGTTTCTCATGGTCTTTGCGTTAAAAGATGCGTGACTCGCCTTAAGATTTGGTATTTAAAATGTTCTACCTGATTTCCTTTAGGGAAACACAAAGTACTAGTATATTATTTAATAGATCAGCAAAAATTGAAAAGTCTGCTTCATCTGCAATGATGTTGACAGGAGCACTAAAAGAAATGCCAAACCCTTTCCTTGCATGTCTTTACTATAGTGGAAACAACATAAATTTAAAGGAAAGTGTCTATTAATACTAATATGTAATTATTCATACGTTTTAATCTGGTAAGTGGGCCTAAAATATCTATGTGTACATTTTCCCAAATGAATTTAGGTGTATCGACAGTGTGTAGGCCTATCTGCGAATTATAAAAAGGTTTACACCGCTGACAGTCTTCACAAGAACACACAAAGGCACCCACGTCATTCCTCAACGTCGGCCCAAAAAAATTAATAGCACTATTTGAAAGTGCTTTGTATCCCTAAGTGACCACCAAACACAGAGGCATGAAAATATTGTAAGAGCATTGGTTGATAAGAGGCAGGAACATTAATTTTGCGTGTGCACCTTAACTTCACTGTAAACATGACAAATACATCTCCAGCAACATAAGGAACTGCTAGACCCTCTTCAAAATACTCTTGTGGTGGAGTGGCAAGGTCAACCACATCAGTATGGTCTGAACCCATCTTGCAAGACAGCAAATGTGTTATCTCATCAAAGTGTTGTTTTAAAACTGTAGAAACCTTAGTAGTATTTCATTAATTGTGTGCTCTTTCAAATAATGTAGTATTAAAAATGTTTACTATGAACAGTTCTGCATCTGCATCCTTTCAGCTCAATTAATGATTGGCGGTGTTGGTACCACGCAGCTTCCATGCTTGCTTCTCTCTTGCAGGTGCGGAAGATGATACGGAATCTCTCGTCTCTGCAACACCAAAGTCCTCAAAACTGGTTGGAAACACCTTCTTTGGACCAGACTTCAACGTTGATGCATTCCGAAGTAAGTGGCCCCTGCAGTGTTCCGCACCGTACGTGATTAACCGTATTTCCTTTGGCATTAGCCTGTCCTGAGTAACGATAGCGTTAAGAATGTGTGTGCATCATATTCTGTGAGTGCAGGTAACGGCCAGGTGTGCAGCTTTGCTTTAGGAAGACATAAGACTTGCTGGATACTCAACTATGGTTTTTATTTTGCTGCATCTTTCACTTTGTTAATTCATGANTTCTTTGGACCAGACTTCAACGTTGATGCATTCCGAAGTAAGTGGCCCCTGCAGTGTTCCGCACCGTACGTGATTTACCGTATTTCCTTTGGCATTAGCCTGTCCTGAGTAACGATAGCGTTAAGAATGTGTGTGCATCATATTCTGTGAGTGCAGGTAACGGCCAGGTGTGCAGCTTTGCTGTAGGAAGACATAAGACTTGCTGGATACTCAACTATGGTTTTTATTTTGCTGCATCTTTCACTTTGTTAATTCATGANTAGGAAGACATAAGACTTGCTGGATACTCAACTATGGTTTTTATTTTGCTGCATCTTTCACTTTGTTAATTCATGATGATGTCAGTCATTTGATCTTGTTCAAATATTTTTGTAATTGTAATATCTAAAAATTGATATGGAAATTTTTTTATTACAAATATTTACCTTATTTACTCACTTATGAAATGCACCTTTTTTTGTAACTTTTTGAAATCTGTAAATGGGCTGCGCCTTACAATCAATGCCCTCTTCCTATCGGTGGTGTCTTGCATTCACCAACATATTCAACTAAAGTCCGTATAAAAAATTAAGTGGTTTGAATCCCACAAGGCTTTGAATATATGTATTTTTATACTGTTATTACAAAATTCACCAGCTAACAACATAGGTACTCTGCTCAGGAAAAATATTTGTTTCCAAAATGTAAACAAACCATTTGACCACAGATGAATAGGTTTCATAGCACAACAGTGTAAGAATAGAAGAGCTCTAGCGGTCGCACTTGCAACTATAATCAATTGGGATGCTATTTTGTTACACCACACTGTGGGACGTGGTATCTGAGTTACCAGTTAGTTTGTGATGTTGATGTTACAGAGGTTACGTAAACAAAGTATGCACAAACTTGGCAACTATGTGTTCTACGAGACTAAGAAAGGTTTAATAAAATTATGATAGATAAGAATTGGGATGTGAAATAAGATTACATTCCACGAGAAACAGGACGTGAAATGAATTTATCTTACACAATAAATGGGACAGGAAATAAACTTACATTGCACAAGAATTCAGAAGCAAAGTAAAGTTAACTACATGAAAAACTTTTGTATCAACAGAAAAGTTTATGTATCTGTCACTGTCCCTATCAGAATACTAATCTGGTGGTTCATCAGCATCAGTTGTTCACAAGGCCAAGGTAGGNTGTATCTGTCACTGTCCCTATCAGAATACTAATCTGGTGGTTCATCAGCATCAGTTGTTCACAAGGCCAAGGTAGGGCAAGATTACTTGTTTTGAGAGGGGAAGGGGTGCAGGCCTAACATTTAGATGGTTGTACTTAAATCACAGTGCATCTTAGAATCACACGTAAGCACTGAAACTGGGGTTGTCATAGAATCAATGGTATCTTAGACTCGAGTAAATATGGTAACTAGTATTAAGTAGTTCTTGAACCAATATAAAGTTACTTATATAAAATCAAAAATAAACTGATGCTGATATGTAAAAAATTATATTTTAATTTGTAGGGGTGTGCGTAGCTTCGCATTTTCGAAGTCGAATCGAAGACTTTTGTACCTTCGACTTCATCTTCAAGTGAAAATTCGAAGACTTTCACAAAGTGTTTTTTCCACCGAAACTAGTATCAAAACCAGCAGCCAGTATCATTAATAAGGGTGTGAGGATATTAAAAAATTCTAATAGTTGCAAATAGTAATTTATGAATTATTCACGTTCAAACTTTGAATATGTTATGCGTAAATTGTGAATAATTTACATTCCAGTTCCAATGGTTGTAGAGCTGTGCCGAACTTTTGGGAAGCAGGCTGTGAAAGGAAAAGGACAATGGAACAGATACTCAACTTGCACTATTTTTCAAACAAAGTTTGTAGTTTTCATCCCATGTTCCACCCTGCTGAGATAATCTACCAGCTTGACATTGAAGACAGTCTGGTAACAAGGGGAAGGAGTGAATGTTTTTACAGCCTCCACTTTCCTTTGTCTCTTTCTTCCTCTCTCATTCTTGTTAGTCGTACCTGACACACATCAGTGGAAGGCTGTTTAATAGGACAACATAACACAAATACAGTGTGGATTTTCTGTCTAGAAAAATTTATGTTTCTTTGCCTTTCTAATTTTGACATGTGCAACGATGGCATAANACAGTGTGGATTTTCTGTCTAGAAAAATTTATGTTTCTTTGCCTTTCTAATTTTGACATGTGCAACGATGGCATAACAGTTAACTCTGCGGCCCTAATGCCACCACCATCCAGTAAGTTTACTATGTAGCCTGACATTGACAAGGGTCCTTGGAGGAGGAAAGGGAAGAGGCCAAATGTTGATAGCCACCCATTGAAATTACTGTGCGGTTGTGGTGCCAAATGGGACTGGATGTATGGAGTATGGTAGTTTTTATAATGTTTGTAGGTATCTGAATGTGTAATGATTACTTTCTTGCAATAATTAAATATTTCAGTTTTTCAGCAGTACAAGATTAGGATATGTTTTATTTAGGGATGGGTCGAATAACCAAAAATGTCGATTCCGGTTCCGGTGCCGATTCTACAATTTAAATATCGGNAGAGAGAGAGAAGGGAGAGGAGTGTTGAAGTAAGAGCGAGAGATGAGATAACGGACCTTTCCCCTACACTTCCCTCCCAACATCCCATAACAGTTTAGGACTACCACTCCTTAATTGAGTTTATGACTACCACTCCTTAATTGTTTTTCCATCCAGAAATTTTTTCCTTTATGTTGGGGAAAAAGGGCGCGCTATAAATGAGTAAATACCATAGTTATTTTTGTAACAACAGAGTTTTGCCATTGCTGTGTAGAACCAAGAACCGAGTAATTGATGTTAACCTAAAATCGGTTCCGAGTTTTATTCCATTGCTCAGTGTCTAGTAGGCATACATTTTTTTGGAAGTAACAGCACAAATGAGTTGAATACACTTGAAAACTGTAGCCTACTATAAATAAATATATATATATATATATATACATATACATATATATATATACATATACATATATATATATACATATATATAAATCTTTGGGCTACGATTTTTTTTTTTAATTCCTTTGCATGATGCAAGCTTTGCTTCGACTTAGCTTTGCATTTTAAAAACGAGTTTCGCACATGTGTACTAATTTGTTTTGAATCCATTTGACTTACTGTGATTTTCTCGGTTTCTGTTTTTATGTAGTTCATTCAGATGTACATGCTGTCTCATACACAGACAATCTGCATACATATTGTATGTACTATAGAGAGTGTGTGTCTAGACGGTGTAGTTACACTGTGATTTTTTACCATTGTAATATATTGTACAGAATGATGTATGCAATGGCAATAGTTTACATATTAAATATTCTGTTGGGCGCCTTTCCTATTGTAGATAATATCACATTAACTCAAGTATGTAATTTACAATTATATGTCTACACAATTAAAATTTAAATAAGAGAGAAAAAACTATTCTAAATACTGAATGGAAAAATACTGTATATTCAAAATAATATATTTAATGAAATGAAAATAATTTTAAGACAAAATTAGATTGAAAGAAAATTGATGCTGATTGTGAGATATTTAAGAAATACCCATGTACTACAGCCTCTTACAAAACATATTTTAGAAGGGTGGAAAAATAAATCAACTATATTTTATTATTGTTGGAAATTATGTTGCTTGGACTAAAATTAAAATGAAGGTTCATCAAAAGTGTCCAAATATNTAAAAGTGTCCAAATATTTAAAAAAAATTAGATTTCCTTGGCTAGCAGTCTGCAGAACATTATTATTTTTTACCCCTCAAACTACTGAGGTGAACCAGAATTATAGTCCATACTGTATAAGAAGGCCATTTTCTGACAGGTCTGCGAAAGTAGCGCCACTGTTTACGTCTGACTACATGTGACTATGTATCCTTCCGCTGTTAGCTAATCCACTTGCCATTGTACTGTTATGCTAAACAAATTTTAAGATACTTTAAGACTGACATCTATCTAAAAAAAATAAGTAGGTTATACAAGTAAAAATATAAAATGTTGCAAATAATTAAATTTTTGCTAACTCTTTCTTAATTTGTCTGAGATAATGAATTTGGGTTAACATTTGAGAGACGGTCTGTTGTATCTAATATCACACTTTGGACGTTATAGCTAATATATTCGAGTTGGAAATATGTGATGTGGAATAACTTTACACTTGCTTAAAAACTATTCACGCGTCTCACTTTCTACAAACAAGGAGATGGGTTTCATGAGAACAATATGGCGTATAATTTACGTAGACGAACGATTACCGGCCGAATATAAATGACTTTTACTCCAAATCATTTTACATGAAATATATGTTACTTTAAAAATTATGCATAGCTCGTTGAAAAATATAACTATTGGCATTTGTTTGTAAATTCGTTATATATTGCGCAAAAAAGAGGTTCATTTCTGGCTGNCGCGTCTCACTTTCTACAAACAAGGAGATGGGTTTCATGAGAACAATATGGCGTATAATTTACATAGACGAACGACTACCGGCCGAATATAAATGACTTTTACTCCAAATCATTTTACATGAAATATATGTTACTTTAAAAATTATGCATAGNCGCGTCTCACTTTCTACAAACAAGGAGATGGGTTTCATGAGAACAATATGGCGTATAATTTACGTAGACGAACGACTACCGGCCGAATATAAATGACTTTTACTCCAAATCATTTTACATGAAATATATGTTACTTTAAAAATTATGCAGAGNCCGAATATAAATGACTTTTACTCCAAATCATTTTACATGAAATATATGTTACTTTAAAAATTATGCAGAGCTTGTTGAAAAATATAACTATTGGCATTTGTTTGTAAATTCGTTATATATTGCGCAAAAAAGAGGTTCATTTCTGGCTGNATAACTATTGGCATTTGTTTGTAAATTCGTTATATATTGCGCAAAAAAGAGGTTCATTTCTGGCTGGTAATACCTTGCATAGTATCCGAGAGATCGCGCGCACAGCGCGTCACGGCAAAGTTTGAGCCGCTGTTTTTGGATAACAGATAGCGTATTATTTTTAATTGATTGTTCTTAGATTACGGGCTGGAAATATATTTTAAATTTGTTTCGTTTCGTCAAATTAATAGAAAAAATAATTCAACAATATTATGCAATATTTCTATATGCTTTTCGAATTAATATCAAGGACGTGTTGAAAGCGAGGTTGGAGAGGGATGATATGACGTGAAAAAACTTTCTGAAGTGAGTACAACTTCAGAAAACTTTTCCGCATCGTATCGTTCTATTGTACATTTCATTTTGAACGCGTATGCGTAACTACATTATCACGAAGTTTAGATTTTAACACTAACGACCATTGTTTTGTGTCCTTTTAAAATAAAAAGCATTAATAAATGTAAGAACTCTTTCTTACCCGCGTATTTTCTGCTTTTGTGATGTGCATCGGCAGTGTACTTAGAATAGCCAACGTAATTTTGACTTTTGTTCGTTCGTGCATCAGCTGATACAGGATTTTGTAAATGGCACTTTGTTTTTGTTTCGTAAANCGAATTAATATCAAGGACGTGTTGAAAGCGAGGTTGGAGAGGGATGATACGACGTGAAAAAACTTTCTGAAGTTCTGCTAACTTCAGAAAACTTTTCCGCGTCGTATCGTTCTATTGTACATTTCATTTTGAACGCGTATGCGTAACTACATTATCACGAAGTTTAGATTTTAACACTAATGACCATTGTTTTGTGTCCTTTTAAAATAAAATGCATTAATAAATGTAAGAACTCTTTCTTACCCGCGTATTTTCTGCTTTTGTGATGTGCATCGGCAGTGTACTCAGAATAGCCAACATAATTTTGACTTTTGTTCGTTCGTGCATCAGCTGATACAGGATTTTGTAAATGGCACTTTGTTTTTGTTTCGTAAANTAATTTTGACTTTTGTTCGTTCGTGCATCAGCTGATACAGGATTTTGTAAATGGCACTTTGTTTTTGTTTCGTAAACATTAAGTTGCCACTCACTGACTGTCAGAAAGTGGCCTTCTTATACCGTATGGACCATATCATGGTCCCAAAACAAAAACATAACAAAATTAATTTATGTAGAGCGCATGCAGGATTGAAGTGGACGACGACAAACGGCTCCAATCTTCAGGGCCACAAGAGGTAGCCACACAGCAGCAATGTACATAAACCTTTCGACCTGCTTTATCTCTCCACGACAGCAAAAATCAGGTGACAATCCAGGTCTTCACGTAATATCAAATGTCCGTTGCAATGTCTCCTCCCGGAAAAGATCATAGAACCTACATTCAGGCGCATTTAAAACTTAATGCTAAATATTAAGTAGCCAGGAGAAACAAAAGCAATTTTTTTAAGCAAAATGAAATCTCTGAGATTACTTCACAACAATTATAAAAACCTCAAAATTCATTACAACTTTAGAAAGCTGCCCTAACATTAAAATTACAATATTTATATTTCCATTATAACTAACTAGGCTAGTAATTTAAAACATTAATTCGTTAAACTTGAGAAAAATTCAGAACAAAGGAAAGTTACTGACAATATTGTGTTTATACCATACAGCAAGAAAGATATAGATCTTGTGAGCATGTGTCTTCTGTGCATGGTCTGCATATGATGGCTTTTCAGTAATATATATTCTGTAAACTTTATGGTGAGAGGTATTTTTTTATTGCGCTAAAGAAATGTATCCAGAGGTGTTTCCAAATGCCAAGTTGATCTTGAAGAGAGACCCGTGCATCGTGGTGGTGGTGATGGTAGAGGGNATCCAGAGGTGTTTCCAAATGCCAAGTTGATCTTGAAGAGAGACCCGTGCATCGTGGTGGTGGTGATGGTAGAGGACTGGGGTGGAAGTGGCTAATGGAGGAGGGGCAGGGTAACTGTGTCGATGTGCTGGGTGTTGCAGATGCGACGGTGGGTGGTGCGGGAGACGGCGGGNATCCAGAGGTGTTTCCAAATGCCAAGTTGATCTTGAAGAGAGACCCGTGCATCGTGGTGGTGGTGATGGTAGAGGGCTGGGGTGGACGTGGCTAACGGAGGAGGGGCAGGGTAACTGTGTCGATGTGCTGGGTGTTGCAGATGCGACGGTGGGTGGTGCGGGAGACGGCGGGGAAGCAGGGTCTCCACGCACGCCCAAGACGCCCGGGGGTAAGGAAGGCGAGAAGGGCCACCGTCGCATCCTGGAACAACGTCGCCAGTTGGTCCTGGAGCTGTTCCAACAAGTGGGGGGCATATTCCCCAACACCCAGTCCACCTCCGCCTTCCAGGTAACTCTTCGCAGCTCCCTGCCCAAACTATTTGTCTTCTTCATTTTCACATGCACTGTGTTGTCGACATTAATCTAGCTGGCATGTTATCTGCGTATTTTCGTACAGGTGACATTATACATTCCATTTTCAACTAATAAATATTTGTAAAAAGAAATCAGTTTGATGTTGATTTCGACTTGCAAATTAGAAATTATTTTTCACACCGAAAACTTTGCATAGAGTTAATTTTCATTCCAAATAGCGAAACTACTGCCAAATCTCAGAAGCCATTATTTGGTTCCTTTCTTGGAAAATAAAATTAATATCTCATTTACAATAAAGAACTACATTTTCGGTACCAACGCCACGTGCAAATTTGGGGTAGTAAGATTTCTTAACTTCCAAGTTTTTTCTTTATGCTATAGATGCATTACCAAATACAGTCGAACCCCAATATAATGCTCACGTAAGTAACGTAAACAGGGATCTTAAGTAAAGGTTTTCAGAAATCTTTTAAAAATCACAAAAATTTATGACTAGAATAAAATATCTTTGCTATAATGTAATAAATTGCATAGAAAACATATTTAAAATATGTGTATATATTCCCTGGGCCACGGCAGTAATATGTAGGTATTTCCCAGTAGGTACCCTTAAATCATCCACCAAAACAGGAGGGAAAAAAAAAAAATTCAGTTAAAATCTGTTAGTAACTCCGGCCGCAACGACGGAGTTGAGTGTTCCCCATGGTGTGCTTGCGCTTAGCAAGATAGACTTCACGTGACATGTGGCGTCATGAAGTCTCCCCTCCCCTCCCTTACACTCTGGGCAAAGTCCAATTCAACACCTGACGCAGCAAGGCTGGACGTGTGTGCAACATCATGTTACAACTGTGCGAGCGCAGATTACATCTACCTTCACGTGTGTCTCATTTGTAATAGGACTCCTATCTGCTTCTGTAGGTATGCTTTTGTCTTAATAGTTTTTAATGCGTCAATCTGTCTTGCCTGCAATTATGATATTTCAGGCTGCAAGTGTGTGTGATGTATGAGCAAGTAATAAATCCCCCCCCNACCCTCCAAGACAAAGTATCTTTGGTTTTGCCGGAATTAATAAAAAAAATGAGCCAGCATTGTAATAAGTTGCTTCAATAGTACTGACGCATGACGGCCAACAGGCTTGGCACGTCCCCTAGTCTACGGGGGTTTTTAAGCGGGTTCAGGCAGTGAACCCCTGCATTTAACAAGCTGGTATCCAGAGTCTGCAAGCTACGTACGTGCTGGAGGCGGCTAGGATGGCTATTGAGGCTGGCTTACCACCTGCCCTGCAGGCCGGCACTGAGGCTGACTGTCGAATGGCTGATGTGAGCGATGCTCCAGGCCCCGACCGGGGGTGGCTGGTGCACGGCTGAAGCTGGCCGGTCCGAGTGCTGTTGGGTTCCGAGTGGTGGCAGCAGACAGCGTTGATCGACGAGCGGCGTCAGCGATGCCCAGAACTACAGGTAGTCCAAGTCGAAGGCGGACGATGACTGGGTGTGGAGTCCCACTGGTCTTCTGGTCTTCTGGGGTGGCTCAAACAGATATCTAGGGGTGACTGAGGAGTGAGGCCCCTGCAGTTGGCGGGCGGTTTGTGCCTGTTCCCGAGCGGGGAAAAGGCTGAAAGCAGACTGAGTTGTGTTACTTGGCAATTGGTCAGCAGTAGGAGCCGTAGCTGCCTTCTTATCTGCCAACTTAGTCCCTCCTCGTCGGGTGAACGGCATGGAATAGGTTCTAAGGGTCATTGCAGCAAGCAAGGGGCATGTGACAGAATTCCCTAGCTAGAGTACCCAGATGCAATGTCACGCCGCATCGGTCCTAACCCTCCAACCGGAGAATTTCACGCGATGGATGGAGCGGGGTAGCTGACTTGGGGTAGTGCTAATGCTTCTTCGTGAGCCTCTCAGATGCGGCTGGGTCACACCTCATCAGGCCTGGCACTCCAACTGGCGAATTTCACTCGGTGGATGGAATGGGTTAGCTGACTCTGGTGGTCCAGTTGCTTCCTTGTGGAGTGTACCTAGTACGGGGCTCTATCGTACGTGTGCGCCAAGTGACTTTGGGTACTGGACCTACAGTATGGGTAGCCGGCAAATCGTGTGGTGTTTTGTGACGCCCGTGGCTGCCCAGTTAAGGGAGACCGCAGTCCTACTCTGTGGGAAACTGGTTGGCAAGATGCTGTCACCTGCCTCTCTGTTGGGGGATGGCGTTTACAAGGAAGTAGAGAGGTACAAATCACCCTTGGAATCAGAACACAGTGAATAGACGCGAACATATTTATTTTGAGTAGAATAAACACTGTGATCTGTACTAACTCCTAGGCTTTGGTGATTACCAAGCAACTGCCGGAAGTTACGTAAATAGCAAGTGAAGGGGGCCTGTTAGGCAAAGAGCATGTCTAGAGCCACTAATAATAATAAAGAAGTCTTGAGAACGACTCTAACCCTACTGTTGTCTAGTGGAGTCCTGAAGAGACGGGGCAAACACTCCCAAATGGAGTGTGTGTAGCGGGGGTTGAAGCAAGCTTCACTGGTAGTAGATCTCGAAGAGACGTCGGGAGCAGAGAACCCTAGCATGGCAGTGGTAGGGCGAGCTGCTTCGTTTTCAAGGCAGAGATTGACAATGCGATGACAACTGGCATTCTGAGGGCTCGTCCAGCCTTAAATACGGTCAACAGCCTCCCTTCGACTTTCTTCTGGGGTTCGGACATCTTTGGTCTGCTTGCTCTTCCCTTCGTGGGTGGCGTCATCCCTCGCTGCGCTCTCTTGGCAAGGGATGGAAGCAGAGTAGTTGCGAATTTAGTGCAGCTGGCTACGTGACCTCATCAGTCATCTTCTGGGTATAGCTGTCTCGGGTTCGTTCTTCTGGCGGTTGCTGTGACGTCTCACCGACTGACACTATGTTGGAGAAACAAAAAAGACATTGGCAGCTTACGCATCATGCATTAGTACTCACTTCATTTCTTTGGTGGGTGTGGCGAGGGGAGGGGATATATGTAGCTCTACTTTCTTCCTAAAATAAGCTACAGGGTCTCTTCAACAGTTGTGAGTTAAAAAAGTAGAATTATCAGTACATGTCCTAGAACATGTGTTGTGCTTTTTGTATTTATTATGTATATATATTTTTTAATAATTGGTATTTTGCCGTATTATAGTAGTTTCACAATAATACAATTTAAGTTTTGTTCAGTACGTTATTCATGATAGTGTGTGTATAAGTTTGTAGTTTAAAATTATAATTTGTGTGTTGTTTTAGTGTCTTCCCATTTAGGCCTTTACTATACCAGGTTGGCACTATAATAATCATCATCATCATCATTATGATAGCAGTTCTATTATGTAGTGTTGTATTTTAATTTTGTGTTACATATTTCATGTAAGGGGCCATGTTAGCCGTGGAATTACACCACCAGCCCTTCACAGTGGTCATCTGGGTTCAATCCCCAACATATACAAGTGAGGATTTTTTGCACGTGAGGAACATGGCAGATGGTGCCAATGACGGGTAGTAGTTCTTATCAGTACACTATCGTTGCTCTGCGTACCCCTCGTCTCATATTGTCAATCTTCATAATATCTGGTAACAAGGGACACGTCCTCGGATAGGCAGCGTCCTCGGATAGCCAGCGTACTTCATTTTGCTTCAGCTGGCTCTAATCTTGTCTCTTCAGTCAAGGTAGGGTCAGCATGAGGATGTCACTTTGCATTTAGTTTGTCCCCATGCCTGGTGAGAAGTGCAGTGGGGGAAGGGCATGTTCACTGTAGCGAGCGTTGTGGTGTCGCAGGAGGAGCACAAAGACATCTTCCCCAACAAGTCGAGCCTGCAGCTGAAGATCCGCGAGGTGCGGCAGAAGCTGATGAGCCAGCAGAACAGCCCCATGCCGTCGGGCACGGACTCTGCTGCCACCACCCCAGGTATGCTTCTCACTACAACACTCGTGGCTGCTCAAAGAAT
>NQII01001775.1:127860-144988 GCA_002778355.1 Clitarchus hookeri
CCAAACATAATATACTTTTTTACAGTTCAACTTTAAAACTTTAAGGTGGTCACCTACCTGAGGGTTGAACTGTCTTGTAGTATGTTTTGAATACACAAGACTATTAAATGTGTCTCCGATATGTTTTTCTACGAAAAGAAAATATACTCCGGATGAGGACCAAATGCTATTTTCAAGATATCACTCATGGTGTAAATTAGTGGCCGATACTCAAATTTTCTCGATACTGATACCTTGATTGAATTCAATAAGTTAGCTTTTTGATACTCGATACCTTTACCGATACTTGATACTTAACATTCTTAATAATTATTGGTATACATGAGGCCACTAGTTGGACCACTTCAGTAGGAGTTTTAATTTTGTCTCCGTTAGAAATGGCATTCCATCGAAAGAAATATATTTCACTCTGCCAAAAGTGACTATTGTGCTTTTGGAAGCAAACAATTCCATCACCTGCTTCTCTAGGCCTGTTTCCTGAGGCCAAAGTTCAATCCATACATCTCAATAGCATTCCAGCCACTGTATTTCCATTACATTCTAAAGAAATTATCACATTTTATTTTAAAGAAGCAAAATAAAATGCATGCTGATCATGATAACTAGTCGTTTTTATAAATGTTTGCAATTTCATATGGCGGCAAATCAACAATGGTTAGATCCCAGCGGATGTCCATATAGAATAACTCGTTTAGCAGTGTGATAAACCAGAATTATATAAAAAACCCAGCACACACGCATTTATTTTCACAGTAGCATTTACAGAAGAACATATTTCTTCTTTATTGTTTGCAGCCCAGGTAATAGGCATGTAGGCCTAAATATTATTGTTAGCGCGGTTGTGCGCTACCATCGCTTTTATTCAAATACCACATGGCGCCATGTAACAAATATATATAACATTCCAGGGAAATTATAGCATTTTATTTTTGCAAACACATTAAAAAGTATGCAATTCAGTACATTGATGAGAGCATGAGAGAGCGACATGGTGGACACGAACAAAACCAACATGGTGTCACGTCATTGCCTTGCTGGAACATGAACAAACAGCACTAATAGTATCGCAAGCTGGTTCCAAGAGTTTACAATGGAACGTTTGCATTTACAAAGTATTTCATGTACAGTAAAGCTTCGCTATAACAAACTCCAAGGGACCCAAATTACCACTTGTTTGTTATAATGAAGTTCTTTATACTGAAATCAAAGATTTCAGGCATCGCAATTTGTTTCATCAATAAACCACTTGGAATTGTAGAAGTGTACGATTTTAAATATGCCAGTAATTGTAGTGTATATGACATTTTATATGTAGATAATCATACGTAAGTTGGTATGTACTACATAGAAACAGTACCATAAAGAGAGTAAACCGTATATGAATTAAGAATACAGTACTACATAAAATGTAGGAATACCTTTAAAATATTCCAACTTACTGCAGCAAAACACCACCCAAGAACATTCTGCTGATATAAACTAAAATGTTTTAAGCACATTCAGTTAACAATAAAAGTTACGTACATACATGAAACCATTTCAAAACAATACTGAAGAAAATGAAATATTTTAAGAACAAAACATGACACTTCAATTGATTTCAACTTTAGATTAGAACTCCCCGATGGATGTCTGCTTCTTCATGTCTCTAAGTTCTTTAGTTACATCTCTTTCTATTTTTTGTAGTGATGACATGTGATGGGATAAATTTACAGATGTCAGAAAAAGCCTTTCTAACACATCCAATGCATTACAGATTTCTTCCCGTTGAGGACGTTTGATCTCGGTTTCCTCTTCTGAGTCATTGTCATCGCTGCTAGCCTGAATGTTCTCTGCGGGTATCTCGTCCGTGACAGGAGAGCAAGTGGATACCTGATTATCCACTGACACAAAATCACTGAATGAAGTTTCATTAATGTCAAATTTTTTCTTCATTTCTACCCAGGCAGCTTCACACTCCTCTTCTTCTTTGGTGCAGTCAACTTCCTGTGTATTTGCTGGAAACCCTGCCTTGGCAAAACAATTTGCAACTGTGGCAGGTGTGATTCTGTTCCATGCTAACACGAGCCTGTGCATGGCCTGAAGAATGTTCCACTTCAAGGAACTTCTAGCATCTTTACCAGATTCCATTTGGCGCAGAAGGAATTGCACCAGTTGCTTTTTGTAGTCTTTTTTGACCTGTGCTATAATCCCTTGATCTAGTGGCTGCAGGGTACTGGTGCAGTTTGGAGGGAAAAAAATCACTTTGATGTTCTTCAGTGCTGATATGTTAGCATTATGAGCAGGACAGTGATCTATAAACAGCAGAATTTTCCTATTTTGCACCCCCATCCTACAATCAAAACTCTGGAGCCATTCTTGAAATAATGATGATGTCATCCATGAACTTGAGTTGGCTTTGTATTTGCAGGGAAGGTGTTTCACATTTTTGAAACATCTGGGTTTTGAAAACTTCCCAATCACTAGTGGTTCCATTTTCTCAGACCCATCACTATTAACACAAAACAGAACAGTAAACCGTTCCTTACTTTTCTTTCCTCCATGACAGGTTCGACCTTTTACCTCCAAAGTTCTGTCTGGGAGAAGATTGTAAAAAACCCCGGCTTCATCACAATTAAAAATGTCTTTTTTTTCATATCCCGAGATAAGTGTGTCAAGATTTTCCTGCCATTTTTCCTGAACCTCAGGATTAACAGCAGCAGCTTCTCCACATACTTTCAAAGTGGTTAAATTATGCCTTACTTTGAACCTATGCAGCCAACCACCAGAAGCCTGAAAGTTTTCAGTGCCCAATTTAAGGGCTTCTTCTCGTGCCTTTTCCTGAAAAATATTTCCGCCAACTGGTATATTTGATTTCCTGGAATGCATTAGCCAGTCAAACAATTTCTTCTCCAGTTCTTCATAAGGTGAAGGGCGCACACGTTTACGTTCAGGTGACAAAAAATCATTCTCAATTACAGTGCGTTGGGTTAATATCGTCGAAAGCGTGGATTTCTCTATTCCAAATTCGTTAGCAATATCATTTTTTTTTCTTCCGTCATCTACTGCTTTTAATATCGCCAATTTAGTTTTTAGGTCAATTGCCTTTCGTTTTCTTGTCAGCATTTTTAATGAAGTGTGAACAAAAATTATCGTACAATTCACCAACGAAAACTAAATGTAAATTAGGGATGGGTCGAATAACCAAAAATGTCGATTTAGATTCTACAATTTAAATATCGGTTCCAGTATTCGGTTCTATGTATTTTGAATACTTGCCTTTTGCTTGCAACTTTATTAAACCAAGGCAGGTAAAATTCATTAAATGTTTTATTTAACCGTTATATGGAAGAATTGAACAATAACAAAGTGTGAAGATAAGTTTTAATGTATACAGATAAACTTGTTGTATTAAATTTATTTAAGGTTAGTAAATATGTAAAAAATTATTCTTTTTTTACATTAATATGTGGTGATTGTGATATGTTTGGAAAATACTTTAATTAAATAACTCATGGCCTCCAAACCAAAACATTGTGGCGTGCTGTATGATAAAGGTAACCTAACCTACAAAAGTTCGTTAAAAGAAGGTCAACAGCTGGGTGGACGTCCGGATTTCTTATCTTTTTTTTTTTCTTTTTTTATGGTTTCTGGGTGGCCCTTTTTTTTTTTTGCATCTTTTACAGTGACTCTTTGGTTTTTTTTGCCGTGCTGGAATGTGACACCCCGAAAAAAAAACGTCTCTTCCTCTCTTACTCCCGACCCGTGGCCTTCCTACCAAACAAAGAAGCCTTGGAGGAATGTATCGATCGGCTAGCAGTGTTGTTTACTGGGGAGGGCTAAGCTAAAGAGAGAGAGAAGGGAGGAGTGTTGATGTAAGAGCGAGAGCTGAGATAACAGACTATTCTCATATACTTCCCTCCAAACATCGCCGAACAGTTTACGACTACCACTCCTTAATTGTTTTTCCGTGTAAAGCACTTTGCCGCACCACGTTGTACTGTAGTATCTGCTGCTGCTAACGTAGTTCTCCACTGAACCGCCGGCAAGCGCTAGTTGCATCAGCCAACACAAAAACTTGTGACCAACTACACCACCAAAGAACTGCAACATCTATGAGAATACCAGTGAAATTGTTTATGTTTTCGTAAGTGTCCACGGCGTTTGTGGATGCGAAAAGTTAATTTCATTTCCGTTTACAAAAAATTACTACCAAAATTTTTGGATTCGTGAAGCGCAAAAGGTGTTCGTTAAAGCGAATGTTTTATAAATCGACCGTAAATTTTAAGCGAAAAATTCGTACTACTGAAAATTATTTACATGTGAAAGTATAGCATTTTGGCGGGACCAAATGGTTTGTTCGTACTAATGAAATGTTCGTTGTAATGAAGTTCGTTGTACTGGTGCTTTACTGTACTATAATTTAACTATGGTAAAGAAATTCTGTTACCGAATCATGACTGCAGTAGCAAGAAATTGCCAACACATGCAAACAGTTTGCACTACCTTAGCTAATAGCACTGCGACCGCACTCACCAAACCTCAGCGCTTGCACAATCTACTCCCTATTCAACCAAGAATATACGCCTATGTAAACTTAGATTCATCCACTACGCAAACAATGATGATCACTAAAAATAAAACAGTAGGATTACTGAAAGTAAAACTGCCAACACAAAGGAAATAAATTCTTTTTCTGATAAAAGTGTTTATTTGTATTGCAAAGAACTTTGAGAACTTATGTACCTTATTTTTAAAAATTAAAATACTAATATTTTAATTTATTGAAAGACACTGCAACAGCAATTAAAAATTATTATTCACATATACAGTACCGTTGCACTAAAAACTTTCAGGCCAAAGAATTTATGGTACTTGATTCTAACCCGCACCTTGCTTTTCAAATTTATTTTTGGAAAAAAAGTGTGGGTATAATTGAGTAAATACAGTAATAAAACACAGCTAATAACATCACAACTGAAGTGCTCGACACTTTTTTCCCCAATAGCAGTTTTTATAACAAGGAATTAATTTTTTTCAGTTTGAAGAAATGGTTTTGGCGATACCTCTCGATACTATCGGTATCAAGGGTATCATGCTATCGAGAATCGGAACTGGCCCATCCCTAATATAAATATGGTTTTGTAGCCTCCAACATTGTTATAAATGGCCTTTTCTAATTGCCGTGTCTTAATAATGACTGAAGAGCTAATGAACTGCATTGTGTTAAAAGTCAAAAAGTTTTGTAAGGCATTTAAAATCAGTGTTAAGTGAATGCTTTTGTTGATGATATTTCATTAAATGTTCATTTGTAATTCATAATTAAAAACAGAAAATACCTTTAAAATACTATAGTGAGATTAAAAGCAATAGTGGTGATCTTTACAAAAAAACAGATTTACGTGCGTATCGACGTCGTTGTGTGTGTCCGCAAATGTCAAATTGTGGTGATTTTCAGGACATTTTTGCATGACATTCTCATGGTGGGGGTACAAAACATGTGGAGTCATGGTATTTCTGATACATATGTTCTGACTGTTATGAAAAAGCCTCTAACAATAAGTGAAACTGCCACCTTTAAACAGCAAACATCAGTAAGTACAATATGTACTTCACAAAACATAGCAACAACATTGCATCTCGAGTGTGTGGGGAGCACGTGGACACAACTATAGTCCATCTCGTATATGAAGGCCACATTCTTGACAGTTGACGATCGCCACGCCAATGTTCACTTTTTGTTTATGTATCCATTCGCAATCAATTGGTGCGTCAAGTGAAGGCTTTGATGCTACGAGTCAGCGCGTCCAGGAGGTGTTGCTTCGTGCGGCAATTGGTGAACTACTTTTGTGGCGCGGCAGGCGGCGAGAAAGACCTCAAAACGGAGTTTGGAGGGCGTGTGTAGGGTCTTTCGTAAATGCTATACACAAAATATATGTAACTTTAAAAATTATGCAGAGCTCCCGAAAAATAAAACTATTCGTATCTGTTCGTAAATTTATATATGTTGCACGTGGAACTATTTTTTTCTTTTTTGTGGCCTGTAATGCTTCAGGAAAAATGCAACAGGTAACATGCACATCTTGTCCAGAGTGAAGTCTGAGCTTCTTATTTTGCTCAATAGATAGCGTATTTTTTAAGTTGACTTCTTCTATTACCGGCTCGGAACGACACGAATTAAAAATATATTTCGTTAAATTATTAGAAAAATAATTCAACAATATTATTTAATATTTCTGTATGCTTTTGGAATTAATATCAAGCACATAATGAAAGCGAGGTTGGAGAGGGGCGATTAAGACGTGAAAAAAGGATTTGAAATTGCATTTCACTTGGATACGGATAGTTTTAACTTGCCTTTAATTTTGAACACCTATACATTTCTACTTTAGCACGAAGTTTAGTTTCTAACACTAAAAATCGCTGTTTTATGACCACGTACAATAAAATGTATTAATTAACCTAGGAACTCTTTCTTATCCGTGTATTTTCTGCTTGTCTAATGTGCGTCGGCAGTGCACTCAGAATAGCCAAGGTAACATTAACTTTTGTTCGTTCGTGCATCAGCTGATACAGGATTTTGTAAATAGCACTTTGTTTGTTTCGAATACATCAAGTTGCCACTCGCTGACTGTCAGAATGTAGCCAACTTACACTAAATGAAGCATACTGGGAGGTTATCCTGTTGGGTGGGGTTGCGTCAGGTCTGCGGCAAGGGAAAATGCAGCTGATGGGATGCACCTTGGCGTGTCGCAGGTTCATCGACGCTGCTGCTGTCTGCATCACTGATCCCAGTGTCTGGGAGCAGTGCTACCACCATTCCTGCCTCGTCTAGCAGCTAGCCACTGGGCTGGTAGCCTGACCTCGATGCCTGGAAGTGAGTCTGCGACGCCGTCGTGCCCGATGAGCGCAGGGAGCCGCCGTGTCGGTCTGTGTGGCCACAAAAACGGGGTCGAGTGTGTCTGCTAGGAGAACTCGCCACGTGTGACATTGCCAGGCTATAGTTGATTTGCTGATACCACGGTGACATGATTTGTTTTTATTTGAGGAGGAAAACTTTAGAAGGTTGAGCAAGTTCGAATTCTATGTGCAGATGTTGTTATAACGTGACCGTATCAGTATTTTATTTTCATGAAAACGGATGCGGAAATTTAAGCACATCCATTTGTATTAACGTTAATTGTACAGAAGTGCGTAGAAAAAAGCATATTTGACGTGCTTGCAAGTTGTCGGTTTTAAGATAGATTGTCGTGTTATGGCGATTATCATTTACGTGGTGTTTTTATCATTTTTTGACTGCCTGATGTAATTTTGTTTTTCCTTCTTTTCTTGTTAATTTATCAGATTTTGTTTTATATTCTTTATGTGTACATCATACATCTTGTATTAATTATTATCTGTACTCAGTGCGTTGTAACCAAATTTATTTTTTATATTAGTATTTTATTGTGAATATTTAATGAAATGAATATAAATTATTGAAGTACATAAGATTTAGACATATGTTGAATTGTGTGTTTTAAGTATAACCATGTTGCTGAATAAGATATATATGTGAGTGTTTGTGTGTGTTGATTTAGATATTGATAGTTTTTGTTTATACCATTCTTTGACAATTATTGATGAGAGAATTTTGTGCTTCTCGGTGTCCTCATATTCCCACAGATAAGATACTTTATTTTTGTAGTTCTCAAGTTATATGTGTCCAAGTGCAATTTATGAATGCAGATGGAATTTTTAGTTGAAGACTGGCAACTTCTCGTGATAGTACAGTGGAGAAATTTCTTTGCTTTGCATGTGTAAGTGTGAAAACTCTAGCGATAGTCACGAGCACCAAGTGAAATGCATGGATGCAGCAGCTCCTTTTAAATCTCTGCAAATTTTTAACGTGAGAAATAGTAACCACTCACATCCATTGCTTTTGGATGTAAACTTGAGAGATCCCCTCTCCCCTTTCCCAACCTAAAATAGGTTATGGGTTAAAATTTTTAAAAGAAATTTTATTTATAAAATTTTTTAGTTGTTTGATAGAGATTTTTCCTTCAATTAGAGTTGGGCTAAATATTGTATTCCATCTCATAATGGTTGCACATTTTATAGTAAAAATTTCAATAGAAATTGAAGTAGGGCTATTGTGTGTGAATCATAGGTTATATGTGTATTCGGAAAACAAACATAAATAGCTCTTGTTTTCAATTTAACTAGCGTTAGTTATGCTAATGGTCGTCTGCACTTGACATCCGTTCTCTGTAAGGGGTGCAGAGTTTCATTCAATTGTTTGTTTGTGCAGACTCTAGTAACCTGGAGTGTACTGCCGCTAGTCTCTCTCACAAATGAGTGCGCTTTTATGATAGCCAGTGTGTGGTGACATGCCATGCAAAAAACCATCAACTTCATGAGTGAAAAGGAAAACCATGTGGGCAATTCTGACAACACTACTGTGAATTCTCTATCTACCATAAATGCATGTACTGAAATCTGTATCCACCAAAAATTTTAAGTGGTCCCAGCAAAATTCCTATTTAAATAATGTTCAAAGTGTCTTCTTCTATTGTTTATCGAATATTGCATCAATGAGAGAGATTTTTGGTCCCATCACTTATGATTTTATGTAACGATCGTTTTTAAATTGTTTGTTTATGCAAACATCTAATAACTGGGTGTGAAATACAAAATACATTATGCGTGATTCTCTCCTCCGCAGTTCAGCCGTTGCTTGACAGTCGAAGGCGAAGGCGCAGCGGTCTTGCTTCCTCCCCTTGCATTCCTGATGGAAGGGGAAGCGTGGCATCCTTGCATCATCTTTATCTCTCTCTCTCTCTCTCTCTCTCTCTCTCTCTCTGCGCACGTGTGTGCATGCGTGTACACACACATGCCACATGCACGTGCAGCGCGCACACACACACACACACAGAGTAAAACCAGTCCCAAACAGAACTTGGTGGGATCTAGAAATTATTTCTGTTTTGGCAGGTTTCCGTTTTAAGCTGGTGACATAATTTAAAAAAAAAAATTAATATTTTAATGATTGAAATGAACAAGGAATATCATATTTGCAGCAAAATACAATATGTAGTGAATGGTCATTACAGTACCATATAGGTGTAGTCCTTATGTCGATGCACGTCCGTCTAAGTTGGCTGCTGTCCTTTCTTCTGGATAAAAGCCTTTTGAATGCAGCAAATTCCCCGAGATTACGCACAGCACATAGCGCTTCAGCTTAGTTCTTGATCCACAGTTTGTTTTCTCTCATTCTCTTGTTTGTTGTTTTCATCATCTTCTTAGTCCGCTTCATCAGCTGGGTTGCTCTTTATCAGTTGAACTCCTCTTTTAACTCCTTCAGTGCCAAAATCGTTTTTGAATGGAAGTACAGCCTTGGCGTCAATATTCTAGCATCTTTTTCTCAACAGATCAGGAAGCTCATGGGGGGTTGGTTTTACTCATAATCATCATCATCATCATCATTCTGCTCAATCTCTTTGAAGCCTGCTTTTGCAGAGCATTACTTACAGTGTCAGCATGAATCTCTTTGGCAGCACGAGCACCCAATAAACACACTTCCTAACAGTTATTTTCTCTGTCATTGATACACTGTTTTCAATTTTTGTAAGATGATGCTGTAACACTACCTTCCTGAAATACATTCGAGAGAGTATGTTACACCCTGCTCCACGAGCCGTGTTATCGATATTGTGTTAGCGAGGAACAATACGAGTGTCCCGTTAGAGACAGTTTGATCTAATGGTGACAATGTTGCATTATCCAAAAAAGCAAGACCTTCCTGTTCTGGTTTTTCATTGTCAAGTTGAAACCATGAAGCCTTTCTTCCATAATGGCAGCAGCCATCCAGGCTCGTTTGTTAGACTTTCATTTTACTGGAAGGGAATATCGATCAAGACCTGCAAAGGATCTCGGATTATCAGCTTTTCCATCCACCATGGGTTTTTCAAGGTCGCCCACCATATTGTCGCAAATGAAAACACTTATTCTTTCTTTGGACTTCTTACCTCCAACACACTTCTCTTTGCACTAAGTCAAGGCTCTTGTTGGTATAGCTCTAAACTAAAATCTGGTTTCATCACCATTGAACACATATCTGGGTTGGTATCCCTGAACGAGCGATGCTAATTTTTGTTTCCATTTGCCAACAATCTATGAATCCTCTTCTCTAGCTTCACCACATGTGCTACGTCAGACAATATTGTGATGATTTCTGAACAAACTTTCAAACAAGCCATTTAAAGCTTTAAACTCATTTTTCCCCAGTTTTTGCACTACTTGTTGCTGTATTAGTGGTCCAGAGACTTGCATCCCTGTAGCCCTACAAGTAACAAACCGTTCCCACACTGCGTTGTTTATGTCTTTGTTTCTGTTTGACATTGCATTTCATCGTTTAACTTCTATTGTCCCTTTGAACCAATACTTGAAGAATTTTGTCTTTATTTTTCATTGTTTCATAAATCCGTTTTTTTCCCAAAATTTAAATATAAGTGTACCACTTACTGTTTTGGCGGCACTTGTTTTCGCTTGCCTTTTCCCTAAGGGAAAGAGTTTTATGCTGTGGGATCTTCATAGGTGACAAAACTGGGATAACACTTTACCACAACTGAATGGACACAATCCCAATGAAACTAATACTTCTGTAGTGGACCAGGCCACGCAACTAACTAGATAGTGTAGTAACCTTCATTAGTTTATCTCATACTGCCTGCCTTAGAGTGAAACTGCAGTAGAGGTACGCATGCTAGCTGCACAACAACCAAGCTCTTTGTCACAACACTGAACTGCTTTTTGCCGAGAGAACTGTACAAACAGCATGTCTATGTGCTGACAATATAGAAGAGTGGCGGCCATCACACACCCCATGTCTTGATCTATCTTGAGCCACATGGCGGTGCGGGCTTGTAGGCCGCAGGTGGCAGCGAATACGTGTGCGCAGATTGGTAAGTGATGCCATCATTATTTTCCTCAATCGGTTTTTTATCTGCGTAAATGAAAAATTTCTATTTGCCAAAACCTTTTTAATCATGAGTTTCTGACAGTTGAAATTGATTAATTAAAAATAACAAGTGGAGTCTTGCAAATAGTTTGTTTACATAATAGTTGTTACAAACAAAATAAGTGGCAGTCAGACCTCGATTTTACAGATGCTCACAGTTCCATATAATCTGTCTGTACAACAGAGGTGTATGTGGAAACAGATACTGCCACCAAATTTTGACCCATGTAGCCCCCCCCCCTTTGAATGTGAAAGTTGCAGCCAAACAGAATAATTGAAAGTTTTTATTGATGAAATGTAAATTTTTATATTACCTAGTGTAATGCACTCTTAAGTAAAATGGTACCCCAGTTTTGCAGAAAAAACTTCTGGGCGAGTTAAAATGAATGAAAATGCGGACCACAACGTTATGCACATGCCTAATGCGACAGCATGATATGGCAGTGTTTACATTTTCCTCGAGGAAATAAAACATTATTTTATCGATTAATTTTGAGCAAAATGGTGCCCCAATTATGTAGCAAAGACTATTCCGTGAGCTAAAATTATCGGAAAAGCAGACCGCAGTGCCATGCATATGTCTGACAACAGGGCTGGCCATCTTAACATAAGGGACAAACGAGACAATTGCCCAGGGGTGCCTGTTTAACATTTCATGCAAGGAAAGGAAATATTTTAACACGTAGACATCTTCACTTCAAAACTTTTCTTCAGCAGTGTAAATACCTTAACAGAAAAAAAAAGTTATTTTTTTTTTTTTGCAAACTAATGGTGTTACAATTTTGAATAAAACATTGTGTCAATAGCAAATAACTTTTTGAAACATATCATTACAGAAAAATAAAAGAGCCATGTTTTAAAAGTAAAGTTATTTTAATTGGTAAATGTGTTGTGATTGAAATATGGTAAACTTCTACTGGCTCAGGACAATATTTCCATGTAGAAAAGGGCTTCAATGGGTAGTACTAAACAACACAATAGCAGTACAAACATCACAGCATGTAACCACTTAAAAGTTAAATTATTTTTTGCATCTGCCTTGCAGATTAACATTATTAAAGTTGGTTAAGGAGAAACAGTAAAGTTGTATTGCCACAGGAAAATAGTAGTGTGTGCACCATTTACTTTAGCATTTTGTTAACACACAACCGCGGCGTTACGTTCTGCCTACATTGATGCATGAAATGAGGGACTGTGCCACTCGGAAACGCCTGTGAACTGTGGATAGTTTTTCTGCGAACTTCTTCAAACGTAGCAGCATCATGCATTATTATATCAAGCATTTTCCTTTTAATGTTGTATAAAAAGGTGGCAAAGGGCATTCAGAAAAACATTGCATCCTTCTGTATAATTTAAAATTTTTGTACGGGAACGATGGCTTGTATCTTGCTTCCGATCATGTTAGAATCGCAATTTTAAAAATTTGTCCAAAATGTAGCATAGGTCAACAACTGTAGCAAAATAAATCCAAAAAATGTGTCAAGATCCGAAATACAAGTGAAATAGCTTAATGAAGTCGTCAATAAATAGAAATCCAAACAAATCCAACCAAAATCCAAATCTCGGTCATTGAAGAAAAGTCAAGCATTTCAAATTATTATATACTAGGCAGTCAAAAACGTACGTAACAACAAGCGAATTCCTCGGGAATAGTAATGAGACCAATATGGGTGGAAAAGGCGAGGTAATAAAAGGGTGGTGTAAGGTGGAATTGTTACCCCCATCCCCTTCCAGTCGCTTACAGTGTGTGTTAGTGTCGACATTGGCTGGCGCTGCTGTCATGGGATGGCATAGAATGTGCCATGTTGTTTTTAAATGTTACAGCTTTCAATTGTGTTTTTATAGATTTTCACTGCAATTTTTAATTGTTTTTAAAAAAATGTTGTTGAAATGGTTAATATTTTTTACGGTTTTCAAAAATCCTTCCTTAATGAACGAGGTGTTCTTATGAACCAGGTGCTAGACATAAAGAGGCCACAGGGGTTCACTCTATAATTACCTCTATAAAGAACCTATCTATTACTAACACCTAAAAATTCAGTCCTTTCAATTTTGTAATACAGAGATTTTATTGTAGTGTGCACGTGTGTGTGTTTACACATAGGGCCATTTCCTTAATGTTTTGTTGTGAATATGTAGGTGATTTTAATGGCTAGACAGTCTGCTCTAGTCGGAGATGAAGTTTTCCATGCATTTCACTTCTCTTACAATGCCGTATAGTAGTCGCACGTTCCAAACTCAATACAGCCTCTCCTGGATATGCGAGGCAAACATTGGTGCAATAAGTTTTGCAATAAATGTATGTAGATATATTGGTGTGACTTCATTCTGGCTGTCTCACTTTGGTTGATCTCTGGCGACGGGTGGCAACTACACAGTTGAACCTCTGCTTGCATGTATGCATGTGTGTCCACGTGCATGTTTGTGTGAATGTGGGTATGAAATTGCATCACGTCATGTGAGCTAGTGAAACCAACTCGTTTTGTTGGGAAGGGTCCTTTTTATTTAGTGTGCTCAGTAGAATTTTGCTTGAGACTAATAAATTGTGTTCATATTCTGTAATTTTAAAAGTATACCATTGTGACATATGTAGAAAATTTTTGAATTTGAGTTCAAAGACACATTTGCATTTAATTTTAATTCCATTTCTGGAAAATATATTCCCATTGTATTTAATAGTCTGTTGTACCAAATGTGGACTATTGTACCGTAGGTTTGAGGGGCTGTTTCCCAGATAAAGTGGGTGATATCAGCAAGGCAAGTGTGATGCAGGGATGGGTCGGTTCTCAGTTCCATCAGTTCACAGCCCTAAAAACCGGGACTGATAACCAAAATTATATTTTTGGTTGTTTGACTTTTTAGAAACTGCCACAGATGTCACTGAATCCTGCTGTGCGCACCGTGCACAAGCTTTTGCATGCGGTTGACACTAGCCATTCTGTCGTTTGCATCCACGTGAACTGTAGATATGCCATCAGTGGAAGCTACGGTCTTTACAATTGGGTTTTGCGTCCGTGGCATAAAAATATACCTGGAACACTTAGTTTATGAAAGTTTTAGTACCACAAACGTGCACATGGCGTTAGTTTCTGTTAAGTTACCAAAACTGTTCTTCTATTTTGTCTTTTCTTTTATTGTAGATGCGATATTGTTTTCATTTTCTATGATAGAAAGTAAATAATAACTTCTGAAGTGTGCTAGTATTGCTGTTTGGAGTGAAAATGGTCTCTGCTAAGTGTTCATTGATGTGTGAAAAATTGATTCCTCTGGGTGACTAAAAATCACATCTAATTAAAAAAAACTCTTAAAGTTACAGAGGTGTTTATACTTTTGGTAGAAAAAAAGAAGCAATTTTGAAGAACCGAACTGAGAACTGGTGAGAAAGTGGAATCCACCCATCCATAGCATGGTCAAAGTAGGATTGCAGAGCTGTGTAGTTTGTAGTAACACATGACCAGTATGTATTTGGAAACCAGACTTGCTAGCATTGTTTATGGCTGGAATACACAGGCTGAATCGCCTAAAACTTGCACCACAAATATTTCACAAATGAAACGTGCTATATGTACATGTGTTGGTTNTTTGCAGAGCTGTGTAGTTTGTAGAACTCAAACTTAGTGTATGTTTATAGTAACACATGACCAGTATGTATTTGGAAACCAGACTTGCTAGCATTGTTTATGGTTGGAATACGTGTGTTGGTGGCATACACAGGCTGAATCGCCTAAAACTTGCACCACAAATATTTCACAAATGAAACGTGCTATATGTACATGTGTTGGNATACACAGGCTGAATCGCCTAAAACTTGCACCACAAATATTTCACAAATGAAACGTGCTATATGTACATGTGTTGGTTTCACAGAATTGAAGTTAAGACAAGGGATCATAATTGCAGCCCAGATAAAGATTTTAGTAATATTAGAATGTGTACTTTTTGAACAAAGTTAAGAAAATAAAAATAGAGGAAATTAAAGTATCAATGGAATAGTGTTTTTGCATAATTCTAGCACAAGTAGTTTACGTGTTATCGTAATGTGACACTTTTAAATACCAACAGTTGTTACTCCATTTAACTGCTTAGTTATTAGGCTACGATGTTCGTATGTGTGTTTGGATTCTGTTTCCTTTACACTGATTACATTGGAGCCTCCTTGTTAGTACTTTGTGGTAGTTGCTACTACCTAGACATACGACACGCTAGAAGATGGTATTTACTAATGCTGTGGAAAATGGCCTTCTCTTTCTTCTTCAAAATTCACAGAATTTGATTATTTACTTTTGTTTTTCCATAAGAGGGTGCTGATACAAGGTACAGTTAAATGCAGCATACAACTGTACGTATTTAGCATGGTCACATCCCAATAGTTCATAAACTACTCGCACCAGAATGTTGCAAACAACACAACGGACTTCCTCATTTCCTCTAGTTTTATTTTCTTGATATGAATAGGCATTTTTTCATTTGAAAAAATTTAACTTTGTTTACGAAGTACACACTTTAATAAGAAATAAAATCTGTGTGGGCTGCAGTTATGGGCACTTTTTTTAATTTCACTTTTGTGATAACAGTGCACCAATAGCACCTTTCATTTCCTATATATTTGCGGTGGCAGTTTTAGGCGATTCACCCGGTATAGAGGAGGCAGTGTTTTCTTTAAGTGATTTAGATTTGGCCCATCTTGGAAAAGCATATATATTTTTTAAAGAAAAATTACTTTATTAATATAATGTACTAATGATTTAATTCTTTTTTTCTCATTAAGTACTCCACATGCCTGTGATTCCATAGTAAATTGTTAAATACATATGTATTTGGTTTCAAAATGCTTGTCTTGCATTTCTCAATGTGGAAAATAAGGAGAAAGAAAATCATAGTTTGTGAAAATCTGTTACGTGGGATCAACTTGAGGCAGTTTGTATGCTGTGACCAGGTGTATTTGAAGGTTCTTTACCATGTGCTGTGATTATTGTAATACAATTTTATCTGTGTATTCTCGTGATTGTTTTTATTATAAGTTGCTGATGACCCTGCTCTTTCTGTCACATCTAGTTGGGCTGCATCGTCNTATTCTCGTGATTGTTTTTATTATAAGTTGCTGATGACCCTGCTCTTTCTGTCACATCTAGTTGGGCTGCATCGTATTCCTATCCAACATGTTGTACGTTACTGACATGGGATGATGGTGACAGATCACATCTCCAGTCTAACAGACACAAGTCTACTCCAGATGGTCAGTGCTAGCAATGTGTTAACACAAGTGTCGAAGGTGGATGTCAAAATGAATCAGTCTGCCCGACTGCCAAGGAGTAGATGCGGTTAGCATCCCGTACTCTAATTAAATGTCGATAAGCGGGCTGTACGTTAAGGGATTGATTTTTTAGCCATTTTGAATCAAAATTGAGTTTTGTTTACCAATGTGACACGTAAAAAATCGTGCACAATGAATGTCAAGTCGTGTTTGTGTGTACTCTGCAGACAATAGATTCTCGCGGTCGACTCGCAATGCTGTGGATCCTTTTGTGTCGACTGAAATTATTTAATGGTGTTGACATGCAGCATGAGCACAATCTCGAATTCTTACGTACACCAAAAATGTGAATATAAATGGGAAGCTGTATATTCGTGTTTTGGTACCGTATCTCATAGCATACAGTAAACTCCCTTACGGGAATGACTGTAAAATCACTACCCTCAAAAAAAATTTTAATTTATCTATTTAAACCCCAAAAAAATCTAGAAATTGTGTCTCAAAGTGCATTGTTCCCCCATGAACACTATGTTGCAACATCTCCCACTAAAATCAAAATTATATTTATTTAAAATATTAATTTTNATTGTTCCCCCATGAACACTATGTTGCAACATCTCCCACTAAAATCAAAATTATATTTATTTAAAATATTAATTTTAATCAATAGATAGACGTATAACTAGTAAAATTATACCCCAGAAGCATAACTTCATGACTTGTCTTCAAGAATGTTTATTAACACCTATCGAGCAGCAAGTTTTACAGAGTGCGATGTAAGTTTTCAAATTCTTCTTGCAGGAAAAATAATGAGGATTTCTTACTGAAATATTAATTAATTTAAAAAAAAGATTATCTTTTGAATAAACTTCCTTCAGTATTATTTTTGTTGAGGA
>NQII01001775.1:145051-200800 GCA_002778355.1 Clitarchus hookeri
GGGGGGGGGGGGGGTTTCCGGTTGCTTTCTCACTTGCAAGGAATTTGACCTCGTTCGAGGCTGTGGTTTTGTTTACAATGTTATTTAAACTTGGATAATATCACACTTAACACACTAAAATGTATCAAAAAACCATTTGGTAAATCAATTCGGCTGATTTGAACATGGTCTTTTTTAACATTGTGCTAATGGTATTTACCATGCACGTTTTTTTCATGAAGCACAAAATTACAAAATTCCCATAGCATTTGCATACTGTGTTTTAAGTGGAAAACAGTCTAAGAGTAGTTTGTAACTCCAGCCACGTCACAACACGTGGAACAAACAGGAGGGGAAGAGCCGTGGCAAGTTGTAGTTCCCCTCCCTCAAGAAAAAACGAAAGTGGGAAGGGTTTCATGGTAGTTGCTAGGCAACCACTTCCCATCTCTCCAGGCGTGTAATAGAAGGAAGCAAGGCCACACGCACACCTTGCGCCGCCCAGGGTGGCGACACTAGATAGGCCCTCCCAATCCACTATTTTCTCAGGTCACAGCCGTGTTGCCAACGCCAAAAATACAATGGAAATTTATTCATGTTTAAAAAATATAAACTAGAAACAATCAAAATACCTGCTCGCTTTGTAATGACGAGATGGTTAGAAATATAATTTCTATGGCAAATTACACATTGACATTTTTGTAACTTCACTCGATAGTTGTACAGTTGCTGTGCTGTTCTACTTGATGCTTCGTGACTTGAACGATGTTGTGTTTTCCGAGGCGAGAGATTGTTTATTTTCGATTGCTTTGTTAGAAGGATGTTTAAAATACAAAGGTGCTTGAAAAAATGACGATTAGAAGTCAACCTCCAAAATAATGTACACCACTTTCCAGCTAGATAAACAGTACAAAAAAAACCTAAGACAAATGTGGTTACCTAGATAATTTTTACCTTGATCAAGATAGGTTCCCTAAATTGTCTCGTCAGGGTAGCCAATATATGAATTTATAGCTTTTCATTGGTGTTGATGTGCATTGACGAGTGTTCTTATGTTGGCTATATAACTGCGACCTTTACGTATGAAGCTTAAAATAAGAGCTGGGCGTAATACCTTGAAGTGTCGCCTCTTTACTTTACTTACTCTGTGGCTCTGCNTATGAAGCTTAAAATAAGAGCTGGGCGTAATACCTTGAAGTGTCGCCTCTTTACTTTACTTACTCTGTGGCTCTGCCGAGCTATCAGCTGCGTACAAAGGCAAAAATTTTAATTTCCGGCAGTAAAATATTATTTATTTATTTCCATTGCATCACAGCGTTGCCATATCACATGTTCAGTGTTGCTAAGATCTGCACTTATGTTGCCAACCGTAATAATTACTGGTAGCCCCATAAAGTTTTTTGCACACCTAGTTTTCTTTGGTAGACTTTCATTGAAAAATTATTACACACAGAATGATTATGTGCTATATGTTTGCATCTTCAGGAGCATAATAAACTAATTGCATATATATATATATATATATACATACATACATACATACATACNATTTGCAAACCACAAAATACTTTGTTTGCAGGATGCAATTTTGCATGTTGATATTTTAGAAAGTACTATTTTATCATCTATTTTTAAAAAATAATTTTTTATAGTTACACATTTTATTCGCCAAAATTGTTAATTGGGTTATAATTACACAAAGCCCATGTTGTAAAGGTTTAAAAATAAGACTTTCTGTATGAAGTATTTTCATTACGAAGTATAAAAGTTGAGGCTTTATTCATGTACATTATTACGAGATTTTACTGTACTACCCTTTGCTCAAGAACCTTGTTCTACCACGCCCTTCTACACAAATTTTTTTTCTTGCCTGTATGGTGTACGGGTTGTGTTTTTTGGCCTGCCGTGGTACCATCTTTGTGATAGAGGTGTTACAACCCACGTACTGCAATAAACTGCACAGATTGCTTGTATCCTACTACCTGTCCAGCCAGAGCGGCACTGTGCTTTGTTGGTACTCTTGTGCACATCCTCGGGACGTTGGCTGACCATCTTCCCTGCGAACACTCGTGTGACACTCCTAGAGTATCGTAGTCACGAGTTGCGACTATTCCCTGTCGGGTAAGCCTCCGTAGCGACATATGATCAGGGAGCAGTTTACAACAAAACCTTGAAGGGTCTTTTTCTATTGGATGATATAAAAAACTTGAGTGTGATAAACACATACTATGGTCATAAGTTTTACACAAGGTTATTTTCAGGGCAGTTTGCTATGCATGATAAACATATGGTGGACTGAAATTCAAGGGATGACACATCAAGGTTTCACTGTACACATTGCATGGTAGCATCACTACCCTATGCTTAGCTGTGGGTCCCAGCAACTTGTACTACAAGGGTGCGACCGGGCACACGGATGATGGGGTAAAACTTGTGTGTTGGGTAGTGTGATAAGAAGATATTGCTTGTGTTCGACACCTCTGTAACAATTACTGTGCAATTTCTAGTTATGTTTGTAGTTTTGAGCCAGTTGATGCATTCTTGGGCGTTTGCAACTTGCAGGCAGGATTCTGGGGCTAGCATCTGCGGCTGTAACTTACTTTTAGTTAATGTGATGGTTGTGGGATGTTTTTATCTTGGTCTTGATGTGAAACATTGGTTGATAATTAGCGTGTTAAGAACTAAGAGGTCATCAGTATGTCAGTGGCGTGCCTTGTTCTTAATCTAGAGCCTCAAATCACCTTGCTCTCTATGTTGATGCGTGGTCGTCGAAAGTTACATGTTTTAGGTTATTTTATGAGATTGTGTTTTTTCCGGCAGCGCCATGATGTGCAGGTGTTGTGTCGGGTCCCTGCACTGCATGTTGTTAGCGCTTGATGCATGATCTCTTCCAGAAATTGTTGTCTAAAAGTAGAGTGAATCTCGCACAATATTTGTAAAAACTGTTGTTGATTTTGTTTCTGGAAGTGTTGTATGTATGCTGTTTTCTGCGTCTCTCCGAGTGTTTACAAGGTGACACGCGTCTGAAAAGTGAGTCAGCCCTGTACTCAGACTGATAGTTGTCAGTTATTACAGAATTTCAATAACATGTTACCAAGTGATGACAAATTGTAATCTGAAATGGTAAAATCATACTCTATGTGTTAGATTTAGAATTATTACTTCTGCATTGGCTGTATTTATTTGCGTGCACAGAATTGTTGCTCTTAAGAAAACTGGTGAAACGAAAGCCATGAATTCTAAATAAAAAAAGAAATTTGCTGTGGAAACAGTGTTATTCTTTGTGAGCTCCGTAAATACTGTCGTTTATTTGCTGTGTTCAGAAACGTGGAATGAATGGTGTGGAGAGAGTGCTAGACCCAGGCAGCTGTATNTACTGTCGTTTATTTGCTGTGTTCAGAAACGTGGAATGAATGGTGTGGAGAGAGTGCTAGACCCAGGCAGCTGTATCTTGTTGGTGATGCCAAGGAACTTGGTGAGACTCATCTTTTCCAACAGCAAATGTGAATACAGTATTTTATAAATGTGCACTCGTGTATTGGTGTCAAGTTAAAAATGTTAAATTAATTCCTTTTGTTAAAAAATATGTGGGCCTATTTTTTTTTAGTATAAAATTTACTGAATTAGTTTTTAGTGTAGAAAACTTAAGCATTCAAGTAGAAATTTCACAATTTTTTTAAATATGACAATTTTGTATAGTCAAAACAAACTGTAGTTTTAAAATTGTATTTTTTTAGCCCTCAAAAAATATTTAATATCTTTGATTTAATTACCATAATTGTACAGCGTACCTTACATATACGGGAATTTCAACATGCAGCCGCAAGACAATGGGGTGGGGGTGTTGCATAATTAGGGTTAGCTATTGTAATTCATTGAAAACTGTGTCCATGGTTTGGCGAAACCATAGAAATCAAGTTGCTTACCTTGATGTGCCGTCGTAAATTAGAGTTCGAAGAAACTGATGCAGACACAATTTTTCCCAATGGTAAACAAAACAAGCATTTAAATTTTGAATTTGTTTTGCTAGAAACTGGTTGCTCATAGTTAAGATGCTCACAGTTATTTAACAGGTGCAGCCAAGGCTTATTCATTTTTGTTTGAAATTGCACATTCCTCATTACATTCAAAATGAGAACAACAAACTGTAAACATCAGCACAAAATACCATTACATATGCAGCTTTGCCAAATGTCAGAATAAAAAGAATAAAACATTTTCTTAAATGTTTAAAAAATCTTGTGTATTTTAAACTTCATATTTTAACTTTTCAGGAAAAGTTAATCATTAATGCTAACTAGTTAAAGTTAAAATTTAGCTAAATATAAAAGTAATCCACTAAGTTACTTTTTTTAATCAAATATGCAAACTTTTTAATTTTTAAATTAGTAATGCACAAATATGGTAAAGAACACAATACATGCAGTGAAGAAGCATAATTATTATTGATAACTGGCTGTAGATGCTGATTGTTCAGATGTGTGGCTGCCTTGTGCGAGGGTTGAAGTCCCTGTGGAGGTGGAGCATCATGGGTGCTGGCATGTGAGCATGTTAATGCCCCTGCCATTGCATTGTGTGCAATTCACACACTTCATTTTGACTGTTGCTAGGACATTTCATAACAAATCTACAGTAATTTGTCAAGCATGTCGATGTTGAAGTGTAATATATTAAATTATTGATTTAATATTGTAAAGTTAGTTATTTGTCGGCAGGTGAACAGCACCACAAATTTGTTTTTGATGTTAGTTTCAAGATTTGGAACCTTTAGTGTAAATATATTGTTACTTCATGTGCACATACACATGGGACATATACATACATACATATATATAAATCATGTTGTTTTGNAAATATATTGTTACTTCATGTGCACATACACATGGGACATATACATACATACATATATATAAATCATGTTGTTTTGACAAGTTATAAAGTTGTTGGATGACGTACCACCTTCTCGCACTGTCTGTCTGTCTGTTGTTTCTTTTGTACAGTTGTGAACTGTGTAGATAGGCAGTTGTGTGTAGCGACTTCATTCGTGCTCTCNAAATATATTGTTACTTCATGTGCACATACACATGGGACATATACATACATACATATATATAAATCATGTTGTTTTCACAAGTTATAAAGTTGTTGGATGACGTACCACCTTCTCGCACTGGCTGTCTGTCTGTTGTTTCTTTTGTACAGTTGTGAACTGTGTAGATAGGCAGTTGTGTGTAGCGACTTCATTCGTGCTCTCATTAACGGCCTTCGCAGTTATCTTGTTTTCATTTTCTTTTTGAGTTCTGCAGTTGTGATAATACTTTCTCTTCCGAAATGTGCTTACGAGTGAGTTTGAAGGACTGGAATTGCAGGGTTTTTGACTGAGAAGTTTAGTTTGGAAACAGGATGTGCAATATGTGCTCGGTGCTGCCCTATTGAAGTTGACGTTGTTTGCTTGCAAGCAACACAACTATACAATTCTGCACATGGTTTTGCAAAACTTTACAGCCTTTTTTAGGTTTTATATATATATTGATTATTCTGTTTAAGTGAATTTAGCAAGTAATTGTTTACTAAATCACAATGTAAAATTCCAAAGGTTTACTATGTATAACAGTGTTCAACAAGTGAATGTCTTTTTGCTTGGATATTCTTGGTGATCTTAGTACCAAATGATGTTAAATTTGTAGAAAGTTTTTAAAGTGTCGTAGTGAAGTAAAGGATATGTGTATATTTATTGACTAGTGCATTGTTTTAATAGATGTCTTGTGTTTTCATAACAAGTTGCACTTGGAATTCTCTCAACTCGAGCGCTGATGGCAAGTGGTCTTGAAACTGCTGCATCACACACAGACAATCAGTGGAGCAAACTCTCTAACTGAAAAAAATAAAATATCCAGAGTAAAAAACTGTTTTCATTGTACTAGTTTGCATGCTGATGCGTACCTATATACTAGTGCCGAGTCGATACTGGTACGAACCAGTAAGTATTTTGGGAAGCTGATGTTAGTCAGTGTCGCACAATGTACTATTTTATGCTTTAAGTAAACGTACAAAACTATAGGAAAATTAATTTCATGTAAATTCTTCAAAATGGGAGATTAAAAGCAGTACTCAAAAAATATTTTGGTAATATATTTTTAATGTTAGGTCAAGGCAAAAGGTTGTGCATCACATTTCTCAGCATAATTCAACATTGTTCGTATCCAGAAAAGCACTGCCAGTTGCCGGGTTATGAATGTCTGTCTTCACATTGCTTTTAAAATATTTTAAATACTGAAATGACAAGGTGGGGGGAGTTGCAGTGTGACACCTGCACATCTGGTAATTCTCTCTTNGGGGGGGGGGGGGGATCTCCCCCCTCCCATCCTCTTCCCACAGTGGCAGTCTTGTCGGTTTAGTTCTTGGAATAAGAACAGCAAATGCTGACTCGAGAACAGCAGCAGTTGAGCCTGTCTTACTCCAATGTTGCCAACCTATTATCCTCTGATGTTATTGCCAAGCATAAATGAAAATATCTTTCTCAATATCAACTAAAAAGAGAACCGGTTCGTGTGGGTTCGGATAATATAATATTCGCCGCCGATATTTAATATCGGATATCAGTATCGGCTCAGCGCTACTACAAACCACGACTGTTCCTCAGTACATTCAACGACTACGGAGACATTTTTTGGTCGCTGTTTTTTTATTCAGTTTTCATCCTTTTTAGCTAATTTTTGTGTACTTTCTGGAAACATATATTACAAAACTTAACTGTATTTAAAAAAAAGATCACAGATTGTCAGACAAATATTAGAAAAGTGTTAGCTATTGCAGTACTTCATGCATTGTCTTCTTTAAAGTAATGTACATTTTTTTGGCTTTTAGTGAATTGGTTTAAAAATACTTTTAGCAATTATGGCAAAACACGTACAATCAGTGAGACTTTTTCAGCTTGGTGATCTTTTTCGTTATGTTTTTGCAAGTACCTTACTTGTATCAGAATGTTGTATCTGTAGGTAATTATTTTTGCATTTCCATATAAAAGGACGACACATTTTCCACACAGTTGCGCGATTGCGACGTTTCTCCATCAGACGCTGAGTTGTAGGACACTGCAATGCCAGTCAGTATACAGTGAAATTCATGGTTTAAGTCTGTATTTTACGTAGCTGAGTACTTGGTGGACATTATCACCTTCAAGCAGAGACCTGAAATTAGAAAACAGTGGCATTTCACAACAGACAAGGCTCTAGTGAAGCAAAAATGCCAAAAGGCTTCTGCTTTGTGTATGGACAGACTGCGAGGCTTTGACAAGTGATGCATATTTCTCTTGGTGTTTCTTTTCCAACTCCGCCTCATCTGCGTGCGACGTCACGTCACCCAAGTGGGGTTTGAACCAAAGACTGATTGCCTCCAGAGCCAACACACGCACTTCCTAGCCAGGGACAACCCAAGGAAACTGCAGTTGACCTACCCGCTACACTATACCAGACGCCACGTAGTTTAACCACGCTCCACGAACTACAGAAGCGGAAGTGAAGCCAAGCCTGCCCCTAAGCGAGCGGCGGATGCAACCTGCATACAAGGATAACTACCTTGCTTCCAGCCTTCCCAGAGAGAATGCGGTCAGCACTGCAAAAGGAGGAGCTCGCCTACGAAGATACCCGACAACTGAAGGGACAAATCCACCTTCCTATTTATGGCTGCGCGCACCCCAAAGATGCCAGTTGATTCTCAGCAACTCGCTTTACCACTTCTGGTGCTGGAGCCCTCTACCTACCGCACGAGGAACCAAGTCTTCCAGAAACCTTCAGAGACCAGCTATCAGCGACCCCCCCGAAGAAGTCTTCTCCCCCTTTAACCTCACTTACCACTCTGGTGGTAGAGACCACCAAGTCCCTTCAGGACAAACACCATAGACAGTTAGGGTTCATTTGTTCTAATAGCTACGTAGCTCACCTGCTCTTGTTAGTTTTGCCCCAGGTCCCCTTCGCCTGATTAACGTAGTTACTTCCGCCGGTTACAGCAGCAATTGGATAGCTAGGAGATAGTACGGGTCACCGTGTATATTCCTCTATGAAATAAACACGTTATAACCTCTGTGTACTATTTGTAGGGTAATTGTTCTTAACCTCAAACCCTGTAGACTTCAACCCACCAAGGAGAAGCAGGAGACAGCGGTTTGACTTGATTGCCGGAACTAGACATGGGGCAGGACTATGGGCTGCCCTTAACCGGGTGCACAACACAATCCATTCGACAGTCACCTGTATCTTGAACCAAGTACTCCGGTACTCGGAACATTGTAAGGTAGAGCCACAATCAGGAATACACACGACAAAGCAGCTAGACACCCAGATCAGATAGCCCACTCCATCCACCGCAGTGGACTTTGCCAGGTTGGAGTGCCAAGATTGATTCTGAGTGGCCTAAACCTCTTCTGGTTACACTTTAGCAAGGGAGCTCATCGCCTGCTCCTACTTGGTGCGGTGGACCCGTAGTACCTCGCCCATTCCCTTCACCCATAGAAGCGGTGCAAGGTGGAGAATGAAGAAGGCAGTTATTGCCTCCAAACTTAACCAGTTGTTACATAACCCTTGTCCTCTGCCTTCAGCAGCCCCTCCCCACGGGAACGAGCTCAAGCCGCCCGACGACTGTTCAGGCCCCACCTTTCGGTCCTCCCCAGTGCCCTATTTCAGCCCCCCAATAAGATCGCAGGACAGCCGCACCCAATAGTGGTCAGCATACGCCGGAGCCTACCTGTCCCCCTGGGCATTGCCAGCACCTTCCGCTGACCACCAGGTCCCCAGAGCAACCCAGCCCAGCGTTCCCGAGCCACAGCACCAGGACGACCAGCCCACCAGCCGCCCCAAGACAGGTCACCAGAGCCAGCCAGCGTCCGACCAAGGATCTACCCTCACTCTCGTAACAACCTCTTACTACTTGTTTTGTGCTCTCAGCAGTCACAAGAAATGCAAACATATGTGGATGGTGCAATGCAACTGGTACTAGCTGCAGCTTCATTCATCCCAAACCCAAGCGTTCTCGTCCTGTGTTGCATCTCGTAAAGGCGCACTCATTTCACTAAACTTGTGTTATATACCTTTTGAAAAATTCAAAATGATCAATCTGCCACAGCAACAGATTTTTCTCAAAGATACCGAGTAACCTACAATTACCTTCCCATTTTCATTCACTTCACCCTTAGGTAGTTTGGGTACATTGGGTACCCAAATTATTTCCTTCTCCTCTATCTGGTCAACTGCAGTCATGTCAGTTAAATTTACTTCTTGCTTGAAGTCTGGTTCACTATCCTTTTTGTTTGTCATCCCATTTGGTAATATACTCTTTGCTTAAACTTACATTGCCACAATTGGTTCTACACTTGTTTACTTTTCCACAGTCCGAGTGTTCAACCCGATTCTATACTATTATTAAAACTTTGATTTTCAATATATCTGGCAGTGAGCTGGTTGTAGGCAGATTTTATAATTTTATACACACTTCACCGAAATGTTCTCCCTGTTGCGTAATTTCTTGTAACTCCTGTTTAAACCTCTGCTCACTGCGCTCAATTTTTAGTTGTATTTATAACAGCATATGGTAACCATCAAACTGGTTCCACTGAATTTTCTGTTTAGAAATCTCACTCACCTCAAAATTTGTAAACTGGGCCATTTTTACATACGTACCAAGGCATGAATTAATCAATGCTGATATTGCATATAAATACTAACAACATTAATACGTGAAGACAGTACCTAAACACATCATTTAAAAAATGGTGATTAATTTGCTTGGAATTTTATGGGTTGATTGGTGATTACTAGGGACCCCAAACAATGGTGAGATGCGAAATTCACAAAATAACACGAAATGCAAATAATTTATACAAATTCCACTATTTTACTTTCGTTTCAACACAAACGCGAAATTTACAAATTTTCGCACAAAAGTACGTCTTTATGCAACAAATTCTATTTGTTTACACTATCGCGATCGTAAACGAAAAGCAAACCGGCTAAATAATTTAGGCGAATGCCTAGGTATTGCCTTCATTTCGACACATTTGTGTGGGCGCGGGATTTGCAGTAGGTTCCAGACGTTAGGGAGCAGCATTTGAGTGATTGCTCTTACTCATCCCTTCTCGGTTCCTTCGGGCATGATACGCCAATGCATTTAAACTTTACGTCTGATAAAGATCTTGGCTTCGTCGTCGACGGTCTGATATTTACTATGGAATTCTGAGGTATGCTACATTTTGGATATGTTTTTGGAATGTGATTCTGACAAGATGACTGGAAGCAAGAGGCAGGCATCCACACTTGTGCAAAAATTAACGATAAAACAGCAGATGGTGACAGATATCCCTGATCCCATTTAAGCCCTCCGCATCAGCTGAGGTTAACCGGAAGCACCTCCTCCCCTGAGAAATGGGTTGCGAGAGAGCTGCATAGTCGTTCTCATTCCGTAATGAATTCACCATAGTGATTCCACTATTCAAGGACTTTTCCCGACAGCTGCTTACCGGTGTAGGTTACCCATTGCTTGGCTGGAATGTCACTGGTTTTAAATTCTCTCTTGCATTCCTCGGTGAACACGACAGGATCTTCTTGTGGGCGGCCGGCGAACTCCGGCAACTGCGGCTCATTGGCGTGACTAGCAATACTGGGAGCGTGGTGACCTAGGTTGCTAGGTCTGTATTCCTGTGCCCGGCGACACACTTCGCAGTGGTAAACTAGCCCCGGTCGCGTAATCCTCTTGCCGGGCCAGCCTAGAGAGGCATGTTACAAAACATACCTTGTCAATGCCTTGCCCTTCACAGTTATACCAGTCGCATCTGGCGGCTTGCTGCAAGTAGCAGGCTTCACAGCGGTATTCAAGGCCATCTGCATATCTCAGTGCATCGTTTCACCCCAGACAGCAATAGTGATATAGTGTCTGGCAGTGAGCACACTGGATGGTGTATTGGCCTAGGCCGATGCATGTGGAGTGTCGGCACCTTTCGCTCGTATTTTCTCTGGGCTCGTCGGCGGCCTCTAATGGGTTCATGGTATTCTCCCCTCCTTCGAACATCGTGGAGGGTTGAATTGAGTGCCACAAGGTGTTTCGAGACTCCCTTAAGTCTAATCTCGTATCTGGGTGCTTAGTCCAGCGCATTCTCTTATCTCAGGTCGTGCTGAACTGGTCCAGCTAATCAAACACAGTTAAACTAGCTGGGCCCCATGTTCGGCACCACCAAAAATCTCCCTCACCCTTTTGATGCGTGACGGCCTAGGGAGAGAGACGTCATTTAAAAGAGGAGGGAAGTTGCGCAGGTTGGGGGCAGACTCTACTGCGGAGGCGTCTGTAGTACGACCCGTCAGCCTCGCACTGGTCCCTTATGTAGTGTAGGACGTGTCGGGCGCCTACTGGGTACAAAGTCTATGAGGGCGAGGTGATACCTCTGGGCGTTAGACACACGGGTGCAGGCTAGCTTACCACTGGTGTCAATCCCTTGTGGCAGACACTGGTCCAAGCTGGTAGGCTTCAGCTCTGGCTGGGCAGGCTGGCTCTGCTGTCGCCTGCTGGTGACCAGGCTGCCGGCCGGCTGGCGGGCACGTGGTCTGCTGGTGTCCTCCGGGTCGAACGGCACTACTCCCAAGGGGAGAGTGTACCCCTGATGGAGTAGTTCGACGGTAGGATGAAAACGTCAGGGAAACCCATCTAAGGGGTCAAATAGGTTGGCAGGGAGGGTAGCGGTGTGAGGCTCCACTAATTGTCGGGCGGCTTGTGCTCTCTCCCGTGGGGACTTGCAGCTGAGGGCTGGTGTAGGTTGATTACTTAGGGGGTGGTGAGATGCGAGGATAGCAGCTGTCCTCAGNTGGTCTGCTGGTGTCCTCCGGGTCGAACGGCACTACTCCCAAGGGGAGAGTGTACCCCTGATGGAGTAGTTCGACGATAGGATGAAAACGTCAGGGAAACCCATCTAAGGGGTCAAATAGGTTGGCAGGGAGGGTAGCGGTGTGAGGCTCCACTAATTGTCGGGCGGCTTGTGCTCTCTCCCTTGGGGACTTGCAGCTGAGGGCTGGTGTAGGTTGATTACTTAGGGGGTGGTGAGATGCGAGGATAGCAGCTGTCCTCAGGGTGTTCCTCCTGCTCCCTCGTAGGTGAGCGAACGTCATGGACAGAAAATGTACTAATGTTCATCCTGTAGAGTGAGGCAGGCAACAAACCCCTAGCTAAAGTGTACTCCANCGGGTGTTCCTCCTGCTCCCTCGTCGGTGAGCGAACGTCATGGACAGGAAAGGTGCTAATGTTCATCCTGTAGAGTGCGACAGGCAACAAACCCTAGCTAAAGTGTACTCAAGAAGTACCTGGGTCAAGTCTTGTCAGGCCTGGTACCCCTTCCAGCGAGTTTATACGCTCTGGGAGGAATGGGTTAGCTGACTTAGTTGGCCCAGATGCTTCGTCGTGTCTCTTTCTAGTGGTTGGGGCTCTACAGTACTTGTGCACCAGGTACCTTTATGTAGCGGGTCCACAGTATGGGTGGCCATCGAAATTGTTCTTGTGTGTGACGTACGTGCAGACCTGGTTAGGGGCTGCCCGCAGTCCTACCCTAAGCCGGAAATTTGTTGTCAATTCGCAGTCCCCTGCCGCTGCCTTTGAGGTTGATGCTTACCAGGTTGGGGATAAGGCACACATTCACTACGACCCTAACTGTGCCTTGTAGTTCTGAAGGGACCTGGGGCACATGTGGTGTGCGTGTCGGGTATGGTGACTCTTGGCGGCAAGTGTCGGGGAGTAGCGGCTACTGTTGTAGGTTAAAACGTCTTAGGCTGAAGAGCCAGTAGAAGACAGGTAGGTCTTGGAGAGTCCTTAGGATGTGTGTGGCTGTGTGGTAGAGCGCCTGAGCACGACTTGTGCTGAGGCGAGCTACGTGTACAACTGGCGTTTCTGCCAGGTGCACTGCGTTATATTCCCCTCTGCTGGAGGGTTCCCGCATGCTTCATTCGCTTTCTGTAATCTTCGGCCGCCACCCTTTCGTGTTCAGGCCGGGCGGTATCCGCCGCTCGCTTAGGGACAAACACTTGCATGCCTGTGGTTGCTTCTCAGCGGGTTTACAAGCATCGGGGGTGGCGACGGGATATCCTATCATTACGTGTGCGCTGGCCTTGGAGGTGGCCAGTCGGGGTTCGATTCTCTCGGGGGCACGTGGCACGCACGTGATGATGCAGAGTCGATAATAATTATGAGTAGGAAGCGTCACGCGTGACCTTATAAACCATACATCTATCTTTCACCATTCTGTTAACCTGGTCTCTTCCCAGTGATCTGCCATCCACTCAGGCTCCAGCAAGACCTGAGACCCGAAGCCCTTCAGACTTATACTAGTCACATGGAGAACTCTCTACCTCGGCCTGGGCATCTGGTTATCAACGATAATGCAGCTTCACTGGGCCTAAGAGCGAACCATCGCTACAAAACCTACTCAAAGGAGATTTGGTTACCAGCGATAATGCAGCTTCGCTGTGCTCTCCGGTGAATACGCGTAGCGAGGCATCCCAACACCTCTAGGGGCGATTGCATCCCCCAAGTTGGAAACGTTATCCGACAGCTGAGTGTCTGGCTACCAACAATAATGCTGGTTCTCTGGGCATCACTGAGTCGGGGATCAGGGCTCGCCACTGTCAAGTGAGGAAAGCTCTCCATTGGAGAGTGAACCAATATCCAGACACTCACTATAGAGAGAGGCTGCGGCTCTCTGGAAGTCTCGCCCAGCCTTAGCGTACCTAAGCCCGAGCTGTTACCTTGCCGCACCATACAGCAGGGAGGATAAAGGTTGAGAAGACAGTCGCTGCTCAGGCAACGTTCTGTCACAGGTTCTATACTCACTCGAGTGAGGAAGCTGCTTGCTTGTCAACTGTCTGGGAACACCACGGCTACTTCCACCTGGCAGACTCCATCTCGGACCAGCAGCTCCAGTTCAGCGTACCGAGGCCAGTATCGCCCTTGCCACCGACTCAGTCTAAGTGCTGCCCAGAGCTATAGCTGTCAAACAACTCATGTTCCCTGGGCATTTGCCATCAGCTAAGCCCACCAATACTGCCACTGCATTCACCTCTACCCATGCCAAGACTCGCTACTCTGCACCTCCACATGCTGAGAGACAAGTCATAGAGTTACCAGGAAAAGGCCCCAGATATTAAAGTACCCCCATTAACAGAGCAACAGCTTTCAGGTTCCGAGGGAAGGAGAGGTTCGGCATTCATACTAAGCCAGTATGTGCGTCACATGATGCCAATTAGCCAGCGCTGTAACGGATAGCGAATAAGATTGTTCAAGGTTAGCCTGAGTTTTGAAGTTAATATTTTGTTTAATGTAATTTTATCTAATAGCGATACTGCAAATGAGGTAATAGTTATTTTATTTAAATTTCTAATTGATTCATGACTTTAAATTTTTAGTTATTAAATCTGAAAACATTAACTTTCTTTGTAAATGGTACCTGCATGTGACGCCACAATGGATCGACATAGGGAGATGCCGTGTTAGAAGTGTTGAAGCATCGAGAGGAAGCGGACATGTAACTTGGTGTGTCCACGGAGGAACAGTTATTGGCAGAAAACTGGGAAGAGCAGGATGAAGGTCCAGTCTGATGGCAAACTCACATTCTTCACCATTAATGTGTATTTATAATGTCACTGAATGTGTTGGGGACGCCTACGCCAAATTATGTTTAGGCCTATGTAGCCTAAAAGTATCATCACGTAACTCCGCAGTTATTTGTCTAAATTGTTTTCCCCAGGTGTTTCCGTGCTTCCAGCAATGAGTTTAAATTTGTTAGAATGTAATCTGTTATTTTTCTCTTCTTTTTGCTGCCTCACTATCTACACACACACGTAGGTTCTCTTCTTTTGTTCGCAGTTTTATCACTGCTTTTTTTAGGTGTCACATGTAAGAAAATATAACTGATTGATTTTTAGACACATGATTGAATAAAAGAAAATCTTGGCTCAATTTCAAAGTTTATTTAGTGTAGCGAGTGTGTGTGAGTGAGTGACCTTGGGAACAGTGTGAACGCACTCCTTTTACCAGCTGGAGTGGGCAGTTGGAAGCTCTACTGGTACCGGCCAGTGCTCACATCAGACCCACTGCAGTCTTTCTAAATGTCTGCACACTTCCTCTGACCTTTCAAACTGGAATATATCAAGTTACAATAATTAATTTTTTTTTATAAAAGTACACGTTCGTTCAAAGTAAATACTGTATAAAATGACATGCCACTAAAACACAAGTTCTAACAGCACGCTGTTGTGTCGATTTTGGAGACTTGCAAAAGTTGAAAACCAGTCTACCTCATTAGTCTATGGACAGGAGAGATTGGGGGGGAATCTGTACGAGTCAAGATAGTGAATAATATATCTAGTATCTGTTAATTCTCATGACTTGTTTATACTGGGCAGCAGCATTACAGTGACTGGCGAGCTGTTAAAAACCTGCGACAGGCAGTGTAGGAGAGCAAAACTTTCAAAGCTGAGCGCAAACCTTGTGCAGCTCCAAGTCACCTGCCTCTCCTGGCTGAGTGTCATGTGAGCAGTGGCGAGACAAGTTCCTCCACAACTCCAAAGCCAGATGCCCACGTGACATAGCATTTGTGTTGGCAGGAAGGAGACGTAAACGCAACAGGAACCCTAGGCATAACAAATATTTGACGGAAATTATTTCCACTCTGTTCTGCTGTGAACGCAGTACTTCTAAACAGAGTATGTATTTTCTGCTAAAAAAAAAAGTGGTAGGAATTGTCTGTAGGTCCAACATTTCAATTGTGTTTTCATTTGGCACAATGAATCCCTTTCACGTGTTAATTATGATAAAAATATTTCACTTGGAAAGTTCACTGAAAGCTTTTCTCTGGATGAAAATGTATTTTTTTAACGATGTCTCAGCAAGAGAAAATATCTGCCTGCAGAAAAAGTGGTTTATGTAGTGGGTACTTTGTTCCTTATTCATGATCTAAATTAATTTTATATAATTAACTATTTTACATTCTGTAAAGGAATTAAACTGCAAGCATTGTTCTCATATAATTCCTGAAAAAATTCACTTCTTTAGCATACGTGTGTATCCACCACATCTTTTGTATTAAAGTCTTCCATAAGGAAAACTAAAACTAGTAGATGAATACACAACTTGTTTTGAATTATACGTTAGTCGCAGCCATTAAACACAATATCATTTACATTCTCAGATGATGAGTCACGTCAATGAAAATGGTAGCCAGGGTGTCTCATACTCTGCAGTGAGACAGTTGTAGCGACAATGTGGGCAAAGACCTTGTGTCTCATCGCAGCACATTTGTTCACATTATGTTTTAAAGTATTATGAAATCTTTTATGCAAATCACTGGCTACTATAGTATAAATACTGTTCAAAATTACATGGAAAATTCTATGAAGTGTAGTATGTAATGTGTGCATGTTTCTTTAATGTAGGATGGCTGAGCATCAAATAACACTTGTAAATGCGCAAAATGAAATCATATGCAATTTGACTGCTAGAAATATTTATATTTTAATGAAACTGAAAACAAAAACAAACTTAGTCTCTTGTGAAATACTGTATAGCGCTGTGAGGCACACACTCAGGGCTGGCCCCCGCCATCAGGGTGGTCAGGCAGCGACAGGTACGTAACCCCTTCCACCTGCAAGCCAGGGTGCGTCTCCTCCAGCATTAGGCAGGCCAGCTGGAACTCCCGGCACAACGTGGCGGGGCCACGCACCTTCAAGGTGCGCAGGGCACGCATGCGGTAGAGTGCGCATAGCCCACGCTCCGTCACGTTGGTGCAGTCGCTGATGTCGAGATGCTGGACGGTGTCCTGAAACAGGCTGCTGATCCGATCGAGAAACCAGTCGTCCATGTGGGAGTTGCCCGCCAGACTCAACCAACGCAGGCGCTGCAGGTTCACGAAGTTGTCGAGCCCCTCGTAGCGCAGCGCCATGCCACCAGCATCCACCGCCTCCAGCAGCATACCCGTCACGTACGTACGTGGCAGGTCGTATTCGTCCTCGCCTTCCTTTTTGCGGACCCACTCCTCGCTGCCGCAGAATCGCACGGCTCCACCACGCGCCACCACGAAGTGCGCTGTTGCCAGGTTGCTGCCCAGGATCTGGTGCCGCTCTGGGATGTACCTGCACACGACAGTAGTGCTTGGACAACTCTCTCCACATGCACTCACAAGTACATGTGGTTACAGCTAACAGTTCAGAGAATGTCTGCTTATAAGCTGGGACATATGCCTTACTATATCACTTCATGCACGAGATGCTGGTATCCCTTGCAATTAAACTCCTAGGCTCCAGCAAAAGAGAAGTAAATGGAAATGTGTATGAACCCCACACATGCTGCGACCACCTGTAAGTTTATTCTATATGATGTACCAAAGTCCAACAAGAGAGCAGAAAATCCACCAGCCACCTCTAAGATGCACATTCAGCTAGTGTGCCTACCAGCAGTGAGGACGGTAACTTCGTCCTGTTTCTACCCATTTTTTGAGCCTCCCACGGCCTCGCACTCCAAGCAAGAGAATGTAAGGATCTGCAGACAGAAGTTGGCACTGGGCAGCTATCAGGAACTCACCTAGCTCTTAGCTTAGCAGTCTTAGCTGCAACGCACTGTAACACCCAGTACCGCACTTCTCGAGCCATGGAATAACTCTCACAGACATTCCCCACAAACTGAACTCGTGACTGTACACACTCAGTTCTCTTTATGTCTTTCACTAGCCATGAGCTATATTAACTCCCCTTCACCCTCATCCTTCCCTTATGCCTTCAGTTCACTTGTATGTAAAGTAAGAGTAAACACCCTTTTAGAGCTTGAAAACCAGGTATCAGCCCTCAGTCTGAGTCGGTCTCAGTAGATTCATTTTATTTACATTAGCTTGAGAATGAACAGTACTGTGTCTGCTTTCTCTTTGCCAAATATCTCAAGCTGGTGAGTTTGGCCCTGCACCTATCTACCTCTCTGGGTAACCTCAATGCTCACACAGGAAAAATAACTCGGTTACATTACCATCACTGCAGGTATCGACTTGCCAAGTATTCCTACGGCTAACCCCGACTGCCATCAGTGGTCGACGTAGGTTTGCCCTGGAGTCAGCGTACACAGGCCAGGTGCGGGCTCAGTACGCACAGTCCGGTCCATGGGTTGGCTTCCTCCATGTTCAGAACCACCAGTGACTGATCCAGGGTGGATCTGTGGCGTGCTGATATCAGAAGCCAAGGGTCATAGTTGCTACAAAATATCAGGATCATATTTGCCTAACTTTTCCAGATTTTCCAGCCCAAATAAAACAACTTACAATCTTTTTCAGCATTCAATAAAAAAAAAATTCTACCAATTAAAGGCCTTACCTTACGAAATGTGATTGAAATGAAATTCATGGACTTTACAGTTTCTGTACATCATCTACATGGCAAAGAGCACAATTATTTACTTGCAAGTGTATTTGTAAAATAACTCACATTATTATTCAGTACCCAGTAGTTTTAAGACAAACTTCTTGGGCTGCTACTGAGGATGTTTGGCCATACTGAAATATATATTACATTATATTTTATTACAGGCTTGAATATCTAGGATGCTGCCAATTTGCCCAACTTTTCCAGGTTTTCTAGTCCTGTAGTAACCGAGAGTGTACAGCACTACACCTGCTCTGCTTATCTTCTTTTCCTCTGTTTCTCGAACTACCGCTGGAAAAGATTGGACAATTAAGTCACCTGAGTTGTACCACCTGCGTGACAATCCATGAGTCACATCACCAAATCAGATCAACCACTTCCTCTCCACTGATTTGCAATATGCTGATGATAAAGACAGGAGTCAGTTTACGAGTACTGACAAACTGTTCAGCATATCCACGAAGACCTGCTGTCATGTTCCTGTCTTTCTCTGTTCACACGTATTATCCAAGGTTTTTCTCCAAGTATGGAGAACGGATGGAAAGTCACGGTCCAGATGGCCGCACTGGCCGAGTCTGTCTTGAGGACTAAGCTTAATACCAAAGAGCCCAAATGTTTGTCAGCCTCTTTGCCATGCCGTCAAGCGACGTTGAGCCCATGGTCACTCTAGCAGGGACACCTCGGATCAGAATGGCCACACCAGCGATCGTGGGACACCCCGCCATCGCCATCAAACGCCTTGGTATACGTGTGCCGCCCTTCACAAGTGCAACCATAGTTATGGCAGTGCCAACCCAAACACAGGACACTAATGCAAGCATGAACTACCACACAACTTACCCTAAATAGTGTCTCAGTGGTGACAACTGTCAAACAAGTGAACTGCCCTCGCACATCTGACGCGGTATAAAATTGAGAATCAACACCAAACTTCCATAAGCATAAACCACTTCTTTTCTTTGCTATACCTGCTCTTGTATAGCCTGTTGCTCTCCTTGTCCAGGGGAAGAGACAGTCACAGAGAGCTTGAAGAACAGATGTAGCAAACATATTAACAATGTCCAAACACAAGAGCTCTACACAACAAAAGAGAGGCTCTTTGCACTTTCAGCACAGTTTCTTGCTAGACAAGTTTTGATATTCACATGTATTATTTAATTTTTAATGACTTTGCAAATGATGAAGCTAAGGCAAGTATCCTTCTCTTAAGCTTAACAATTATTATAACTAGTATTCTATACAAGGCATAACAAGTAACAGACAATTACTTAACAAAATAATCAAACATGAACTATACTCATACAAACTATACACAACTATCACAAAACCTAGCCTAGTATTCCTACCACATTTGGGAGTTGTGAGTATCGCAGACTTGCGCACTGACCGACAACAGCTCTGTGCTGCAGCGACTGAGACACTAACAGACTTGGCAAATGAGTGTGGTTTGTGGATATTTACTTGAAACTACAATTGTCTTCCAGAGTTTTCAACTTCAACACTAATAACTCACAGCTAGTATCATGTGACGGCAGTGTAGGTTCCAGTTAGGCTATGAAGAAAGCAACTCACATTTAACTTTTTTTTTTTTTTAAAGATATGGTTACGTGGCTCTTGCCTAAATACAAAGTGAACACAAGTATTCTGTACATTTAGCTTTGTCTAAATTTTCATAAATGTTAGTATACATTACACCACAGCAATTAAGAACTGGAAATGACATGGTTTCTACAAGTGTAAAATTAGCAAAATAAAATAAGTGTATTTCTGCTGAGAGAACATGAAATGGAGTATAAGGACCATTGTGGATGCTGCCAACATCAGTTACTGCTTTAGTAAGTTGTCTGACTTGTGTGGTTTACGCTCAGATCTGCCGCAGTGATTCCCGACTTGCTACGTGCCAATATGCAGCGAGGTATAACACACACAGGGAAATGTCTTGTTATTGATGACAGTTACTGTCAACATCTGTGTGAAACACCCAACACACCATATTACCTGAATAAAACACAATTTTTTGTTACCATTTTTACTTCCAAAACATTCGGGGTGAAATTATTTTTGCATATAGTTGATTTATGCGCCCTGCTTAAGTTCTGCTATCGGGCTATTCCTCCACCGCACGCACTCAAGGCTTAACTAACACTAAAGGGACAACAGAGTGCATTTGTGCGTACTCACTTTAATAATATTCTGCACAACAACTAATTCTTATTAGGTATTCCCAACACACCTATCTTCTCTCATTTTTTATTCAAATGAAATATTATAATTTATAGATAAAATATAAGTAAAAAATCACTTTAACCAAAAATAGTTACTTTTATGTTAACAAGTATAAAACACCTGTGATACACAACATACTTAGAATCCACCAAACATGTCATAATACATGTGGTGATTTTTCAAAGGTTTGATTCAAAAGTATGAAGACCCCATGAACAGATTATACTATAGAGCACCCCACTCTTGGATTGCATTACAGCGTAAATGGCACGCACTATTGCCCGATTACTTCACCTTTACGACATGCTGGAACTCACATGCAGTGTCAAAACACTCGTAACTAATTGTAAATACAGGGAAATAGCTCTTAAACATAACAAACCTTTTAATGCAATCATCTCTACAATTTTAAACAATTTGGGTGTTCATCAAGAATTTGTGCATCTGGAGAAACAGTACACTGTTGTTGCAATGCACTGGACAAGCTTCAGGAAGATACAACTTGTATTTCAGAGGCTGTTGAAGTACGACCGAACCTATTAACTTCCGATGTTCCGGAGTCATGTTGTCATCGCTTCAAAAAAACATTTCAGCAGGCAACCCGACTCATGCTAACTTGATGTATCCAAAGTTTAGAGTGCAGCGTTTAAGTAGGTAACTAGAAGAACTAGTTGGATTATGGTTAACAAAGCCCTATCCTGAATACCTGCCAGGTGCTATGGCCTTCAAGGGAAGTGATCCTGAATATTATCCTACTTCCACGATGCAAGGATCCGTCATCCAAGAAGTGTGAAAAAGACTACAAGATTCCCTCCTTGGTTCTGTCACTTTTTCTTCTGCTTACTTCCTCTGCTTCAATTGAGAGATACTTCTTTATATTTAGACTAGTTTGGATCAACATCTAGGTGTTGACAAAGCAACAAATATGGTCCAAGTTTTATCAGCATTTACAATCAAAACTTCCATCTTCAGTACTGTAGCTCAAATTGACTGAATGAGAGTGCCTGATCTAGTTGTGTAGCTGTGATTCTATTTGTAAGCTTACATTAAAAAAGTTTGTGTGTTCTCCAAGTTTCTTCAACAATGATTTAAAACATGACAGAAAGCACTGTATTATAAACTTGTTTTACATCATTCTTAAGTGGAAAATTCTTTAACCAGTATTTTACATTTAAATACCTTCCACTCAGAAATTAAGAACAAACATTTTTTGCAACAATCAAAGTAAAATTTAAAAAAAAAAGTAATAAATATATATAATTATAGGTCACCCCCTCCCCCCTCCCCCAAATATGGAACATGTATTGTTTATCTTAATGAATTTTCAATTGTAACCTCCAACACTAGTAAATGTTATGCAAGGTTAAAATAATCATTCTTATGCCGCAATAGTGTTAAAAAATTAAATTTTGAAAAAATCCACTTCTTTGGGTTTTTTAAGTGGTCCCACGTGGGTTGAGCCCACATTGGCGAACCCTGATTACAGCACAAACCATTTAACATACCTTATCTTAAACACATTAACAGACTGTTTTATGAGCAGAAAAAATGTAGCACTAGACAAAAATGGTGGGACTTCATTGTTTTAATGCATTTGTGCTGTAGAACATATACAGAGTATTATTAAATACAAAGAATTCACTAATGTTAAAACTCTATTCTGCCATCCAACGTCATCCCTCTGCCACCAAAAGTATGTCATGGGTCATGCACACATGAGGTGCAAGAACAGCAGTGCAGTCATTGCGCGTGATGCATGTACGGTTATCGCGTGTGATGCATGTATGGTTATCGCGTGTGATGAATGTGCTGTTATCGCGTGTGATGCATGTACGGATAATGCGTGTGGTGAATGTATGGTTATTGTGTGTGATGCATGTATGGTTATCGCGTGTGATGCATGTATGGTTATCGCGTGTGATGCATGTATGGTTATCGCGTGTGATGCATGTATGGTTATCGCGTGTGATGCATGTATGGTTATCGCGTGTGATGCATGTATGGTTATCGCGTGTGATGCATGTATGGTTATCGCGTGTGATGCATGTATGGTTATCGCGTGTGATGCATGTATGGTTATCGCGTGTGATGCATGTATGGTTATCGCGTGTGATGCATGTATGGTTATCGCGTGTGATGCATGTATGGTTATCGCGTGTGATGCATGTATGGTTATCGCGTGTGATGCATGTATGGTTATCGCGTGTGATGCATGTATGGTTATCGCGTGTGATGCATGTATGGTTATCGCGTGTGATGCATGTATGGTTATCGTGTGTGATGCATGTATGGTTATCGCGTGTGATGAATGTACGGTTATCGCGTGTGATGCATGTATGGTTATCGCGTGTGATGCATGTATGGTTATCGTGTGTGATGCATGTATGGTTATCGCGTGTGATGAATGTACGGTTATCGCGTATGATGGATGTATGGTTATCGCGTGTGATGCATGTATGGTTATCGCGTGTGATGCATGTATGGTTATCGCGTGTGATGCACATATGGTTATTGCGTGTGATGCATGTATGGTTATTGTGTGTGATGCATGTATGGTTATCGTGTGTGATAAATGTACGGTTATCGCGTGTGATGTGTGTGTTCCGTGCATCGGCACATTGTGCATGATACACTGAGATTAGGCCTAAGAGGGCACACGTGTGAAGTGTGAAAGGGTTTTATGTTTGTTTATAAGAATTTATTTTATTTGCTCATGCACTCCTCTGCGTGTCTTTGTAAATTGTTAGTATTGTGTTTCCTTCCATTTCAATTACAGTCCATCCTTTGTACACGTGCTCAACTATGCGGACACCACTTCCGTCTCGTTTCTAAGCTCAAGTCAGACAGGTGCATGCTGTGAGGTGGGGGCTGAACTCCGCTTTCACTCATTTCGTAATTGTGTTCTTGTAATTTATTTGAAAACCTTTCGCTTACACCTGCAGCCGGCTAAACCCTTCCATTGAAAGAAGGGCCCATTAATAATTATGATGCCTTAAGACCTTTCACTATGTAACTTTTGTGTTTCACTTAGGCAGATTAGAAGAGGCATCAAGTAATTTGGTTTGTGCCTAAAGGCTTTTGTACTGTTATTCTTTATTGTGATATGTATATGCAACACCTAGCATCATAAGTTAAAGTTTTTCAACTAATCAAAATAATATTACAAACTGCAGTTGCAGGTACATCATAATTAAAACAAATTAAAATTTTCATTTTAGAATTAATATTTGAAAAAGAAGACCTTTGACAAAAAATTAATAATAATTTTCAATATTTTTAATTGGTTCAAAAAACAATTCATTATTACGACAACCATCATTTTCTAAACAATGATTTCTAAAATCATTATATTCTAAATACATCTTCGTAATAAAATTATTATCAAAATCTACATGCCAATTTTCTTTCAGAATAACTTGTCTCCCAACAATTATATAAATATTTTTCACATCATAATTATTAAAGATAAGCATGAACATACTGCTCAGCGTGTTTTTTTGTATTAATTTGAAATCCAAACATAGCAAAATCAGGCATATCATAATGAGTATTACTAAATTGTCTCCCAAAATCACCAAGTTATGAGTCGCAAGTTTCACTGCTCTTTTACAAAAAAGAAGCACAACCGTCACGAATCTGATACATTTTATACTACACTGAGTAGCTGTGATTACAATGCAACGTGAATGTTTTTGCTTCTGTGGTAGTTTTTCATTTTAGAAGGCCGTAACTTTACCTCTCAGAATCGCGAAGTCATTCCGAGTCGTAAGTTTATCGGCTCTTGGACAAAAACTGGAGCACATTCACCATGATTCTGACATTTTGTACTACACAGGATAACTGTTATTACAATTCAGTGTGAATTTTTCTCCTTCATTGGTACGTTGGAGACAATTTTATGGCCTTCTAGAACTCTAAGTATCATCATTTTGTTGTGAGCCATAAGTTTATCAGTTCCTAGACAATGGCTTTCTACAGCCGTCATATGGCACATACAATTACCAATTAAACATTTTTTTTAAAGATAATAGGACATCTGCAGTTTTTCCTCGACACATTTCCTAGAGTGGAAAAGTCACTTGTGATTTTTTGCAGGTATATTGGCAGCGTATGATAGAAGCTGGGATTCGAAACTAACTTCTCTTTAGACAGCTGCAGCCGGCAGGGCCGTACCGTCGGCCCAACCGAGGCCTCTAGGGAAGCAACCCACCAGGACTTGTGGCGATTATAGAAGTTCAGCTTGCATCTTTAACAAATTCCATTGTGGGAAGACCTATGCAAATATAGGATATTGCAAAGTAAAGACAAAAAAAAACCTTTATGTAAATCAAAGAAACTGTAGAAAAAAGTGAAATATATTATCGTGCACACAACAGCACAACCTAGTAAAATTACTTTCTAACATTCTCTAAGACTACAATTTGCAAGTTTGCTATATGTAAAGATGAGCGACGAGTTCAGCTACGTACAAAGTCGACTCTGAGATGCATTCATCGCTATCTAAATGGACAGACAGTTCTCAAATACATGTTGCCGTGGGCCTCAGAACCTCTCCAGCCACCACAGTCGAGATACTAGGGGCACGGCAGATAGGGGGGAGGATCACCTCTGGTCCAGCGCCTGCATGTCGTCCTTCTTGCGGCGCCACCAGCGGCCGAGGCTGCCCGAGCTCCAGTCGAGCGGCATCTGCACGAGGCGCAGCACGGTGCCGCGCGGAGACTCGGGCGCGAACACGCCCAGCTTGCTGCGCCACTCTCCCTCGCGCTGAGACAGCGGCACGCGCGTCTTCCCCGCCTCCTGACTGTCCTTGACGCCTTCGCAGTAGCGCCTCGCTCCCGCCAGCACCGCGCGCGAGCTCCGGCCCCTCCACAGAGACATCTCCCGAACCACTATCACGTGCTAGGGTTTCCGACCGACAACATTGCTTCACAGGTTAGGTTTGCTAACTTTAGTAACTTTGTTTACAACGCAAGAGTTATATACGAAAAGGTTGCACTTGCGCCGTTAGGATCCACACGTTTCAAATTACGCCGAAATGAACAAAAGGGTTCTGCTGACAACGAATCGAACAAACAACAGACAGTAAATATTTTTTGTTTTCATTGTGTTTCCAGATATTCTACTTTGATCGCGTAAGCTACATTTCTCTCAACCTAAGTTAGTGTAGTGCGGTACTGTGCAGTTCAGTGTAGTATTATGCACTGCGGTGCTGTGCAATTCAGTGTAATAATGTGCAGCTACACCAAGGAGCGGTATTCACAAACATATCTTGAGCACTAGCTTCGTCAAGACAGTTTTATTAGTTGTCTTAAATTCGTATTTACATTTCATGAACATTACTTTAGCTTGTCTCAAGCACAGGCAAACGGGGCGGTCTTCGCGAAGATTGTCTTATTTCTGTGCAACTTTTGAATTAATATTTCTGCTCCATAGTCACTGGTTGAGATCGAGATAGCGAATAACAATAGTCATTGAGACTTTCCCGCGTTTTCGATAATTCATCGATGGATGCTCCAGTGTTTGAAACACAGGTGTACACCGGTTGAAGCATCTTGAGAAAACAACGTTTATTTTTAGCGGTATTTTCGTCTGCTTCCAGGCACATGTCAATACCATTACAGACAAATTCTAAAGTTTTCATTGCCAATTTGTAAAACTCGACGTCTGAATTATTTTGTATATTTCGGAAAGCTTCAAATTACGGGTTGGAGTGTGTTAACTTTTATTTTACAGAGAAAGCATTCTAAAATTCATCGGTTTATTTTATGATGCATATCCACCAGATCTAACGGTTTTCAGGCCAGTTGAACTTCAGGGCCATTTCAATCCAAAAGAAGAAGGATTGAAGATGAGAAATATCAAAAATATTAGAAGAGGAGGAATCCTCATAGGAGCTGGAGACGATGAAACCCTGGAGAAGTTAAAGAACCAGGAGAAAATTAACCAACTAGTGTTAAAGTTAGAGTCACCTAAGAGTAGAGGTCCTAGAGTGATAATCTATGATGTACCTCGAGACGAAGATACGGATGGGCTGATGAAGACCATCTATCTTCAGAATTTTGAAAATAAGGTCAAGTCTTTGCAGTAAATCAAAGACAAAATAAAAGTCAGTCACAGGGCTGGTAAAAGGGATGCTGACAGAGTTAATGTTGTAATTGAATGTGATCTCAAATTAGGAAGCTTCTTAATTGACATGGGGAGAATATATGTTGGCTATGAAAGTTGTAGGGTGAGAGATTATATGTCTATAACCAGGTGCTACAAATGTTAACAATTGGTTCACATTGCAATGAACTGTAATGCGGATAGGGCATGTTCTCGATGTGCAGACTTAGGACATAAGGTTGAGGACTATGTTCATAAGAATAATGACTATGTGGAGAAATGTATAAATTGCAAGAGGACGAATTTAAATCATGACTATAGTGTTGATTTCAAGGATTATCATGCATATCAGAGAACCCTGTCAGTGGAACTTGCCAGAACTGATTATGGACTATAATATAATAAGATGTGGGCAAATAAATTTGCAAAGGTGTGCAGTTACCACCTCTGAGCTGAACAGGATTGTTGTGGGGCGGAAGCTTAAAAGCACAGTATATACATGTTGACTGCCTCCGCAGGCTGGGATATTGAGGGCAAATATGTTATGGCACTGTCAAGTGTATCCAACAAACATCACGTGTGTGCCCAACTTAAGAAAGGATCCTTGAAGATCTGTGGTTTGTCCTCATATTTCCAGTTTGGTGAAGAGACACAAGAACATATTGATAGGTGGGAAACAATTACAGATGTTATTAGGAACAGGCCAATGGTGATAGGAGCTGATGCAAATACCAAGACGGAACTCTGGCAAACTCCTTTTACAGATGATCGAGGACAATTTGTTAGCCAGTTTATACTGGCTAATGATCTTGAAGTGGCAAACATGTATGGTGAACTGCCAATGTACATCTCACAAGCTCATGGGAGTGAGACGTACATTGATGTGGCATTATGTAATAGGAAAGCCAGAGGCTTCATCAGGAATTGGAGAGTCATGGAGGATAGTGCGAGTGATCATCGGTTGATAATTTTTTAAAATTCGACTGATGGTGAAGATGCGACATACATGGATGATGTCGATGTGGAAACAAAATACATTCATAAGATAGCAGACTGGGCAATATTCGACCAAGTCTTTGACGTGGTCAAGCTTGGCTACGGTGAAAAAGATAAACTTGACCCGCGGTGTTACCAGAGTTGATGGTGTGATATTTATGTGCCTGGTGCCACAGCTCTGTGGTGAACTGATGAGATGAGGCCGTTTCGGGTCGACGGCCTAGGGGACTGTGGTGAACACTCCGTCACACACGATGGCAAGGCTGTGGGCCGCCTCGCACGCCTTAATTAATTATAAATAAAACGAACGATGCTTGTTGAGGTATTTATTACTTGAGACTCGTTACTGTACACACAACTATAACACAAGACATGTGGCCTGAATGGCCCAGAAACTACGAGCGACCATGTGGTCTTTATAATGTGAAACTCGACTGCACTTAATAATTCCCGATAAATAATAACGTCGCTCTCCCCTCGGCGCTATGCAAGTCAAATAATGAAACAGATGAAAATAATGATTTAATTGTGACCGAGTCTCTGGATACCAACTCAACTGATGATGTCTTTGCTAGGGCCTCTGCGGAGCGAGAGGCTTCCATATCCGGGTCCGTTGAAGTGCTGGCGAGTACTGGGGGGAAGCGTGCGCCGGCTTCCGCCACCCGAACACAGTCGACGCCATGCAGTGAAACGATAAAACACAATATACACTAAAAATGATAATGGGATATATGATGTAATAATTCCTGTGGATATTTTTAATATGTTTTATGATTATTTGAAAATTAAATAACTGTTATAGACATGTTGTGATTTGATAACTGAAAAGGTCAAATGGGAAAAGAGGATAAGTAGCAAAATTAAATAGAACAAAAAATAAATAATTGTTTTGACATTTGTGTGTACATCCACCCATTCTGGTAAGAAAGATAATAAAGTAACTATCAAATTACTCTGCTTTTGAAAGGAATTTAGTTAATAATGCTTCCCATTTCTGTCCTCTTCCTGAATAGTCCTGGGGGTAGGAAGGTGGAGGTTGGGAAAGATAATGTGGTGGTATTGGGAACAGTCATAGCTGTAATGAATATTTTGGGAAAGGCGGAAGCAAAACTTTGACTTTTCATTCCTAAGTATTACTAACAATTGCTCGCATAATTGTTGTAGTAAATAATATAACACCCGCATAGTGTATAAAATATATCTAGTGGTGACTAGAAAGTGTTAACTTTGTAAATGGGTTTCATACTTGTGCAACATTTCGTGATACGCCTACAGTTATATAAACACCTTACTCTACACTCCCCATTGCATGTTGTTCAATCTTTAACGGAATAGTCATGACAGTTAACTTGGTTACTACCAACATATGGTCAATAGATATTAGCCGAAACCCTTATTACTTTCCAGGTTAGGAGAGAGTAACTTCTTTGGAAATCTCTGTTTTTAATGATCGCATCATATTTTGAGTATGCATAAAAAGCAGTTACAATTAACAATGTGCCTATAAATAAGAAAACATTTTAGGTTTCAACCACAAATGGTGATTTATGTATGTTACATTAGCATCATTCGACTATGTCCTCGTCCTGCAATTCACGAAAAAATTCTATGTCAGGCAGTAACATAAATTGTAAACTAATAACTAAAATAATTTAGTGATTGCGTAATTTTTTGGATACAGAGGAATATTTTTCAGGGATGTGGTGGTCCTAGGTGGCTCAGATGTTGCTTGATTATATATTAAGTCACATTTTTATTTTATCACATCCTGGAATTTATGTTTATGTGGGTTTCTATCTGTTGCACTAGTATCAATTTTTGGATAAAGACAGATCTCTCATACAGTCGCAAATTTATTGTATGCATTGTCATTGAGGCTTCCACAATGTAACCAAAAATATTTTGGGGATGTACAGAGGCTTGAATTTACATTATCAACTCAGTTATAATCAGTTACAGACATTTCGGGGTCACCTCTATAACTTACATTATGGTGATGCGATCATAATGAAAGGGATTAGTTGAAACAGTCGTGAAGCGGCTGGAGAAAATAAAGATGTGCTTAAACTTGACACAACTTCTTCTTTACCTTGCATCCTCCGAAGAGGCGCTTACACGAATTTTTCTCAATATAGCTCTAGGAGCTCTGACATTGTGAAGAATCGCAGGAAGACTACATGGAAATTAGATGAATTAAATATATGCCTCAGGAGTGAGCAAACTTACTGGGGTGTTGGGTGGCACACTCTACAGGTTAATATATAACATAAATGTCCTGGTAAAAAGTTTGAATATTGATACTCTACATGATTATGACAAAGCTTATGAAGGACCGAAAAAACCGCAGGTGACGTCCATTCCACTCGGTCACTAGAATGCAACTAATGTCATTGTGCTCACTCTGTTAGCTTTGCATGGTGTTTGTACAGAAAGTATGATGAACCATACTGCAAAATTTATAATTAAAAATTATATTAAATAATAAGATGGTAACATGTGAACCTTTATTAAAATATGTGACAAATGAACACTTCCTTAATTAAATACAATTAACACTACAAAAGATAAATTAAGAGGTGTGTTTAAGATATCCATATTATTATGACGGGTTTACTTTAAGGTGTGGCAGCTCAGTGCCTGTTTTCAGTTCAACGTCTTGCTGAAAATGTACATACAAATAATATTCTTTAACGATTAATATAATATTACTGTAAGGTGTCCTGAGCGATCGGGGATAGTAATGCGGATGTCGTCCGGCGACTATGTTAAGAAAAGTCAGAATATTACATAATATTCCTATTTCGAATAGAATCGGCAACCAGGTCACTGGGTGAGCACGAAAATACAGTTCTCAGGATCGTGGGCCTAAAGACCACATGGATGTATCCCCTGACACACACGTTACAAATTTACAGGAAAACGTAATCTATAGCTGGGGTATTCGGGCTCCCCAGCAAGCCTTAATATTACCTTTTTACCGTATAAATGAAGTAACGTTGGCGAGGTTAACCAAAGCTGGTTGGATGTTATATTGCCCGGCGCCATAACTAAGCGGTGAGCTAATGGTAAAGGTCGTCCAATCGACAACACATGGGGACACTCGTAATCCTTACCTACGTTTACCTACAGTTGCACTTTTTATAGCTAATGGTGAGATTGCAGGCCATCTCGTATGCCTGAAATATACTAATGAAATGTGGGTAATGCTACAAAGGATGCCCTACAATGAATTTACACTGATTTCACTTGGTTGAGCGGTTTATTCACTGTCCTTGCTACATGTGAATAGTGCGTGAATGATGCATGATAATGGACTCAGCACTTAAGCTGTGAAAAACACGTGGTTTTTTATTGAGATGCGATTGCGTTAAACTCTCTGGTGAGATTGCAGGTGGTTCTCCCCTCAGTACATTAAAGATAATACAAATGTTCCGGTGACTAATAAATGTATATTGTAGTTAAATGATTGCAGCCTATATACGGATACTCAGGGGGCTCGCAGAGCGGGTGACCAACGCCGCCGGACTTGTTCGGGTCCTGAGACAAACTGGGAGAGTCATGTCCACTGTCTTCACGAAGTGACGAGAACCGACATCAAACGCCGAACAATGAAACATAGCATGAGCACTGTGTGATGTTATTATAATGATGAAAAATTATATGCATTAAATTAAACACATTGGTGATGTCCCTGTTTATTAACAAATATTTTTTTAATTTTTAAGTTGTTAAGTTGATGGGAATGTCACCACACTAAATGATTTGTTAAAATGCTGGAGGCCTTTATAGGCAATCTCCATTTTAGAAAACATAATTACTCTTATATCAATACACCTTAAATAAGTTATTACATTTTCTCATAAAAGTGTTTGAATTTTACTCCTGATGGCTTGTTTGATTTACACTGGCTACAGCGTTGTCAGGTGGCTATCTCCTGGAGGGATGGAAGAGTCCACCTGGGCAAAGGGGTGTGGAATGCCATGCTTGATTGCCATTTTAAACAATTAAAAACACCCCTGGCTGTAGCCGTGAATGTGGAGACTGTGTTCAATATGTTTGCAAAAATTCTGTACACCACTGGATGACACTTTGGGGCACTTATATATTCAACTGTGGCATACCAGCCAGTTAACATCACCCGGTGGTGCTGCGTTGCGTCGTATTTAGCTGCACGAGCTGCGAGGATGCAACGACCAATTGCCAGTCCGCCCAACTGCAGTGGTTTTGGGGTAAACAGCGTTTCGGATCGCCTACTTATTTATTAAAAGAGTTACCTCTTGTAATGAATCAGTAGGGCGGTCTCTTGACTTGCGTAATCGTTGTCGGCAAGAAGGTGCAAGTTCCATTCTTGTCGACCCGCAATACGCACTCTTGGCCTGATGTTTTGGTGCGGCCCAGTGTAGCTGGTGTAGTTGTTTTGACTGCGGCAGTCAGAGTGGGCTCAAGGAACTCGTGGATGCGTGGTTCACATCAGATGGTGGCCTCCTTGAGGCGTCGATGTCTTCTTGGATAGTGGCAGGGCCCAAAATACAACACAAAAATGAGAGCTCACAAGTTTCTGTTAACTCAAGTAAATTGTATTGCCAAATAGTATACACAATTTAATGTACGCAATACAAATTAAATCGGACGTAGCTCACAAGGCCTGCCAGCAGTATTCACTGTACAAAAGGCTAAAAATGGCACGAAAACTTACAAGAGTCGGGAAATTGAGCTCATTTGCGAATGGAAAAAGGGGGTTGCTGCGAACGCGGGTAAGACTGTTGGTAAACTAAATAAAAGTCCAGTAAATTACGTTAACCTATTGCAGTTAAATGTTTGGAACAAAGTATGAAAGTCCCCCGCGATGCGACGCTCAGCACCCAAGACCCGTGGAATTCGACTGCCGGATATATATTCTAGTGTAAGCACACAAGCACTGTTGAAAGAAACGACATTGTTATTTACATTACTGTCGAGTAAGTGCCAGTTTGAAAATGAGTACTTGTTTTGTTAAATGAAAAATTCGCAGTGGTGTGTGAATGATTACTCAATTCCTATTTAACATATGCTATAATTTCGTCAGAACTTTTCGTTTCAGTTTCGAAATGGACATTGACTGCATTATATCAGTTCCTTGCTATTTCCCACATACACATGCATATACAGAAATACCTAGAATGGTGGAAGTTCGTATTTCAATTGAGAAATGTATTTCTCAGCAAACAAGCAAGCCATTAACCTTATAAATATTTCCATTTGCTAGCAATTCGCTGCATGTATCTTATGTGAATGTGCATCAAATGTGGATTGTTGAGATTATTTTTCGTACTACGATGTGGAAATATCTCAGTATTCAATTTTGACACTACAGTTAATTGAAATGAATGTATATTCGTCATTACCATTTGCCAGTGCTCTCCCACTGTTGTCGTGAAGAATAGAAACAACCTTTATATTACACTCGACAAACTATTCAGCAAACACATCCCTACAAATTTCGCTTACGTTTTATTTTACTACACAGCTACCCCTTCCCCTGACCATTTGCAAATTTTTCTACACCAAATCACACATGTGCTGCTACCCCGGTGGAATTAAGTGCTCATCCAACTAGAAATATGTAATTTCTGCTTGAATGTTACAAACTTGGTGCAGTTTTCCTTACCGGGGTGGCTGCACTAGAATTAAATGAACGTAATAATGCAATGCCCACCTAAAGACATGGGCAAGGACATCCTTTGGCTGAAAATATAATGTAAATATTCTATATACAAAAAAATTATATATATATATATATATATATATAGAGAGAGAGAGAGAGAGAGAGAGAGAGAGAGAGAGTGCATGCGCGCGCCCGTATGTGTTAGCTTTTGTATGGGAAGGGGGAGAGTAGTGTGTGAGAGATGGAGCACGCGGTTTATTCATACAAATGTTTAAATTACTTACCACACGGCAGGTACATTTTATTTGCATCAATCGATTTTATCGTTTCAATATGTGCTATTAGATTCAGCCAACAACCTGATGTAATTTTAAAAAAATAATGCACTTTGAAAAATATGTCTTATTATGGCTGTTATATCAAACTATAGCCAAATAATTTAGTCTACTCATCATGATTAGTTCAAAATTTGCAGACGACATGACTTGCACATGAAGTTTTAAAATACAGGCGTTAGCCCGGTGCTTGTTAATTCTGTCAAGAGAAGGTTGTCAGTGTGCGTGTGAGAGCGGGTATCTGCTGCTTGTAACCGAACGTGGGGCTGTGGAAGTTCTTCTGAAGCATCAGCCTTTAACAAAAAATGTAAGATTAATTCAACGAACGAAATAATGCAGATGCACAATTTTCGTTGGTTGCGCTACACTTCTAATAACTTCAATTAATATATTTAATATCAAAGTAATGTTGTTAATTGCTTAAGAAGTTTAGGTTACCATTATTTTAATCTGTGTAGAGTATTATGTGGTATGGTCGAGTGTGACATTTCGTTACGACGTTACAAATGTCAGGCGTTTTTACACGGACACGTCCTGTACTTTATGTATATGCAGGAAAGGTTACGACTACGTGCACAATAGCGGCACCGTGGCGCGAAATTTTATTCTTTTTTTAAAATGAATGTTCGTGAGAGCTCCGGGCTCAAGTCTAAACCCCTGCCACACTATCATAATTTCGCATTAAACTATATTTGACAATTAAATTTGAATAAAAATTACAGGCATCAAATTTTTCTTTCCAACAAATTTTATCGAATAATCTTTAATGCATTTGAAAATGTGTCGGACTGTCAAATTTTTTTACTGGCAGATTTTAATTTTAATTATTTAAAAATTATTTTCGTGTTGAGTAATTGCTTTTATATTTCATGAAGTCTATCACAGGAAGAAATGTAAGGAATGTTGTAATTTATTTTAGCTTCTTAACTAAATTTTAATTTTATTTATCAGCTAGATCTTTCCTGCACAATGAAATTAATTGCCTCCGAGTTGGTAATATTGGGTGTAATTTTCATTGAAAATAGCATTCATGCTCAGACAGCTTCTACATAAATTAATTATCTTCATAACCTACTTCGTTTCCAGCAATTGTTCGTTATTTAAAAGTTTCTTGATGTCAATTTTTGTTGTGCACGATTATGATTGGCTGAGACTGTCAAAACATCAAAGAAATTTTAGAACCTGTCCAATCTTCAAATGTTTGATGGAAATTGAAGCCATCCAACCTTCTGAGACTAATTTGGCTGCGTTTGACTTTTCAATGTCATAACTGTCCAACTTTGTTCGATGAAACTTATTGGAAGCAGTGTGATGGGAAAATTTTATAGTGTGACGGGTTCTTCAGAGACAATACAAGCAATATTTTTGTGACAGTCACTACATTCATACAAAAATCGGCCTGTATTCATAAACTTTTTAAATCACTTTCAAATAAATTCCAATATTCACATTATACCCAACCACTACAGTCCATTCATTGTCACTTCCAACTTTTCTGATGCCTTGTTAAATTTACTTCCAGAATATTCCTCCACCTCGTTAAAACAAAGCTTAACAGAGTCTAGGTGATTTCACCTAAGGAACCACACACTGCATTTGTGCATACTCAGTTTATTAGTTGCAGTTATGCGGCTCAACCTGGATTCTAAGACAGAACGTCAGGTTGTATTGTTTATTTACCCTGACACAGCCACAGTTACAAAAACCACAGTAACTTATGTATCATGAAGTGGTCCTGGGGCATAAATGAGCCTGCAGGAGGTGGAGCGGTGCTCCTGTCGTGTTAAATGAAGTTAATTTATTAAATGTTTGAGTGAAAAGCAAGTAAAGTCTATTGTTATTTTTTGCACAAAGGTTGATAAAAGCCTGGGAGGCGCTGACCATGCATGGCCTGCTCCGATAGATGCCCGCTTCAGACTCCTATAGCTGTCAGGATCTTTCCGCCTACCAGGAAGTGTGGGAAATGTGCTCTAATAACATTCAGTACAAGTGTTATGGCCCTTTGATTTCATTAAATGTAAGAGAAGAAAACTCCTTTAACTAATTAAAGCTATACATGTGCCCTAACGAAAACACATAACCCTTAGTTATGGAAATACAAAGAAAATGAAAGATATAATTTTGTGTCGAGTTAGGGGTTCTCAAACTGGTTGCTGTCTGTCTCAGCCCATAAAGAAAAGCTGTGGATACAAATGGCACAATAAACACTTGTAAACTGCAAATAAACATGTTTTCTCTAAATGACATATAGTGTCGCTGGTCACAAGATGTCTTTGGGGTCTGGACTCGGGTGAGTATGGGCGAGGCCCCTTGATGAAGTTGGAAGTTGTTGCACTACACTTAGAACGTAGTACTAATTGTGCCTGTTGTATTGAGACTCACAGAGATGTGTGTTGCAGGAGCGGCCTGACCGTTACCGTCCCGTTGTCGTACGGCTACGTGGTGCTGGTGGCCGTTGGATCCACCTTCGTCGTCATGTGGAAGGGCATGAAGGTACGTGCTGCTGCTACAGTCATTCCTGCCCTTGTCCCTTTGTATTTCCGAGACAGTTTTATAGGAAGAAAACATTACAAAAGTAAGGGCCTACATTTTCCTTCGACTCTTCCACCGTGGTTAGTGTACAAATTAGAAAATTGCCTTATGTGGGCTGGTGCCCATATCTGAAATATCCATTATTTACCTTACAGGTGTACTTGTGTAAAATTACCTCGGTCTTCATCCCAACCCTCTGTAAATAGCCTTCCCAACATGGAGCTGATTAGTTGTCTTTTCTTACAGAAACCTTGCTTTTCGGTGTTCTGCATCTTTGGCACTCCACACGCCAATGTTCAGGTGTTGGCTCGTAAACTGGTTCTCAACAGCCATCTAAATAATAGCATAGATCCATTGAAGCTCCCAGAACTGCTGAACCATCCTGCAAATATTATTAAATTTATTAGACCAAAGTTTCTTTAATTTTCTACCAGATTTTTTTAAGTGGCTGTAATCAACTGCCGTTGTATGTAGGCACACTTGCCACGTGTGAAATGTTAGACTTTCCAGGACCAGTGAGGCCGTGGTGGTGTAGTGGTCAGACTACTCGCCTCTCACCTAGGCAAACAGAGTTAGATTCCTGGTGGGGTTGCTCTCTGATTTTCGCACGTGGCAATCGTGCCGGACGATGCCGTTGGTGAGCGAGTTTCTCTGGGATCTCTCATTTCCTCCACTCTTTCATTCTGGCGCTGCTCCATACTCGCTTTGCTTCTGTTAATGTCGTCTATTGCCACTTGCAAGATTTTTTTAGTTTCCAAAATGCAAGAAAACATTTCATGCAAGAAAACGTTTATGCTGGAATCCCACAGTAATGTATATATTTTATAACAATTGTGCTTTTTTCACATTTTTCTCTGAATTTCTCATTACTTAATGAATATTTCATGATGTGAAATTTTCTATTCCCTACTAATGTTGTCACATAATGTTGCAAAACTTATTATCTTGGACGATTAAACAAAGTTTCTGAAAAAAAAATATGTTAGAAAGTGTGATGCACGTAATTTTGGTTTTATATTTCCAAAAAATGTACATGTACAGTATTTAGATATTTAATAAATATAAATAAAACAAGGAAGTACATGAAGTGCCCCAGTTCATAAAGTTACTTTTTTAGCCAGTGGACAGTGGTTTTATTTGTGGAAATGTTATGTGGTTACATTCTGTTATAGCCAATTCACTGCACTTAGGATATCAAAATACAAAATAATCCATCACCATAACTGAGTGTATTTAACATAAATGCCAATTAAGGAAAGTTGTATCAAATTTTAATATATTGGTTAAATTATTGGCAACCTATATTGGCCTATTTAGTTGTTTACATTTGCAGTAAAAATTTTCATAATTGTTACAAATTTTCAACAGTGTGTGTCACTTGGTGAATGCATGGGTACCGGTTACAGAAACCATGGCAGTGGTAACAGTTACTTGTGGTCACAGGATGTACCAGGGTACCGGTTACAGAGACCATGGCAGTGGTAACAGTTACTTGCGGTCACAGGATGGGCCAGGGTCTTAAACAGGAAACTACGCAGTGCTTTCAGAAGTGTTAAGTTAGGTGAAGCAAGGCTTGGCTCTTGTCTGAAGCCTGGGAATGCACCACACTGGGTACAGTTTCTGCCAGCGCTGCAGTATTCCCGGAACTGTTTGTTTCTGCAACGTGGCTGTATGGTGGAGCGAGCTGTGGTGAATTTGCATGTGATTGCAGGTGGGGATGGCACGGAAGAAGTTTGGTATCGCGTACCCCACCATGTACAGTCCGGACAACACACACTTCAACTGCATACAGCGTGCACATCAGAACACGTGAGTGCCATCACTATGAAGATGTTATTTATTTACTGGTATCAACTAGTAGTTCAAAGAGCCAATTAAAGTTCAGCCCTAGTTGAAAAGCTTTAATTTCAAGTTTCATAGAATAGAATTTGTTGATAAAATTAAATAGATGAACACCTAAGGAACGTCTTCTGGTCCTTTGTCATGCTTTATAAAGTTACAAAGTCGCAAGTTACTGGAGAATGTACTTGTAATGTGTAGAAAGTTTATAATCTGGTTTCATTAAGCTACAATCCAGGTTTTACAAGATTGATAACTTTTATTGTGATAATATATAGTGTTTTTAATAGCTCATTGTTGTGTGCGCCTGAACACAGCGGATCTGTTTTTCATTAATTCAGCGAATGAAGGTGGTTGTGAAAGGACTCGCTCATTCACAGGAGTTGTGTCGGGCCGTGTGCCCACCGTGCTCGTTGGAGCAGTTGGCAGCTCGCACCTGGCTTTGTGGTACGACATACCATCCAAGCCTGTGACACAGTGTGCTGCGGCAGTCAGTGATTTTGTAGTCTCGGTGCATGATGTGTGCTTCATGTAAAGAATGACCACACACGCATGCCCGGGAGCTGCCAGCCGGTCATACCACACCAACCCCTGACAGCAGCGCATTTATAGAGCAGCAAGCCGCCCCTCGCTATTTTTTCTTTCAGGTCTTGTTCATTTTGACCTGATAGTTTTGCTGTGGGTCAATAAGTTCAGTGAGCTGTTTTTCACTGATGGCGACTGTGAGGGGAAGTTGAACCATTGTCGTGTTCTCGGGATGGATTACTCCAGGCTACAGAGCAGAGGGTAAAGGCAACGGGAAGTCAGTGTAGCTAGGGTAAGTTTTCTAATTAAAGCCAGTGCCCTGGCAACGGCGTGAGTAGTGGTTGTAGCTAATTTCTGCTGGAGATGCTGTGTGTGCATGGAGCTCATCAGACACAAGGAAGGGAGGAACCCAAGATGGTCTGGTTGTGCCTTCTCATCCTGGAGCTGGTGGCATGCTGGGCTGTGTTAGTCCTGTACCGGATCTATCGGAGTGTTAGATAGTGAAGTGTGCATCTCGGAGCCACAGAGAACCCCACAAAAGTCCTAGTAGTTTTGTGAACTTAGGAAGCAGAGATCCAGAGACCTTGTTACATCATGGGGTAAAGTTACGTACTTGTATTCTCGCTTTTTATGTAAATTTTACTCTCTGTGTTTAAAAAAAAAATGTTTTACTCGTAAGGTTTTTTTTTCGTTGTCATTCATTTTTGAAATCTTACATTTGTAATTAAAAGATAAAGGTATTTAAACAGGAACTTTTGTAAGACCCCTGTTGGTCAGAATATCAGTATGTATTTTCATATAGGCCTAACATATGTTGGGATTTGCAAAGATGAGGGATTTGCCAAGGCGAGGGACTGTACTGCGACTGGCCCAAGCCAGGTTTCAGAGCTAACCAGTCGGGGGTGGTTGGTTGTCTACTCATTCACACGAAAGTCATTGTGATAGGACCACAGGGTGACTCTAACAGGGTGTGTACGGAAGATATTGAAATTGAGATGACCATGTAATTTCAGGCAGTGTGTAAATATTGTTTTCCTACATTGACTATAATGAAAAGCACTATTTTAGCAAATTAATTTAAAACAATAAATGTTTGACATAACCTATATATCGCTAATTTGGGAAGGTTATTGCTTTATTTTTTATGTTACTTACAATAGTATTTTTCTTAGAATTCTGTTAAAACACATTTCACAAAATTTGTCCAGTTCTGCTTTGTTAGGATTTCCAGAGAATGAGTGAAATTGAAAACTTTGTTAACCTTGGTTTTTTATTGATAATATTTTATCTGAAAAGTGCCCAAAGTAGTATGCATTTGTTTACTTTAATGTTTTGTAATAGTGAAGTATAATTGTGCAGCCGAGATGGTGGTAACCACGCTCTATAAATTGTTAACCTGCATTAACAGATATGAAATACCCCCCCTTCTTCAGTTGTAAACTGCGTACTTGTGAATCTGTGTAGAGAAGTTCACCAGCATTTATAAGCTAAGAAGTTTCCGTTATGATTTTGTAGGATATTACTCGTAAATTATAACTTGCAGACTTGTAGTTTTATGAAATACATTCCTAGCTAGCCGACTGAATGCAGCTGCCATTCCTGTCTTCCCACCTTTCTTCTGCCTGTCAGAAGTACAATATTATTGTTAAAAAACATCAGGTGTCGTGATAATATACTCTGTTCATCAGCTAAATATTTAGTACGAAATTGGTGTTCTAGTGACACTTGGTAAAAGTATTTCCATGTACATTCGAGAGGCCAAGGAAGGTGCAAGAGCGAATATGTATTACTAAGAATCCCACATGTACAGTCCGGTGTACATGTACGTAGACCAGTCAGTGTGGAGAGTGATGGAGAGCATTGTAGGCGGGATGTGCAAGAGGCGAAGGCAGTTGGAAGGCTCTCGCACATGCCAGGCTCCTTCGGTATCTGACTAGTCAGCATTTTCTTATCAAGTGTTGACTTTGCTGAGTAAATCCCCTGTAATCGAGTGAGATAATGGCCAAGGACTTGGAACAGATAAAGAAAATTTGATATCCACGTTTTTCTTAGTCCATGGTACCTCAGGTGTTGATACAGCTGGAGTTGAATAATACCACGATACAAATAAAATGGCCAAAATGTGTGGTTGTGAGGTGTTCTGTGTTGGCAAGACCTGGATAGATAATTTGTCAAGACACATCCACAAACAATTTAATGTTGAGTAATTTACAAACAGCCGAAGCAGCAATAATTTCTGATGTAAATGTCCATCGGTGTGCCATCAAGCCTGCACGTTGCGTCACTGCCGTTACTCTCGGTTCAGCTGCTGCTAATCTGGGGGTCGCAGTGGTCTAGACGTTGTCATTGACTCTTGGCAGGTTTTTTCAGGGTACTCCTATTCGTTCTGCCCTTTCAGTCTGCCATTCCTCCATCTTCACCTCATTTCACCTTCACGGCATGTAACATCTCGCTGTTAACTGCCAAACCTAAACCCACAACTCAACTATTGCTTATTTGGTGTTTAAAGTAATTGGTAGGAAATGAATTGTGGTTGGTTATTTTGTACTGTACGTTTTAACTGTGAATCTGCTAAACCAAATTTTAAGACTGAACGGATAACCAAATGGTTCCCATAAAACCCAAAATTCATTTCTTTAAATACGAACTAGTAGGGAAAGAAACTATCTGTTTTTCCATCTTTTCCCTTCCCCCTTTCATCATCCAGTCCTTGATGATTAATATTGCAAAATAATTTAATCACACTTGTGTGGCTTGGAGATCCAATGGAAGCTGGTTCAAACTCGAATACAAGAAAATATGATTCATAATTTGTGAGTACTAAGCACTTGCACACTTGGTTTAGAACTGAGTTTATTTTCATGGCCTTTAGAATATGCGAGCATATCTTAGGGGTGAAAAGTGGCAACAGCAACACTAACACTGCCTCACCAGGTTCTCAAATTGTAATAAAGATGCTCTCTCTCTCTCTGCTTATTTAGTTCCACTGTTCAGAAGGTCGTAGTTCAAACAAATGACCAGAACACCGATCCAGTTCTTCAGGGAGGCAAAGAATGTCGCTGACAGACATAGGCTTGGCAGTGTGTTTACCCATCAAGGTCATACATAAAATATGCGAAATACTAAAAGTTTGAAGGAAAATAACGGGAAAACGATGATTGTGATAATTTCATGTTCTCATTCCAGGGTCACATAAACTGCCTCTATTTTTTAGTTGTTAACTAGAGGTATTGTTAATAAGGGGTGGACATTAAGTAACTTTCAAATTTTAAGACATGTAGTATTTTGTGGTTTAAGGATTCAAATTTGTATTGAAATAAAAATAATTGTAATAAAGTAAAACCTCGTTAATCCGGATAATCCGGATGTTTTTAATTTAATGTTCACATAGATAATATGTAATATGAAGTGGATTGACTCACCAGCTATAAATAGCTTTGACTTTACCTTGAATCCCTACCCATCACTTCCCCTCCCTCAATCACCTGAGTTTTCCTACTGTTGTTTGCAAACTGCACTTCTCATTTTGTTTATTGTATGTGGTTCAACCGGATATTGGTTTTGTTTTTTATCAAAGTGTTTGGGATTTTATTGCAGTGTACATTCAAGTTTATAATTGCATCGAAGAGAAAGAAGGTCGTGGCTTCAATGGATAAAAAGTTAGATGATATTAATAGAATTTATAAAGGAGAAGCATTGGAAAAAATAGCTGCTGAATTGGGAGTTGGAACTTCAACAATGTCCGAATGGAAGAAGCAAAGAAAAGAAATTAAAGATTTTTGTTGTAAAATGATATGTAAAAACTGTTTGGAAGACAGAGGAACGGCAAAAAATTAAGCATTAGATGATGCACTATTCATGTGGTACAGTGCTCGGCGAGTAAGGCTTGGTTGATGATGAAAAACTTGTACATATCAAATTGAAAGTACTGGGTATGGTATTCTTTATGGTGCAGTTGTGCTCATTGTGTAGGTGTCTTGTAAGAAGCGTCTACAATGTGTAGACGTGTCCAAACAATAGTTTAGTATGCATAATTTACATATGGCCTTCACCCAATAGGGTTGTAGGAAAAAAGAATAGCAATAATTTATGGCACTTATTAAAGATTTTATTGGAAAAAGAAACTTACATTTTTATTTTAGTTTAAGGTATATTTAAAAGTTACGTATAAATTATGTGAATTACCAAATAAATCACTACTTCATCAAATGCAAGTAACATAGTTTCTAGTCGTGTGCGATTGGTTGAACATAGTAAGTACATTCACTATGAACTACTCTGTTGATGTAAAAGTTCTGTGCAGACTTTGACGTACATGACACACATGCATGTGCACACTAAGGATGTGCGCACTCACACAGGTGCTGCTATCTGTGTGTGTATTGCAGGCTGGAGAACTACCCACAGTTCCTGATGCTGCTGCTGCTGGGAGGACTGGAGTGGCCCGTCGTGTCCGCAGGCGCCGGAGCCTTGTGGCTGCTGGGTCGCATTGCCTACGCCCAGGGCTACTACACCGGAGGTGAGCGAGTCTGCCTTGCTGCTCTTTCGTAGCCACAGTTCCATGGCAGCGTAGCCAGGGCAAAGCTTGCGACGACAGCCAACACCATCAATCACTAACGCGTTTAGCATTTACACATATTTTCAGATTTATACATTACATTTAAAGAATAACTTGTCATTTACAAAAATGCAAAGTAGTGGTATTGCTATACATATATTATTGGAATAATTTTAAAAACTTAACTGTTAGCTTCAGTATTAAATTAGATTTGTAGGTCGGTTCACAGTAAAATTTTGCTGTGATGTGGTGTTTTGTATTACAATGTTCCAACTTTTGTTGTTTTGGACATGAAGTATAGTATATTGATTTTAATTTTCTCCCCCTATCAGAATGACATGAAAATGATTCATAAGAGCATAATTGGTCACATTTAGAAGTAAAACAAAATTTTTACATTTGTTATATGAAGTAAATGGATGAAAACAAAAATTTTTAACCACTAATTTTCATGCTATGTGAAAATTGTACATTGTTATACTGTAAAACAAACCCCATATTTACACTTTTTAAGGAAACACACAGAAAAAGTTTAAATTACGGAAAAGTTATTATTTAACTGGTACTTGCAAAATAACATTTTACTTTTTCAAAAATCTGAAATATTTATATATATATATAATTTTTTTTTTTTTTTTTTTTTTTTGTTGCCATTATTAGCAGTTTTTGTGCTGTTGATCTGTTTTCCCAACATCATTTGAATCTTTACTGTTTGATGCATTCTAAAAATAGTGTTTCAAAGTTTGAAGTGCTTGGATGACATCACTTGTGGTTGGAACAATACTAACTCTTCTTTCTTTTTATTTTCTTCACTACTTTCTTGAGCATCAGCCAAGCCAAGTGATCAGTTAGCACATATTCACTGACGTTTTCATGTAGAGACAGCTGCTTGAGGTGTTAGTCTTCAAGAAAACATTCGGCATTTTCATCATTATTGTCATCACTGGTAAAGAAACCTGCCCTTGCTGCAAAGTCGATGACAGTCAACAAACTGATCTTCAGTTCTGTTGGATCTTTGCCAATGTCCAGCATGCCAACTGCTTTGGCAGCAATTTCCTTGCAATAATTACACTTGGAGGCTGGCTCTAGTGTTCAGGAATAAATTACGAAACACTCAATATCAAGATTTTTCATAAATATTGATGAGTGGTGCGTATTTAGACTATTTTTTTGTACAGACTTTAAATTATCATGTGTATAACACGTGTCCAGAAGGAGATATGAACCCCGACTGGCTGCTCCAAGGTCAGGTGACATGGAATCATCACATGCGCGACACGTGCCCCGAGGAGATGTGAACTTGACTGGTCGTTTCCAAGATCAGGTAACAACCCTCCTTGGAAAATGTGAGATACCGGGAGGGCTGTTTAAACATAATATAGAATAGTCACGGAGTCGCCCCTGCTTATCAAAGTTGCGAGAAACAAAGCTGGCCAGCAGTGCAAGCCAATCTGCCCCTAAGTGAGCAGCGGATACCGCCTGCACACCAGCCAAGCTACCCTGCCGCCCACCACGCCCACAGATGGCAGCACGGTTGCTGCCTGACCTGAACCGAAAGGGGGTAGCAGCCGAAGATAGCCGAAGGGACTCTAAAGACATGCAGGCCATCAGAATTTATAACGCCGTGCACCTGGTAGAAACGTCAGTTGTGGCGAGGCAGCTCACCCTAGCACCATCTAGTGCTAGGAGACTGCCAACACTAGTTGTTTTGTAGCTCGTGTTAGCACCAGTCATGCTAACACTCTTCTACAGTCACAGTCCTCCTGAGGACTCTCTCGAGAGTTTCCAGAGTTCTAGCAGCACTTTCAAACTCCAACGCCTTCACTACCAGTGCAGCCAAAGTCATCGCTACTCAACACTTGCCATCAAAGTTCACTACACCAGACACGTACAACACACGTGGTGCCTCTAGTCCCCTTCAGGACTAACAGCCACAATTAGGGTTTAGTTGTTTTCATGGCTACTTAAGTGTTGCTTTTGTCTGCTCTTCAAGCCAGGCTCTTCCAGCCGACAGGCCCCTTCACCTGTCTTGCCCTTTTACAAAGTTTGTTGAACACCCAGCATGTGTTAGGAGAGGAGGCAGTACAGGTCACTATGTTCTAGTCTCGTGAGAATAAAACACATACTCCAGCTAACTTCTGTTTTCTTACTCTGAAGTGAACGTTTGCCCTTTCCCCAACCTGGTGTCATCCCGGAAGGGAGCGGCAGGGAACTGCTTATTTGGCAACTGTTTACCGACCTAGAGTAGGACTGCGGGCGGCCCCTAACCAGGACTGCACGTAGGTCGCTTACACCACAAATTTTAAAGCCACCCATACTGTGAACCTGGTACCTCGGTGCTAGGGACATACGTACGGTAGAGCCACAACCACTAGAAAGACAAATGCCGAAGCATCTGGGCCAACAAAGTCAGTTAACCCACTCTCTCCAGAGCATATAAACTTGTCGGTGGGGGTGCAAGGCCTGACAAGGATTGCCCCAGGTACTTCTGGTTTACACACTAGCTAGAGGGATTGTTGCCTGCCACCCTCTACAAGGATGAACATTACAACCTTCCTGCTCATGACATGTTCACCCATCGGCGAGGAAGCAGGAGGAATGTAATGACGAGAGCTGTCATCCCCTTTGTATTCAACCCACACCAGCCTTAAGCTGCTTGACCCCACGGGAAAGAGCACAAGCGGCCCGACACCTGGTGGAGCCTCACTAGGAACTACTGCCCCGCGGTGTCCCACTGTCACTTGGGATAGACCCAACAGCCGGCCGGCCCGGCGAGATGCAGCCAGCCCTGTTCTTGCCAGCACACCTGCATGTCATCCACGGGACCGAACAGGGGAATATCCTCCCCGCCGACCATCTCCAGCAGAAGCCAGCCCAGGTGGAGCAGAGTCCTCGACAGTCCCGGGGTACAGGCTCCAGTGGTAAACCAGCCNTGCAACCACAGACTTTGTGCCCAGCAGGCGGCCTACTCGACCAGTGCGAGGTCGTCATCAAATAATACAGACTCCTCGTCAGTAGAGTCTGCGTGGAACCTGCACGTCTGGCTTGCGCAGAATTAAAAACCTCTTGTCGTGACAGTCGCGCATCAGTGTGGTTTCAACTCTAAGCTCCAGCAGTGAAGGTGTTAAAACACGAGGCTTTTAGCTGTGTTTGACAATGATTAACAGTGGTAATTATTCAGAGCCATATGCATTTGTTAGCATGATTGAACATGTACTTGCAATACTTATAAATCCTCATCCCACTCAATGATTTTAACATTTTGGGAACAAGGGGAAGCAAAGTATAAAATTCTTGGGTATAATTTTTTTTTTCTCTTCAGAAAACGTATGCCTATTAAAATAAACTTATACTTGATTAAAATATTGTATTATTTTCGTACTAGAGATGATTGAACACATTCTTCATGCCAAAAATTGCAAATTTTGATGTATAGGGGTTGGAGGTGGGTCAAAATCAGTCCAAATTTATCCAAAAGATTTATAGTAATGAACCTTTTATAACAATCTTGTTTCTGGAAACTGCGAGGCGTTCTTTTTAGTAAGGTTATAATTTTATACACTTCAATCTACACCAATCAAGCATCTTACAAACATACTTTTGTTAAACCAGAACGTAAAATGGAAATTATATAAAAGATTTTCATAATAAATGCGGCAGTTATGCTCTGGTGTTTGTTTTTCATTGCTTTACAAACATTCCATACAGCATATTGACAATCAAAAGTCAGTACATGTCTCACTCTAAGATTGCTAACTACTGTATGGACATGCCTTTAGAGAAATGTACGTTCAAGATATCGAAAACGAGCAGCAGAATGCTTTCTCAGCATTAACTGAGGCAACTTCATTGTAATGAAGAATCTGTGGCGCATAGTTACAACAAATATGACAAGTGCAAAGCTTGTGTACAACTGTACATTCCAGGAAATACATTGAATTTGTAGGAAAACTTAAATAGTGTGAATATAATTGAAGTTTCACTGTATTTTACGTTTCAGTTGTACGTTGGTGCGGTTATGACATAACACTTTTTTTGGAATTTGTGGTATTCAAACACTGATAATTGATCATGCGACCAGACCTTAAATGTGGCTGATGACACGAGACCTTTTGATAATGGAGTTACTAATTATGTTTTGGGATTCTCTGCGAGAAATTCCCTCTCCTATCTGTATCTACAGTATAATTACTGATGTAATTGCTATGTGTTGCAGATCCAAAGAACAGGATGAGGGGCACTTTCGGGTACCTGGGTCTGTTCACTCTGCTGGCCGCGAGCGGTCGCTTCGGCCTGCGCCTGCTCGGCTGGTAGAGGAGGGGCATATCTGCACGTCACCCTCGTTCTCTCTTCTGGCAGTCTTCTGTGTAAATTCAACATTTTCTCTTCACAGCAGTAGTGCAGCTATATCCGTTAGTGTCGTGACGTCTAGTGTTGTACAAGAGAACCATTCGCGCATAGTTGGGTTTTCGAGGAACGAGCTGTGAAGATTTGTTCAACGTGTTTGCTGGAATCTTGGCTAGACCAAGAACTGTGGTGGAGGGACAGTTGTATATTACATCAGTGTTTGTGGAATGAAATTAACATGTGCTAGGTGGGGGGAGGGGTATGAAAAGCAGCCTACAATCACAGTTCCAAGCACCAGCATGGAACAGTGAAATGAATAAAATCGTATTATAACCATAGACTAAAGACGAGGTAGATTGCTTATTCGTCTTCTGCGCATGTACCCAACATTGACTACCCCAAAGGAACACAACTGTCAAGGTCACATGGACAACAGTGATGAACATGTTTTTTTTATCTTGGTTTTTATATGACCAGCACTATTATATTAATTAAGTACTTGTACTGATTGGAATTTAATTAAACTGTATTACAAATTGGTTAGAGGAAGTATACAAACATCTCAAAGCACTTGTTTACTGAACAGCGGTGGCGTAGTGGTCAGGGCGCTCGCCTCCCACCATGGCGGTCCGGGTTCGATCCCCGGCAGGTTTACTCCCGGATTTTCGCATGTGGGAATCGTGCTGGATGATGCAGCTTGCCGGCTGGTTTTCTCAGGGTACTCCCGTTTCCCCCGCCCCTGCATTCCAGCGCTGCTCCATTCTAGGGTTTCATTTCTGTCATGCTTGGGGATGACTGTCACCTACGGGTCCCAGCTGGAAAGACCGTCACTCGGAGGGTGTTGCCTTGCCCTGGGTGCACTCCCCACATGCCATTATTATTACTTAATAGTATTCTAACCTCAAATTCAATCCACGCCATTTTTGCTAGCCGTATTGGAAGAAAAGCAGTTCAGCGGAGGTAGGTTGTGCGCGACCAGCGAGATCGGTCTACCTCATCTTTGGTCAATGATTATAAGCTAATGAGTAGAAAGTATCGAGGTGGAGAGGGTTGCCAGTAAGAAGCGAAGTTACAAGTACGTGTATAAAATAAATGAAACTGGCACAGATAGTAAGAGTATTTTGAACTGTAGATTCTGTGACTGAAATACCTTTTTGTGTTGCACCAGGATAATTGTTTCCAAACTTGGGGAAGGTTTAGAATGAGAGAAATTTTTCCTTTTCAACCATTAACTAGGACTGAAGGAAACTATACCCTTGGGTGTAAAATGAATTTGTGCCAAGCATGTTTTCACAGTCTGCTGTTATCTACCTTTTTTTGTATCATCCTGGTCGTCCTATAAAGTACATTTGTAAATTTTATTTTCATATTTCATTTAGCATTTTATCCTGAACTTTAACACTTGTGAACGTGGTCATGCTAGATCCCGCCACACCCATCTTTTACAAGGTCATGGTCAGGTCATCCTAGTGCTTCGCTCTCCAAGAAGTTTGCCTCGCAAACCTCAACCGAGTAAGAGATGCCTCGTCTTTTACAAGTTGGTAAGATACCATGATCAAAATATAATGAACATTTTGCTGTACATGCACAACATTTATTACAAATACAGCAAAGAAGCCTCTAGTTAACGGACTAATTAGGGGGAGATATAGTCCGGCACAGAAAGTCTGTTATATGACAAACTACAAAAAAAAAGTAGTTATAAATTTTTAGTGGGTCACTTTAGCATTAATGTTGTCAACATGGCGAAGACGTTTGCATAGTCACGAGGGACGAGGAGCCCCGGGTATTTCCGTTAATTTATGACCGACAGTTAGTTGTCCAAGGAAAAGAAGGAACAGTGTGAGCAAGTGTAGTTGGCATATTTTCTGGGTCTTGGCTGAGTAGTGTTTGTAGCGAGCATGTTAACTTGCACTGTGATGTTTTTTATTATTTTGCATCCCCTGACTCGTTAACATTTTCACTCCTGTGCCTCTTTCCTATTTTTTATAACTTCCTCAGACTTAAATGATAATCTGGAAACGTAAACAGACGGTTTACAGTCCCTGCCCCCTGCTGTGAACGTGAGCGTGTAACAGTTAAATTCAGTATTTGCCCATGTTCCACTTGCACATTTTCCCCAGAAATGAGAAAAGTACAGGTCCTGGTCACCCTTCAGCGGCAAGAATACAATAACAGGTATATATTTACTTGATATGAATAGCTTTACTATCAGCCATGTACCGGGCTTGGCCACACTTCGCTCTGACCATGTGCTCACTTCAACATTTCCAGTCATGTTATCCATCACCCGCCTGCTTGTTCGTTCTCATGCCTCGTGCAGCTACCAAATTGTGGCATTTCAATTGCAGTGATGTGGCGTGTAGCCTTGCCACATAAAAAATTTATTTGTGGGGAATACCTATTAAAGATTGTTTGCTTAATTTTTAAGCTATTTTTTCACGACACAATTTTCCACTCGCTGCAAAGTAGCAAAGTCATGAAAAGGCGTGTTAAAACACCATGGACTGAAACACTTGCACACATTTATTATCTTAAGTTTGTAATAATCACAATAAAAAGAACAGAATGCATCACTAACTGCAACATATAGGATGTAAAAATTTATGGAAACGAAGCAATTTATAGAAATGTTCTTTTTACAACATACAAAATTGCTGCAATAAACTAAAACACACATACTGGCAGAGGCGCATTTGCGAGTTATGCACACGCCCCACATGCTCGCATACATGCATGCGCACACAGAGCAGATCGTACACAGCGAAGAATGCCAATCATTCGCGCTCAAAGGGCAGTCACAATTTAATCTGTTTAGGTATTCATAAATAAACATTTCAATCACGAACCCTGACAATCATCGTCAAGCTATAAGGAAATGTTAGGTGTGTCGCAAGTTATGGTCGGGGCTATATTGTTCGGTTAATACTAAGTCAGCTGATTAGAGGTCCGGCAAACAGAGGCATCACTATATGGAATTGATACATGTTACTCAGGACTTTCCAAGCCAATAGAACCAACATTAAAAAATACATTATTAAAAAAAATCAGGATGCTGCGTGAACTGACTGAAGTGCTGTGTTGCCTCCACATCTTGTCACCTTCATCAGAAGTCCACACAACTGCACTTAAGTTCCAACGTTATTTCAATAATATAGTAAACCATGGGCATTACAGTAGAACTCCCAACTGATAAGACCCTTCACTGTTCCAGTAATAGGGTCGTTAGTGAGAGATGGTGTAATAATGCGTTTTTGAGGTGACTTTCGCACTAGAATTATTTATAATAGCTCAAAGTTGGGCGCCATATTGTAATAGCGCGTTTGTGTGGACTTTTGCACTATATTTTATTATAATGCCGCACAGTTGGGCGCCATGTTGTATAGTTCCGACTTTACTTTTACAAGCGTATATTTAATAAAAATAGCAGCCTCAAAGGTTAGGCGCCATCTTGTAACGTTTCGCCGTTTACACTGTCGACTGTTTACTTGCCACGGCTTGCTCAGGGTAGAAACACGAGACTCATAGAATTGAACATTATTAATTAAGAATGAAGAAGTTCCAAATTAGTTTGTTATGTACTTTGTTTATTTAACTATTTATTTAACACTCAGCACCACAGTTCACAGAAGAAGTCCAAATTGCAGAGTACGAACCTTACAGATAAATATAAAAGTACAAAAAACAGCGCCACAGTGGTTTCCGTGTATTAACGTCTCATGAATATTAGCCCGAATAAAGAATATCTGCTGCTACCTCCCACACCGGCTGAGAAATGAAGTAATACAGTCTAGTGGCCGATGTGGGGGTTCTAATCCTGCCCGAACGCGGCCTAGGCTAGCATTGCATGATACTTCTCGACTGCGCTGACCTGCCCTCACGGGCGACGCGAAGTAACTCCCTAGAAGACTCAACGAATAAGCCTGTGTAAGGGCGACAGCTAGATGCCTATATCCTACTGCCTATCCCCCCTCTCCTGTGATAACGGCCTGGCCACGGCATCTGCCAGCAGCGTCATCACGAACTGCACGTGTCCCGCGCTCAACACAACGTTATCATAATTGACTGCTCCGTACGCACTACTCCTGCGATAAGCGCCCGGCATCCGGCATCTGCCAGCAGCGTCATCTAAAACTGCACGTGCCCCGCGCTCAACACGACGTTATCGACTGCCGCGCCGTCAACATAAACTAACCTCGCCGTCCACAAAAACTTGTTGACATATTAAAACTGCGCCGAAGGAACTAAAACTGTTGATGTCGCCTGATCCACAGAAACTAACTAATCTACTTTATGCTGACGCTTTCAAAACTCCCAAGTTCGAAACGAAAACTGTAACCAGGACTCTTGATAAAAACTTAACACGCAGACGTCCGCCCCTTAACCTACGAATGCACACGTCTGCCTGATAAACACGGGAAACGAGCCACCACGGCTTTAAACTTGAAACACGATAAAAATAATACGAAGCTGTCCCAAAGCTTCACAAACACGAAAGAATTTTACACTCGAGTCCCGAAAAATTCCGAATATTATGCGTCATTACAATGGTCTTAATAAAGGTTTTGGGAAATTTTGGTCCACTCCCAACTCCTACACGTGAAAATTTGCACATTTTCGCAGGAAGTGAATGTTCAATTAATTGTCTGCAACGTAAAAGTGACAAACGTTTAAAAATTAAATACAAATTTATTTTAATGAGCACATGTTTTCCAAAAAAATGGTACCACGTAAGGGAATATTGATGTTTGCCATGTTTTTTACTTCATTATTTAGGCAAAGTCTAATTTTAATTACTTTGTATGATTATTTATGACAAGTAATTTAGTATCATACTACGTTTACACAGGTTAACGAATTCTACGGTTAAGTTACGCATACAATGATTTATCTTAGATGCTTATATGAATTTACGTATGGCAGCGACAGTCACTGCTAAATATCACAGTAACAATTGTGTCACTGTCACGATATGTCACAGTTTCTACATTTTGTCACTTGCCCCATCCCTAGTATGTACCCATGTAGCACTTGCATTTTTTTCTTCTGGAAATAACGGTCACCTGAACGGTACTGCTGGTGCATGGGCAAGACAGAACTCGTCATTTATGCATGCTGATGTATTGGGTGTGGTTGCTGGCGGCAAGATAACTGCTGGCACATGCATGCGCCACATCTTGTATGTGTTATGAAAAATATTAATAAAATGGAGCACACAAAACACTGTCGGTGCATCTGTGGTTAATGGTTAAGGATGCTTCAAACCAGAAAGTATTTTACGTGTCCAAGATGCGATAAGGGCTGCAGTAGCATGCATATCACATATTACACTGTCTCTACACTCAACCAGTGAACTTTCCCATCGGCAACTTGCTTCTATGACGCTTCAGCAGTGACACTGTTACATTAAAATTGATGCAGAAAACTGAAACTAGTCTTTTGATGTGAAAACATTAATGAATTAATATAGTTTGAAAGCAGGAAAAAAAAAAAAATTGCAATTTAAAAATTAAACTTAGCGCACTGTTGGCCACCCACACGACCAGCAGCTCTAAGTGTTTGCAGGAAAAGTAAAAATGAATGGTGAATTACAGTGACTGAAAAACCATAAAAATAAGACTTAGTTGAGACAACCCCGGTGTGAATGGCATCTCACTCTTCCACAAAACAGAAGAGGACAGCGTGGCAACTACCTGTTGGGAACAACCACTGTACAACATGCCCGTTCAGCCACTCTTTCTGTGATGCCGTCTCGGACCACATTCATTTCCCGAATTATTTAAACATTTGCTGAAAGAGTTGGTGCATTGCACTTTATGTTCCCTGCACTCGTGTTATTTTTAATGTGGAAGAGACAGAACATGAAATAACGCACGCTAATATTACAGTACACCACGCTCGTGAAACTGATTGCTTGTCTGCAGACACGTCGGTACTGTAAAGAAAGAGCTAGAGTGTATCGACGACTACTTTTCCCTGGCGTATACAAAAGGAAGGCAGAAGACAACAAAGTGCTTTCTTGCCCTTCAATACGGTACGGCCTATTCTTTAACTTGGTTGGCTATTGCCGTGTTGCCAGGCAGAGTTGCATTTTCCGATGCCACGAGGGGTGGTATTGATCGCAGGAGCAGCTAAAAGGGGAGTTAGCGAAGGGTGGGTGCCCAAGCAAAAGTGAGATGGTGATAACACAGTTGAAAGTGGCTGCAAAAAACTCCACTGGTTCACTTCTCTGCCCCACCCCCTTCCCAAACCTGGCTAGGAGCAAAGGATGTTGAGTGGTTGTTAACAAAACCACATTATTCCCCCTCCTTACCCAACAGGTAAACGGGAAAAAATTAGTTCTTACTTCTCACTGGTCATGTCCTGTATTCTCTCCAAACCAGATGTTTATACACACACGATGGCACAATAGCAATGAGTGGTATTTTATTTGGTAGATGTCCATGTTCAGGAGTGTTTTATGATATTGTATAACTAGTTTACAAGGGCCACGTATACTTTTTAGCAAGCGGTAATCACTACCGCTCGCTAAAAAAGTACATATTTTTCACGAGAAGCAACTGAAAGTGAATGCAGCGCTCGCTATGAGTCAAGTCGTGCAGAGTTTAAAATTCTTTTTTTCAGCGATGAGAGGTTGTTATTTATACTTCTGAGGCATAATTTCACTCTCAAAATCTAAATTTTAAATTAAATTCTTATATAATTTGATTTAATTTAGTTTTTATGCCATAGGCGATTAAGTATGGGTGTATTACTCTCAGTAAAACTTTGCACCGCTCAATATTTTTTAACATATTTTGGTCGACAAGGGGAGGGTAAATACACACTTATTGCATCAGGTATCATTTTATTTAAAAAAACATGTTTGTTGTATGCCAGTGACAATTAAACACAAACTATAAGCAAAAAATGCACTTTAAACATAATTTAAAAAAATATATATTGGCAGTCAAAATTGGTTATTTTGAATTTTGCGACAGTAGTGATCTTACGGTATTTTCGGGAACCGTGGATAATCGTACATGAGGTTCTGCTGTTAAAAGCTGCATATGTTTCAATACAAGAGATAACATAGTTACAATCACAATTTAAATTAATATAATGTAAGCAGAGCACGTTGGTCTGTTGTTTCAGGCAGCTCAACTGTTGGCCGTGCCATCTGGCAGGCAAGTGATGTGTGGTGGTGGGGAGTCTGCAAACACTAACATAGTCTAGCGGGCTGGCTAGAGGCTGATATTGCTGCACAATACAGTATGTTGCTGATGGTGATGAATGTTTTCCAAGTAGCTTAATGATGGACTTGGTTCATGTTAAGGCTGGGCTGATAACACTTTTAGCTGATTATGCTGATTCCAACGTTATGAACAATTTTTATATCACAAGAGGATATTTGCAATTAATTATTTTTATTATTACAAGTAATGCTTATCCTCAAATGAATTCACGAAATTTCCGGGTCTCTACCCATAGATGTGGTGTATTCATGCAGTACTTCATCTAAAATGGCTTGCCACATAGCTACAACCCAGCACTAGCGGCGACACTTCAAAGTGCTACAACCTTGGTGCATGTATACGGTCGTCTACGTCTGTGACACATTTACATTTAACTCATTTTTACTTGCAAAATTTCAGTCACTGCATTGCATGCTTACGAATATTCAGTGAACTGTGCAGAAATTCTTTGTCTGCCATAATAAAACATCTCTTTTTAAAAAGTTCACAAAAAAGTGCGTCTCGCAGAATGCTATGTTAATGATAGTGGTTGCAAGAAATAACTTTTTGACACACATTCTGCACTGTTTTTACACAAAATATTTTTGTGTGTTAAAAACAATAAAATCTTGACACCAAAGGTATGTTGTTCAAAGGTATGTTGTTCATTTCTTTCCTTTTATCCTTTAAGTGATTTCCACCAAAATGCCTTGAATCAGAGTAATACAATAAGTGACATTGTATGCAAATGTGTGTAAAATCCTTGACTTTCTAATGGATTTAAAATATTAAATTCTTGCTGCATAGAAATAGGTATTTATGAATGTATATACAAATTGTGTAATATTTAGAAAATTTACAGTTGTGAAGAATTGATTTTTTTGCACAAGAGAAATAAATAATGTGTTCAAGTTGAGGGATACAAATACTTACTCCAGTAAATGACCCCTCCTAGCTTCCAGATATTAGGTCATTATGGAAAAAAGATAGCTACAAATATTTTGGGAAATTCTGGACCGATTTTGAC
>NQII01001775.1:200843-245773 GCA_002778355.1 Clitarchus hookeri
ATTTTTTTTATTCATGAAAGCCGTGGTTAATAGTGCCTAGAGAAAAAATTACACATTTTATTAATTAAGTATAAATTAACTTTAATAGACAAGATGTCTTATGGAAAAACTATACCTGAGAAGCTTGTACTTAGCCTCCCCTCATCATCAAAAAGGTTACAAACACACCGGGCGGCAAGAGGATCTACCTAGCATTGCAAAACCGTTTTCAATAGTCTCTAGGAAACCGGCGTCGTCTACTTGACACTCTGTCTCGTCAAGTGTTTCTGAGATTGGAATGGGTTGCTGGGTGCGGGAGGGGAGCGCTAGTTGGTGTTGACCTCTGCAAGGTGTGCAGCTTGCTGGGAGCTCTTGGTGTTGGACCACCTTGTCTGCCGATGAGGGCCAGTTATAAGTGACAAATGGCACAGGGAACGTATAAAAGTAGGTTGTAGTGTAGATTTCTGCTGAGCTGCTCCCTCTCCCCTCCAGGAATACACCCGGTTGACACAATGTCAGTTTTCCACCAGGCCTCTAATCAGAGCTAGTTCCTCTTTGGCATCTTTATCCCGCCCAGCCCTGTGGCGAGGCATAATGGGGAGATTGGGTAGAGAGGGAGACAATGCTTGTTCCGCAGGGGTGGACGTGGTCGGGAGGCCTTTCCACTGGCCTCCAGCAAGTGATTTGGCAGGTGGAAAGTTGCCAGCAGACCCAAGCACTGAACTGCAGGTGTCAATAGCAGGATTGGGGCGACTGCTCTGGTATTAACCAGGAAGGCTCCTTGGATCCAAGCATCGCAAAGAGACGAGATCTCTGACAGTGTGTTGGCTGCGTGGGAAGCCACCGAAAGACCCAAGCACTCTCAGAAGGGTGTACCAGTCAAACTGGTTTATGTTTGTTTATTGCTTTAAAAAAAAAACACACAGCATGTACCCCAATTACGGCCTGAAGAGTCTATCCTAGGTTGCAAACCGTAGTGACGCCTAGCCTCGGACGCGGTGGCATGGAGCGAGGCGAGTGACTCCAGTAGTCTGTGCTCTGGCTAGCAGTGAAGCGCGGAAGACTTTGGTGAGCTGTCGGGCAGCATGACGTTCTAAAACTGGTGCTGGCTAGCTGGTAGATGGTATGGGGGTCTACTACTACTATAAACGGTGTAAAACTAATAACAGCCCTTCACCCTAAGGTATATGTAAACAAACAACCTAATTTTCTTATGTATGGCCATTAGGCGATAAGATTAGTGTGTAATGGAAGTATTCCTTAGTTTTCTCCGAGTGGGTTTCAATAATAGGAAAGTATTCAGAACAAACTACTGTGATATTCCAATTAAAATAATACACCATCAAAACATGTAATATGCAGTATCAAGGAGTATTTGGATATATTACTCTTCAATAGATATATCATAATGTGAATACTGTTCGTTAATAATTACTGAAAACAATTACATAAAACAATAGACACAAGAAAATGTATTTCAAATAAACTTCATTTAATGAATTGTGTAGCATGGTGGGTGATTCTTCGCATATTTAAATTGTGAGATAAGAAAAAACAGTAACTGGCAAGTTCAATTAAATAATTTAAATCAACATATGATCATTAATATAAAGAAATTCATTAATCACAATGCTTAAGCTAGGCTTATTTGTCAGTAGCATATGAGACTGCCTTAATTAACTGATTGGCTATTGGAAATGTTCTAATTAAAACAAAGGTGTTGAAAATAAAATTCACAGTTCTCAATTTTAATTTTTTCTGTAAATTTCTAGGTTTTGTGCACAGAAAAGTTTATTTGTAGATTGATACTTACTTGACTGATTTATGTCATTTCAGTAGTAGTTTCTGAACACTGTTTGCATGAATTAATCAAGCAAAATATATCAACTTGTAGTTTTTCCATCTCAGCAACATTTTCAACATAATCTTCCATAAATTCCTCATAAAATAATGGCATAATTGCAAATTCTTGCAGTGCAATCATTTTCTAGGTCATTAAAACAAAAAAAAAAAAATCTCAAATAAATGAGAAGGGATTAACCTATCACATAGTGTGTGACAATACTGATGAAAAATATAGTAAAATATCACTGCATAAGACATTGCAAAGAACAATTAAAACTTCATTTTAGTGACATGGCTAAAATATTTAATACAAATTTAAAAACAGTCTGTAGTAAAAGTCTGAGAGGTCAGGTGTGACGAACATAGCATACAACTATCTAAATATTGAAGTGAAATAAAATGAACTTAAGCAAAACTGTCTGTGATGAACCATCCCAATGGTAGTGAAGCAAGTCCACATCTGGGCTGAGTGATGGCCTGCAACAGAGCTGTGTGAGTCAGCCCTCAAACACTGATCTGTGACCTCTATATACACCCAGAGCGCATGGCCAGTGCAGGTGGCAGAATGTAGCAGAAGCTGGGCTAAGTTTCCCCTCTACGGCCGAAGGGGTAGATTGCAGACCGGCAGCACCAGCTAGCGGGTAGCTAACCCTGGGCTTAAAGGGCGCACTGTGGTGTGTGTGGCTGAAGTGTCTTCTTGGGGAGGGGCCGCGGCTGTGGCGAGGCGAGAATGGATGAGTTCACCCGTGGCGCATCAAGCCTCACACCCCCTCCATTAGCCACAAGCGTCCTCTGGATGGCGGCTGGACGCACTCTTACAGACGTTTGAAACGGTGATGCGCACTCTCACTCTATGAGGAGTACGCGTCCCCCTCATGCCTAACTTGTGGGTCCAGTATAAGCAAAAGGGAGTTGGAATTAAAATGGCCAACATTAACAAAACAACTTGAGTTTAGAGGTGAGGATCTGATGGATCCTATTCCCTCCCCTCAGGTACGGGACTGTGGTACAAATACGGCTGAAGGCCTGGGTTTGTACAATGTTGCCAGAAGTTAAGTTTCTCAAATCTTCAGGTGGGGTATGCAGTTGCAAGATATCCACAGCATGTTTGTAAGGCGAACAATATTAGGTCTCAAAACATACACATTGAAAGAGGTAAACATGTTCTTGTGGGGGAGTTATGTGGGGAATTTAAGTTAAAATTGAAATTTTGCTGGAGTACTGATAAGTGTTGTAGACCAAGATGGAGCAAATCTCTGTCCAGTTAGTCAATCAACCCAGTCAGGCGACACTGTTTTGGGAGAAGTGTGCAGGATGTTTCTGATGTGTGGGCTTGGTAACGTATTTGAAACACTCCTGGCAATTGTGATGTAAATTGCATAAATAATACACGTATTGAACGAAAACACGAACTTGATGAAAAACGACCGGTAATAATAATGAACACAAAACAATAAATGAGCAATGAAGTAAACACTTGAGTTAAATAACAATGCACATTTGAATGAAAACAGTAGCAGTGCTATATGTGAACAATGAACATATGCGACTATAATGAGAACACTGACAAATATAGACAATGCACAAGTGTTGCTTGTTTGCAGCACTTGTGGGTGTCTCGACTGACTGTCACTTACTGGTGACTGGACGTCTCGGCTGTGAAAGTGAAGCGTCATTGCGTAGAAGGGCAGGGCTCTGGGCCGCTGCACGCTCTTTCTGGGTACAGCAATGATCTGCATGCGAAGGGGGGTTGGTTACCCTCAGATTATCTGCACATGTGCAGAGGGAAGCTTGTAAACCCACCAATTAACTCTACATGAATGGCAATGAAGCGTGTGTGATGAGTCGGACGTACAGTATAGACGATGCGACAAGTCAGGAGCACAAGGTCACCAACACAAACCCTGTGGTGCATGCCATTTTCTTGCCGGAGTGGAATAATTAGTGTTTTCAAGTTGACTTGTGCAAATTTTACTTGCATTGCCTGCTTGCTTGATACAGTGAATGATAGATGCGCTGCTGCTTGCGTAACCCTGCACGCGGTGTTGAGTGTAATTCGGCGATGTGATGTACGTACTTGCTTTGTGAATGAATGGCCTTGAGGGTGGAGGAAAGGGTGTGGTGTTCCACCCATCGCAACCGATTGGTTGACGAAGTGAGTGAGTGTGCGTGAGAGTGAGTGAGAGAGAGAAAATGAGGCCACGGAAGACTCGCCGCCCACTTCCTGCCGTGTTTACGATCAATAATGGCTTGGGCTGAATGTACACAAACACGTGGCTGGTAAAAATGTGCACTGTCACAAAAAACAACAGGCATGAGTGATTGCGAAATAAATGTAAACATGTTGGGATTTGTACGTCTTGCCGGTTTTGAAAAGTAACAATATGTTTACAAATGTAACATCTCTTTGTTTGGCTGAGGTTGCTTGCGCACACGCTTTATTTTCACACGTGGGCATGCACGTTCTCTCTTTAGGCGACGTGAACGTTGTTTGCAATAACTGTATCACACACTAAGTTCGCCAAGTGCCTTGGCTTTGCAGCAAGTTGTCAACACACGCAGCTTCTCGCAGATTCGATTGCAGCTTGTTGTCTGTTGTGAGTGCTCGTGTTTTGATCAATGCTGGGATTGAGGATGCGGTGAGAGAGAGCGGCGTATCGTTCTCACCGTGTTGTGCAATCATACATGCTGGGCGTGCACGCTGCACTAAAATTGTGTGAGAAGTCGTGAGCGCTGGCGAATGTTCACACACTGACTGTGGTGGTGTTGCCACCACTTGCTGACATGTCAATATCTGTCCTGGTTGGTCAGTTGTGAGAGTAAGTGGTTTTTATTGTAGAGGTGGTCGCTCACTAGTGGTAACATGTGTGTTACACTAAGAAAAATGCTGGGTTTATGCAATGGTTTCAGCACCCACTATGGCAGTGTCACCGTGTTGTTGTACAGTACCGGCAGGGATACGATGGACGTGCCGTTTTGGCTGGGTTGTTGTTCTCCGCTGCAGTAGTCTTGGCAGTGGGAGATGGGCCATTATTGCACGCAGGCAAGACCAGCCACTGCGCGGCAGCTGTCTCCGTCGGTATTGATCGAGCCGGCTGGCCATGTGGCGCGATGTTTAAGTTTGCCGAGGTGGATGTGGCAGAGGCTAGCGGGAAGCTGAGCAGCGACAGATCGCTTCCAGTGGTCAACAAGTGCGACGTGATTCTCACGAAGCGTGATAGCAAAGGTTTTGTCTTTCACCTTGCGGTTCTGGCATGGGTGAATGCGCTCGCGAGGACACAGGCACAGTAGGTGGCTGGAACAATGAAAAGTAATAGATCCCAGTCCACTTTGCTGTTGTTGGTCGCTTTTGTTTGCACTGCACATTGCTTGCAGGTAAAGTCCGTCCCGACAACGGTAGCGTTTTCGATCGCGGACAGGTGCACTGCATGAATAGTTCTGGCACATTTATTACACCGTAATACAGGAGCGCCTTGTCCTGTACTCTCCAAGACTTCCTCAGGTGGTGGTTTGTGCGTATGGCAATTCGAAATCATCTTTGTTTGGATTGGCCGAAAGAGAAAAAGTTAGTTCCAACTGGATATTGAAATTCACTGTTTTGCTGTTCACAACTGTCCTTCACATCACGAGAGTTCGTGGCAGGGATGTTTGTCAGACTGGACTTACAGCAATCACACTGACAGTATTGTGTGCCCAGTTAGTATCTCGCCACGACGTCCTGGGAGACGGGGCATCGGTACGTCCCCACGTGTGTTCGGCCAGCCATGATCACACGTCACGATGCGGAAGCAGATACGGTTGGAGGGGGTTCGACCATTCCCTTCACCGCAGTCCCTCCCTGGAACGAGGATACCAACTGGCGGAGTGCACACGCAGCTTGCAGCATCAAACAATGTGATCACCAAGAGGGTTGAAGCTGGGGGCGAAGGGAGGTACACACTCACCCTCCTCACTGCTGCCCCAAGGTGGTGGTGATGAGCCGTGACATTGCGCTGTCAAAGATGGTTGTCCTGGAATGTGACCTGCCTTCCAGAACGTAGACGGGTGTTGCAATTCTCTGCAAATGCGCAGCATCCAAAAGGCGTCTGTTTGGCTTAGTTTTGATGTCCCTCGAAGCTTGGGTTGCTGATGGTGCGTTCTTGTTGTGGGGGGAGGGGGGTGTGGGGGGGAAAGAAGGGAGATATAAAAATTGCTTACAAAAAATCTGGAATTGCAAGAAAATTTGGAACTTATGGGCACGCCCCTTGGAAGGGTGACGATTCACATGGGAGGAATGAATGAATGAATGAATGAAGGTGTTGGTAACCCGACTTAGGCGCCAGACGGAGTTAAGACGGTGTTGCTGATGCTCTCAGGACTGTAGGGCTGTACGCAGTTCCCTCGGGTGATGGATATCATTGAGTCGTCCTGATACCTGTGTTGTGGAGTGTAGTGGGCCTATTCAGACTGAACCACACGCCTTGAGCTGCTGTTAAATGGAATTTTATAGATTGTGCTAATTTAGGCTGGTAAAGAAACATCTGGAAGCAGATTGTAGGGGACCTGTGCCCCGAAATGCCAATGGGGCAGTGCGTAGAAATAATACGGCGCGGTTACTTACACACGTATATTTCCTTTGCACAAAACTCTACAGTCACCTCAAGGTGAAAACATAAGCGGGCCCTGGCCACTCGCGCCCGCCAGATGGACTTAGTTGCTCTAAAACGTGTTACAGCGACATAAAAATTTATGGTGGAAAAAAAAGTTATGCTTCCCCGGGCGATGCTATTCCCGGTGAAGGAGGGATGGTGTCTCCGTGTGCTATGAAAACAAAGGTTCCGGGGTTATGGTTGAATTGAGAATTAACTATGGAAAATTAAATGATTGGTACAAAAGACGTGAATGCACCCAGATCGCGACGTGGCATGTGCCTACCCCTCTGACTGACACTGTGGCACGCGCAGGCACCTATAAGGAAGGCAGCCGCGCGCCCCTGGCATTCTACATTGTTCTACAATACAATGTACCTTGCTGTTATGAGATGATGAATCAAAACAATAAATCATTGCTTACAAATCAAAAAAATGCACAACACACCAATACAAGCAACATAAAAATTTATATAATTAATACTCACATTTCTGTAAACGACAATGGGTATTTATTTAAAGAAAAATTATAATAAAATGATTGCAAGGGCAGTCTTCTCGTGATATTTGCACATCCGTGAGTTTGTTTTAATTTATTAATTGATTAAATTAAACGTTGCCCTACAATTGATTATAAAATGTCACTGGAACATTCTCCAGGATTATGTTCGGCGCCTCACTGGGTTAGTCCAAATTGCCGGGAGGGGGGTGCAAAGTAGAATGAGCACTGCGTTGAAGTGGTGAAAGGGATGGTGTGCACAGCGTGACATACATAGACGCTGTTCTATGTGAACTGACTGTTGGCAGCTTTATCATAGAAAGCGCTACCCTCGCTGTAGATGCCGATGATGGCTGTTTTTGATCCACAGATGGCTGAGACAAAGACTCTGCAATGGCGATTGTGTTATAACACAAATCGTCAAAATCATCCAAATGTTTACGATGAACGTCTGCATAAAGGTCATCAATTTCTCCTACAACTGCTAAAATGGTTAAGTGATCTTCATCAAAACCTCTGTATATGTTTTCCAGATCCCAGCATGTGGCCTGGAATAATTTCATTTGTGAAGGGTCTGTTAGTGCATTCTCGAAGCTCTTTGCATACAGTTTTCGGCACGATCCAATTGTAGATCGACTGCCACTGTTTTGGAAGCCATTTTCATAACTGTGCATTGCAAGTACGCTATTCTCAAAATGCACATGAACGACAACGTCCATTCTAATTTAACCTCGTTACACACAAATATCACGTTTTGATATACATAATTGTTGGCACCGACTAGTTCACATTATTCACAAACCGTGGCGTGGCATTCACTTGGTAGACAGACATATTCCGATTTTCACACATTTGTTTTTCCAGCTACTCACTTTCTCATACACAAACACGTATTTTGAATGTCACATAAATTCGAAGCAATGCGAGTAGTGTGTGTTTTTATAACACAAATCGCGTAGTTCATACTGCAGCACACCTCGTGAAAGCACGAAACGCGTCGGCACAAAATCACTTTTCACGGACTGAAAACAGAACACGGAACGAAACTGCTGTAATTTTCGTGGTCACTTTTATGATCCGGCGCCCGGTGAACCAAATGCTCAGTTGGACGGGAAAATTACCCAACGATATTCGACACAGTTTGTAGCTGCTGCATGTCCATAGATAGTTTGCACGCCATCTTTAAACGACAACTGTCAATTGCAGCGTCACAGCCGGTAATGTACAGGTTACAGCACTGGACACAGGAAATACAAAAACTTTGTACATAACAAACAACACACTACACATGACACTAAACAGTAAGCTTTAAACCATATTATTACAAATCTTCACTGACATTTTTGAAAACTTTCCCATCTTATTGAAAAAATTAGAAAACTAACATTTAAATTTAACATGTATACAATGAATGACACAGCTATAATAACTAAAAAATAATTACTCAAATACACTGTACCAGGCCAAAAAATTGATTCTACTTGATTCTAGCGTGCACCTTGTTTTCCAAAACTATTCTTGGGAAAAAGTGTGGTTAGAATTGAGTAAATACTGTAATAAAACAAAGCAAATAACATTCAGGCCACAACTCAGTGCTAGACACTTTTTTTCCAACAGTAGTGTCTACAAGGAACCAAATTTTTTCAGTGTGAAGAATCAATATTTTTGATACCTCTTGATACTAGCAGTATCGAGGGTATTATGTTACTGTATCGAAAATCAGAGACTCGCCCCACACTTAGTTAGCATTTTGAATTATAGATGTTTTATTGTATTTACATCCAGTTTCCAAGAAAACCAAAACCATTTAACAACAAAGGTATCTCGGGAGAAGAAGGGAGTGGAGGAGGGCAGGTAAAGAGTGAACTCAACTTTTAAAACGCACAGTTTTATTTCCGAGAGAGGTGTTGGGAATTTCACAGTTCATCCGACTTGCGCTCTATCTTGATGAGCTCCACCTCGAACACAAGCGTGGCATCTGGCGGGATCTTGGGTGGGGCCCCAGTCTTGCCATAGCCGAGCTCTGGGGGGATCACCAATTTCCGTTTCTCCCCCTCGCACATCCTGCCAGCAATCTCACACACTGTTAGCGACACTCTCCACCAAGCAGCACAGATAATCGTTAAAAACATCTACATAAACATTTCATTGTCACTGACAGCCATTGTTCCATCTACAAGTCCACATATCATATTTTAGCTTGAGGCATGTGAGAAGCCAGCTTACTGAAGCTGTCTCTCACCTTTTTTTTTATCGCAGGAGTGACACTGTAGCAATAACTGCTACCAGGTACAAAATCTCTACAGGACTCGACATGTATATGCATGTATATACATATATTTAGAGAGAGATAGAGCGTGTGTGTGTGTTGCAGGCAACCATTCCTCACTGATAGTTTTTACGAGATGCTGCTTTACAAAGAGTACTATGTCAGGTAACGATTCGGCAGACAAACCGGGAACTGCAACTTTTGTTACAAAATATATTAATACTAAAGGCAACAAATTCGCAAGTAGTTATAGCTTCTTTCTTTTACTTAAGGGGCCCGCCTACTTGGTGCTTGAAATGCGTCGCAAAGCGTTTGAAATACACGTTTCTCCACAAAACTATTAAATGTGCATCCAATGTGTTGATCTACAAAAAGAACACACACTTAAGACAAGGGCTGATGAATGCTTTCAAGATGTCACACGGACATTAGAAAACACCATTTCAGAGTCTCCCAAAATGGCTAAAAACTGATTTTCCAAACACTGTTGTAAGTCTCATAGGTACAAGCAGCACAAGAACACTGCAGCTTAACAGCAATGGTGCACTTGATGCGCGTCACAGTGCTGCCCTCATCGCTCCTGCGTTTTTTGGCCTCAAACGCAGAAAGAAACTCCAGGCAGACGGGAGCCTTCACAACTAATTCTTGGCCCTTCAGATTACCCACACACAGCTTCATTAGTATTTAATGTGCACGTGTTTACACAGAGGTGACAAAAGTCATGGGATAGCAATATGCAAATATACAGTTGGCAGTAGCATCGCTTATGAAATGTAGAAATGGGCAGTGCATTGGTTGGGCTTTCATTTGTAGTCAAGTGATTCATTTGAAAAGGTTTTTGACGTGATTATGCCCGCACAACGGTAATTAACAGACTTTGAACGCGGAATGGTAGTTGGAGCTAGACGCATGGGACATTCCATTTCGGAAATGGTTAGGGAATTCAACATTCCGAGATACAGTGTCAAGGGTGTGCCGAGAATACCTAATTTCAGGCATAACCTCCTACCATGGACAACGCAGTGGCCGACCGCCTGCACTTAATGACAGAGACCAACAACGTGTGCGCAGAATGGTCAGTGTTAACAGACAAGCAACACTGTGTGAAATAACCGCAGGGATCAATGTGGGACGTACAACAGACGTGCCCGTTAGGACAGTGCGGCGAACTTTGGCTGTACTGGGCTAAGACTGACTCGAGTGCCTTTACTAACAGCACGACATCGCCTGCAGCGCCTCTCCTGGGGTCGTGACCATATCGGTTGGACCCTAGATGACTGGGAAACCATGGATAGGTCAGATGAGTCCCAATTTCAGTTGGTAAGAGCTGTTGGTAGGGTTTGAGTATGGCGCAGACCCCACGAATCCATGGACCCAAGTTGTCAACAAGGAACTGTGCAAGCTGGTAGTGGCTCCATAATGGTGTGGGCTGTTTTTACATTGAAGGAACTGGGTCCTCTGGTCCAACTGAACTGATCATTGACTGGAAAGGGTTATGTTCAACTACTTGGAGACCACTTGCAGCCATTCATGGACTTCATGTACCCAAACAACGATGGAATTTGTATGGATGACAATGCGCCATGTCACCGGGCCACAACTGTTCGCGATTGGTTTGAAGAACATTCTGTACAATTCTAGNGCCATGTCACTGGGCCACAACTGTTCGCGATTGGTTTGGAGAACATTCTGGACAATTCCAGTGAATGATTTGGCCACCAAGATTGCCTGACATGAATCACATTGAACATTTATGGGACATAATCGTGAAGTCAGTTCGTGCACAAGCTCCTGCACCGGCAACACTTTCGCAATTATGGACGTCTATAGAGGCAGCATGGCTCAATATTTCTTCCGGGGACTTCCAACGACTTGTTGAGTCCATGCCATGTCGAGTTGCTGCACTTCGCCGGGCAAAAGGAGGTCCGACACGATATTAGGAGGTATCCCATGACTTTTGTCGCCTCAGTGTATATTGTAAGTACGTAATTACTTATAGCTTCTAATGTATCTAATTACATAACATGGAAAAAAATACATCTACATATAGAGTTACTGTTACATTCAGATTATAATTTTTTTAAGTTTTCATCAAGTATAGATGCTTTGATTTTAACACAAAAATTAATGTTCATAAAACTTTACTTAGCACATACAGCTTATAAGGCAAGAAAGTTAGTTGTAAGATGATTAAGTTCATAGATACCTTTGTTAATCTTAAAGTACATTTTATATATAAAGGAAATCACCATAGAGCATGCTGTAAATTTACACATCCAATACGAAAACATTTACCGAATACAAAATAAAATTATATGACAAAGTACAGAATAATTGAGCAATGTGTGAGAATATCTTACCAACAATTTAATAGAAAATTACTTGATATACATCAAAAAGTCAAGTTTTTCCCTACAAATTTTCATAACTAAATTTTAGAAATATGTTAAAGTCAATACTTATAATAGTTTTTGAGTTATTCACGGCTTACAGAAATACACAAAGACAGACATTTGAAATTTGCTTCATTGCCAAGAATTGAGCATCTGCTTAAAAATAAATGTAGGCGTAAAGAATTGCAGTATTGAAATTTACCTCCAATATTCCGGAAAACAGGTCTTGAATAATATCTGCTATTGTTTCTGTAGCTCAAGCCCCTGCCCGAGTCCCATCGATTGATCGGTGCCACAAAAGTGCGCTTCACGATGGGCGGTGCTCAGGCCTATAGCGACTTGGGGAGAGGGTCCCCTGATCCCCCTTGAGTGAGTGGCATGACCAGCTACAGACCTCAACTGCCCCTCTGGGTTCAGCGCGTTCCCCACACAAGGACCGTACAGCTCTCAGTACGCGACGTGCCCAGCTTGTAGCCCGAGAGTCGTAGTGACCTAATGTGTTTGTTCTCCTCAAGCCTCAGGAGCTTCAGAGAAAGGTTCTTTCTCCCCTTGCCTCAGTGGCACTAGAGGGTAACGTATCCAGCCAGCACTAGACAACATTGACAAGAGGTGGGAGCACTCTTCAGTGGGGACTTCGTTAGATTCTCTATCGCAGGGATTGTACGTGCACCTGCAAGTAGTTAAGTCGATGTGCACACAGAAGGCAAATCAGGTAAGGAGGGTGTAAAGCGAAAGAGAACGACCAGACCAAAAAAAGGTAACTGGTAGATGTATGTTTTATTCCGTCTGAAGGAGTTTACAAGACATATATCTCCGACCTGTGCCCGCTAACGTCTGATGGACGAGGGACCAAGTTTGCCAAGCTGTTTACCACAGGGCGGCAACGAGATGCGAATCAAAGTTATGGGCAAGAACAACCTCGGTCCGGCGCAGACGAGGCACGTAGGCCAACACTCGTGACTTAAGAAGAAGGATTCGCGACCGGAGCTTCTATCTGATGTGTTGAGAAACGCAAGTTTACACGACTGGGGCAGCAAGATAACTAGGTTCAAGTAGACACTGTTGAAGGCGAGTGTTTCGGCTAGCATGGCAAGATAGAGTTTTAGGTATAACTCAGAAGAGAACTGCTCTGTCTGGAGCATGTGCAAGGGAATAAATAACCTTGAGACACATGGCGAGCTAGGGATGGTTGGAGCAGGCTGCATGGAGGGGGACACCTCCCCTGATGCACAGCGAGTGTGCGTGTCCGGTGCCTGCCGGCCTGGGCAAGGTAAGCCAAAGGGTGGGTCCACCCACTGGACTGGAGCACGGCAAAGTGTGGATTGCCGGCCTCTCAGGCAGCAAGGGGTTCACTCGGCTTGTAGATAGGAATGTTACAGAGGCGAAATGTGCGGCAGCGTTCGGCACTACTGTACACTAGGATGTATGTATCCGACAGCACTCATGGCGCATCACCCTAAAGAATTGCTAGTATTTTCATTTTCACCATGATAGAACAGAACATTGTCCTCAGACAAACCGAAAATGCAATGAAAGTTGTCTTCAGGTGGAAGAACTTCCAACGTAGTTCGTATCTTCTGACAATCCACATCCTCTTCCTGTAACTTGGCTAGCGGTCTCAGAAGTTCCTTAAACTGTTTATTTGACTTGATGGCACATGAGTTGATGCTGGAAAAGACAAACTCTTTCAGCTTCTTCGATGGTAGCAGATCAGGTTCAGCATCATGTATCTTACTCATATAGTCTGCAGCCTCATTCTCGAAACCTCTAATGTATTGCACTTCAATATCATATTCTTACAAATACGAAAGCCAACGAGTGAGGCGATCTCCGAAAGCTCTCCAGTCTTCAAGCACGTCAAAGCTTGATGATCTGCGAGTAGTTTTATTTTCTCATCTAGCAACAGGTCACGAAACTTCTGTAACCCCCCACACTATGACTAATGCTTCACGTTCAGTCACGGTATAGTTCTTCTCAGCGTTATTCGAAGTTCGACTAGCCATAGCTACTGTCTTCTCAATACCTTCATCGTCTACCTGGGCTAATTTCATTCCCAAAGCATACGCAGATGCATCTGTATACAGCAAAAATTCTCTTCCCTGGATAGGATGATAGATAACATGGTCAGTCAGAAATTTATATCTTTAAGCTGTTCAAAAGATTGCTGGTGCTCTGGCAACCAATTCCAAGTTTGTACTTTCTTCAACAGCATAAACAAAGGTACCGCTATCTTAGAAATTTTGTCAGAGTAATTTTGAAAGAAGCCAAAAACACCCAGAAATGCTCTCAGCTGATGGACATTTTGAGGAGTAGGAAACTGTGTAATGACTTGTAGCTTATCAGGAGCAGTGCGAATACCCTCACTGGACAAAACATGTCCCAGGAATGGAAACTCAGACCTGCAGAACAGCAACTTCCTGATCTTGACAGTCAATCCAGCTTTCTGAAGTTTAGACAACACAATATGTACATGCTCTTCAAAACTTGCAGATATGAGAATGTCGTTCACTCTGCATTTTTCCCCTAACGTAGCATCGCGACATCTGCTGAATTCGGCTACGGCGTTGCACAAACCAAACGGCATAACGGTAAACACAAACTGCTGGTTCTTGAACAAAAATGCAGTGTATTGCATTGACTCGTCAGACAAAGGAACTTGCCAATATGCACATGCAATATCTAGTGTAGTCAAAAACCTTACAACATGGTACAGCCTTAACAAATCTCTAGTCTGAATAGGACATTCCCTATCTTTGACTGTGATCTTGTTCAGACAGCGAGTATCTAAATATAGCTTCACTGAACCATCCTTCTTTCTTACATAAAGCATTGGACTGGCATAGGGACCAGAATCTCGTTTCACTATATTCCAGTCAATCATGAGCTTTAAGTATTCCTCAGATTCTGGTAAATACTTAGCTGGAATTGGATAAGCTATCTTATGAAACGGTGCATTATCCAAGACCTTAATCTTTAACTTATACAACGAATTTCTGCCTGGTATCCGACGACATACAATATTGATGTTGGATTAACATATTATACAACTGATGTTTTTGATTTTCAGTAATAGTATTAACAGAAATAATGGCATTAGTAATCTCCTCAGTAGTACTTCGCGAAACAAGATTACTTGGTTCCTTAAGACAACTGAAAAATACCATAATCTTCCCTTATTAAACCAACAACACTGTCTGAAGTTTGCCACTTCTCCGGCACGGGTAGAGACGAATTAGAGTCAGGTGAAGTGATAAGCCACCACAATTCAAGATGATCCCAGATACCATACTGTAACATGAAATATGTGCCTAAAATCAGTGGTTTTACACGTCCCTTACCTATCAATACATTAGCCAACTTGCTAAGACCAAGATCCTCAATAGTTAACACGGTCTGTCGATCAACCACTGGACTTGTTCTTGAAGTTACACCAATAATCTCGAGCTTGGGAACTGGTAAAATAGGAAGTTTGTATCCAAGACTTTCAATTTCCTTAAATAGCTCTATTTTACACAGCTAACTTCAACTACACTGTCTAACAAAGTAGGTAGAGTTGCATTACAAACTCTAAGATTAACTTCAGGGCACAATAATACTCTTGAACAGGGTAAACTCTCCTCACTTTCCCTCAATCAGAATTCCCTCTGTCTCATCCATCATTAAAGTCAACACTGTAGAAGTCTTACTCTCAGACGTAACTGGATTTGGAAAAGCCTTCTCAGACAAAGTTACAGTTGTTGCTGGAAGTTTGGGTGCAAATGGCATCCCCACTAACCTTCTCTAGTTTAACAGTTGTCTAGAGGTAGAGGCATTTTCAACTGATTCAGAAACCACCACTCCATTTCTAGCAGGTGGAGGAAATGGTGGTGCCAAAGGATTTATACCTTCATTCCTTTGGAAATAACCTCGACGATTGCCTGGGTTATTCCCTGGCTGGATATTGAGGTGGTACATTCACATGCACAGCTTGCCATGGCTGTACTGCCCTTTGATTTACAAATTCTTGTGAGTGATTACCTGCTGGTACTAAGTAGCTTGACTGTAGCATACCCATAGGTTGTACTGGCCACAAATGTTTACCTTGCTTGGCTGATCCCTTACCAGAAGGTGAGTTAGGTCAACTTTGGCTTGTATTCCCTTTCTTGTTAGGCGCTACATACACGGTTCCATCAGTGTGTATTAGGCTGAGGTGGAGCGTAGAAAGATTCTCCCTTCTTCTTGCTGCCATTATTCTTCCTGCGATACCCAGGAGAAAATCTTTTTCCTCGCCTCTTACCCGACTTCTGTTCGGGATAGTGGTCAAACTTTGCTGTTTTTTCAGAATTAGATATAAACACTATTACATTCTCTCTGGGGTTACTGTTTGAAAATTGATTAGCAGAATTACGAGGTGCTTGTCTGCTATTTTGCCCCTGATACAAAGGCTGAGTTTGCGGTTGAACTCTCGCAATTGGGGAGGTTTCTGCCTCTCGCGTTGATCAATTTTGAGAATTTGGTGTCTGAAATCTGACAGATTTATGAAAGGTCTGTGCGCCCATCTGTCTTGATATCTGGGAGGTGATTGGGAGACTATGACCTCTGCAAACTCTTCGTCACCCATCGAATCCTCTCAAACATCTCGCTGAAATGCTGTTTTAATGTTTTAGTACTGTAATGTTGCGGCCTCGTTACTCGTTATTTAGAATATTGCAGCCGCACAGTTAGGTGGGCACCATCTTGTAACGTTCGTCACTTATTACCTGGCCGATGTTTACATTGCCTCAACTAGCTCAACTGTAGAATACACGAGACTCAGTACCATTGGACGTTAGTTAATTATGAAAGAAAGTTCAAGTTCCAAGTTAGTTTGTTCTATACTTTATTTATCATTTGAATGACAACAGTTCACAGATGAATTACCGGTATTCAGAGTACAAACCGTTCAGAGATAAATATTCAAGTACCTAACAGCGCCACAGTGGTTTACCGTTTATTAATGTGTTTGAAAACTGGTCCGAAGAATGAATAACTACTACCTCCCACACCGGCTGAGAAATGAAATAATAAAGTCTAGTGGCCGATGTGGGGGTTCTCGTCCTGCCCGAACGCGGCCTAGGCTACCATTAGGCTACCATGGTACGACGCCTCTAACGGCCATCGCCACCGGCTGACTTGAATAAGACTGCTCTGAAGGCGACAGACAGACGCCTATTTTGTTCTGGCTTGCACCCCCCTCTCCTGCGATAAGCGCCTGGCAGCAGCGTGTGAACTGCACTGTGCCCCACGCTCAACCTGTCATCGATACTGCTCCGTACGTTATCGTCGCAGGAAACTAAAACTGTGCTGTCAACAAAAACGAACTTCGCCGTCCACAAAAACATGTTGACGCATTAAACATTCAGATAAACTAACCTCTCGTATAACAAAACGGCGCCGGAGGAACTAATCTAATTAATGCTGACGCTTCCCAAAAAACCAAAGTTCGATACGAAACTGTAACCGGACTACTGATAAACATAAACAGCAAACGTCCGCCCATTAACCTACAAAGGCACACGTCTGCCTGATAAACAAACACGGGAAACGAGCCACCACGGCTTTAAACTGAAACACACAAAAAATATTATGAAGCTTTCCCAAAGCTTCACAAACACAAAAGAATTTTACTCCCGAGTGCCAAAAAATTCAGAATATTGCGTCATTACAGTACTTTTAATACTTTTCTAAGTGGAGACGAGCCCTCAAATTTACCTGAATGCGTGCACTCCAGTCCTGCTCAAGGAAAATTTGTTTAAAGTGTTCGAAAGAGTGAACTTTTTCATTCTCCATTTCCCACCAGAAAAATTCAGTTGACTTGAGACTTACGCCTGTTTAGATTTAGAGTATTCCTCTAATTTCTTTAAGTAGATAACAGAGTTATCGAAACTGCAGCAGGAAAATGTCAGCACTCCCTCCAAGCATTGTTTTGCTGGATGGTGTAGCATCGCAGCAGTAGGGTTCAGTACTGAGGTAGTGCTGGGTGAGACTTTCAGCTGCTACTATGTGCAAACCAGCACTCTGTGCAACACTTTACACTTCACTTTGATTGCTAGTAGGTGTGCGTGTGTGTCCGCTACTTGCAGTGCTCTTAACCTCCTATTTACCTCACTCACTTTCTCTTGAAATTCTCTACTCTGTCATTCAAAATTTTGTTCAGCAGTTTGATAAGCTGCTTCTGTTTGACTGAGCCTGCCATCAATGTGTCGCTCAAAATTAACCAGTTGGTTATCTACATTAGCTAACAGATTAGGGCGAGGTGCTTGTGTTGAAGAAACGGGCCTGCTTTCAACTTGTGTAATCTGATTTTCCAGTCCAGACATCTGCCCTTCTAAAGAGCTACGAGTGTGCTTCAAATTTGTAGTGAGCTTCTTTGCTACCAGCTCTACTGAATTTGAACTTTAGAAACACTGAACGCACTGAAACATTTTGCTCCTCTGTAGTATCAAGCGTGTGTGTGATACGTATATCAACCCTTATTTCTAGGCGTTCAAAATTATCTTGCAATGCTGTTACTTTGCTTGCGCGAGTAGCCTGCTGGTTGCTAACTCTGTTACGGCAGTCTGCGACTCACGAACTGAGTGCTGAGTGCTGTCTACCTTCGCCTGCAAAGCGAATACATTATTTGATACCTCCGCCTTTAGTTCCGACATCTGACTACTGATGGCTGCAAACTTGTGTTCCAGCGTATTAAATTTGATATCAAAATCAGTTTTGTGAGCATCCAATTTGCTATTAAGATCAGCCTTCAGTGAATAAAAATTACTATTTTGTTCCTCAAATTTATTATTAATACTCTGTGTTGCCTCCTTGGATTCAGCCTTCAACGAATCAAAGTCAGCCTTTTGTTCCTCAAATTTATTATTAAAGTCCGCCCTAAGACTATTCATGGTTTGTATGAGCATTTCGAACATTAATGGGGCGTCGTTACAGGGTTCCAGCAGGAACATTCTCAATAATGTTTTCCGTAATCATACTCCGTACAAAACTTTAATTTGCCGTAGCATTTTCCTCTCCTACAAAGCTAGTATCCTCGCTAACTGTAGGTGTTCCCGACGAGCTGGTTGAATTGTCGTCAGCCATTTTGTTCACGTTGCTTTCACGTAACAAATGCAGGGAGCTTCTATGAAAATAATGCTCATATGTGGGAAAATTGTTCATCACACTATCTTATTTGTAGGCCAACACGTTGTGCGCCAAATTCTTTGTAAAGATTATAGGACTTCTCTTTGTTGTACTGTGTAAAGTAAGAAATAATAAAATTTTCTTGTGTGAAAAGAAAAAGAATTTTAAATGAATAATTATGTAGTAATGTCGGGTGTGCGTGTGATGCTTAGCAGAATTCCTACTACGCCGCTTATTTTCTCTTTGCTCGTGGCGTCTAGCTGGAATGTAATGACGCCAGGCGAATCAGCTTCTCTTTGTTTGACACTAAGCGTGGGAAAAATGTTTTTTCCTTTAAAATGTAATGAAAGTATGTCTGATTATTTAGATCAAAACCAGGTATGTAATTAATAAGATACTTCTAACACACTAACACTAACCATTAATGAATTCTGACTTATGTGAAGACACATTACCCTTTTACATTTAGACGTAGACAAAACACAACATTTCATACCTTTGTATGAAATAAAACACTCAAATATAAAAACAACCCTTGAGAATAAAATATTAAGACCCCTTTCAAATACTACACAAAGCATAAGTCATTCATTTGATGTGTGAAAATTGTAGTTTTATTGCTGAAATGATACGTGAAAAATTGAAAATTCAATGATAAATGAAAAATATTTAGTCCATAAAATCCAAAAACATTTATCAAATCAATTAAAATTTGTTATCGTTCAATAAAGAAAATCAGTTGAAATAGATCTGAATACTAAATCACCTCTCAAAAATTAGCAATCAAAATTAATAATTTTACATGAGAAATTAAAATTCAACTGGCTCATGGTATATTCAAAAATTCACTTGTTAAAATGTTCATAGTTTTGCACGGCTACGGAACAAGAGGACACATCTGCTGGCTTCTGGTTAATGTCTGACCAAATCTTTACGCCCTTCATTAATTTTCAGAAAATAATTTAAAATTCCAAAAATCACTCTCTTGAAAATTCAAGTTAATTTATAATCCAAACTGTTTAAAATGATTGAAGTGCACATACGTAACAGTTCTTTAAAACTGCACCCTACGCAGGCCGTACTTCTTCAGCACTGGTGGAGACGGGAAATTCCTAGATATTAGTCACTTGCTGAGACGTGGCACTTATCTTATCAGAACTGTAATTAGATGCATTCCTCCGTGGAAAACAAGTTTGATTAAGCCAGGTAAAGTGCAAAGAGAAAACTGAGACCAAATAATTAACTATTCCAAAGATAACTAGGTTCAGTTCACATAGTAAAATAAAAGAAAAGAAATAGAACTATCAAAATACGTTAAATGTAAACAAACAAAGTAAATAAATAAGAATTCTGAGGTGACATCCTGAATTGCAATTCTAACTATTCCTGAGGGTAAGGGCTTTAAGATTACGTTTAAAATAAAAAAAATTCAACTCAAAACAAACCAAAACATAAACAAATGGCTTTAAATGCTGAAATTGCTATACTAGGTGTTACCAAAACTGCTTTTCTCTCCCTGTTTTTATTCATATTAATGGGGCAGCGGTGGCGCAGTGGCCAGGGCGCTCGCCTCCCACCACGGCGATCCGGGTTCGATCCCCGGCGGGTTCACTCCCGGATTTTTGCATGTGGGAATCGTGCTGGACGATGCCGCTTGCCGGTGGGTTTTCTCGGGGTACTCCCGTTTCCCCCGCCCTGGCATTCCAGCGCCGCTCCATTGTAGGGTCTCATTTCTGTCATGCCCAGGGATGGCGGTCACCTACGGGTCCCAGCCGGAAAGAACCGTCGCTTCGGAGGGTGTTGCCTCGCCCTAGGGTGCACTCCCCATACACCATTATTATTCATATTAATTATAACTGAAATATTATAGTTAAGAGTAGTATAAGTAAAAGTAAAATATAAGTAAATATAAGGTACTTTTATGTTAGCACATGTATAAAACGCTTGTACTACGTGGCATATTTAGGAAACAATCAAACACGTCGTAGACAGGGTGATATATCAATGGTTTGATCTGTGTGTGTCATGCAGCAGCTGCAGATGAAAATGAAAAGGCACGCACCCCATCAGACCCTGGTCCCAGCCACGGATCACCTGTCCAGACCCCAAGGTGAACGTTAGCGGCTGGTTCCTGCCGTAGCTGCTATCAAACTCCGTGCCGTCGTCATCGAGCGTGCCCTGTAACCACGAGCAGTTCACGTGACCATGCACTGCTCACATGCACTTCACCCACCATTGGTAATTATCTAGTTTAGGGGCTTTTCTGAAAAACACAATAAAAATTTAAAATTATGATATATTTCTACTCTACTAATGATGCAGAACACGAATATACTAGGGGCATCGCTTTAAAATAAGTGCAACATATTTTAAAAAATTGAACAAGTTTGTGAGATGACTGTTTCTGACAGTTTGTTTACGTTTATGAACGAAACGTTTTATGCCAACAAAAGTTGTTTTAATGAATTCAGCATAGCTTACCTAGTTGATATTGAAGCGGCCGTAGTGTTAAAATAAGTAGAACATATTAAAAAAAACTTGCGAAATATGTTTGTTTGTGTCTATTAACGTCAGAGGAATTATACCAGCCCCCTACCTAGGTGAGTCAATTTACATTCTTTTGGTGTGTTTTACGGTTCCTTTAAATCCCTGCAATCCTACATTCGTATTTTAGTGTAAAACCCAAACATCCTAGGTTAGTGTAAAACCCAAACATCCTAGGTTAGTATAAAACCCAAACATCCTAGGTTAGTGTAAAACCCTACTATCCTAGGTTAGTTTAAAACCCTAACATCATAGGTTAGTGTAAAACCCAACAATCCTAGGTTAGTTTAAAAATGTAAAATAGTGATTCGCCCATCGTGGGGTTAGGTTTTGTTAGGTTAGGTGGGCACATATTACGAAATTAGTCGGACGTTAATGCCCCTAGTATATTCGTGTTCTGCATCATTAGTAGAGTAGAAATATATCATAATTTTAAATTTTTATTGTGTTTTTCAGAAAAGCCCCTAAACTAGATAATTACCATTTTTTCTCAAAGCCATAGTAATGGCATAGAGCAATTTATTCAAAATATTCAACTTCCTGCTCTTGCTCTTTCGTGCACTCTCCAACAAATTGAGACATCACCTGCGCAAGCATGAGAGAGCTCTCTCTTTGAGCCAACCAAGACACTGTCTAGTCTAAAAAGTTACACCAAAGGGACAATGCACAACTTTTGTGCGCAAACATTAATATTTTCCATAAGAACTACCTCTTTTTTATCAGGCATTACTGAAAAAACTATTTTGTCTGTTTTCCTTTGTATTAACCATAAGTAAAATGTAGCTTACAAAATAATATAAAAAGTAATTTAACCAAAAATAATGTTCTTTAATGTTAATAGACGTATAAAACACTTGTGATACACGAGATATTAAAGAAACAACCAAACACGTATACATAGGATGTTTTTCAAAAGTTTGAAGATACCGCTAATAGACTACACACATCACACATTTATATTTTACTTACTGCATAGTGCATGTGCAGGAAGTCACCTTTTTTAGATTTCACTTTACAATTCTCAACACGTCTTTTAACACCAATTTGTAGTTTTTTCTTTAAATTCGTAGTAATCGCTTCATCTTCAGAAGCGTGCGTATATATTGCCGCACACACAACGAAGCAGAATACTAAAAGTTTACTTGACATTTAATTCCACAGATATAAATATTAAATAGATAACAAGAACTACTGTTGACAGCGAATATGATAATCCAGATCAAAAAACACCCCTTGTTCTTTCCCTGGTATCGTACAAATGAAAACGTGTTACAAACAACACGATTGCTAAGTTCAAAATATTTTTATTATCTTAATACAGCGTCATCATAGAAGAAAGATGAAGTTCGTTTCCTTCAAGCAAAAAAAAAAATTAGCCTGAGTAGTGTAGTGACAAAGACATATCTACAGTCTATGGTGAAGTTAAGAAGACCATCAGAAAAAAGGATTTTTGTGCAGCTCTCAGCGGCATTTCGTTACACAATTAACAACACGTATTTTTGTGTCGGATATTTATTTATTACAAGAGTATAAGTGAAATTGATTAATTAATTTTTATTACGGTACATTTTATGGCGTTCACATATCATAAAATTGCGACGCTAGAGCTGTTGCGTTAATGTAATTACAGATTCCCTTCCTTGCTTTTCCTCACAACTCCAGAGTCACTATTTTTATATTGGCCATGATAGTTTACTTTATTCCTTGCTCGGACGGGGCTATGTCCAGTCTGCTCTGCTTTATGCCTGTCCAAAGTATATGACATTTCGCCGCTACTTATCCTGCAAGGTCCTCACTTGTAACTGGTGGCTTTACCACCTTCAACTTCGTTCAGCGGTGGACAATGCCGACATTATGTTACTAAGCTGACACAGTATCCCAGTTTAGCTATTGAGCGATGGGGAAGGAAAACATTAAATCGTGAAGAATATTAAATTTGTGGTAGGGTTTGAAATGTTTTTTTGTAATTAGTGTGGCATAGTTGTGTTGTATCTTGTGTAAGCAGGGACGTGAACCGCGCGTTCACAAGCCCTTTATGCCCACTATGATAGCCACAGTCGTGTTCTCACACCAAACACACCTCACCGACAAGCTTGTGGGCACGAGTGACGGTGTGCATGGTAGTATCAGTGCAAGTGCATTAGTGTTTCTAATTTAACCGTGTTATTATTTCATCAGTGTATTTATTCAGGGAATGTATTAATAGCATCAGTGTATTTTATCAGTGTATTTCATAAGGGTATTTATTAATAGCGTCAGTGTATTTATTCAGTGTATATAATTAATGTCATTTTATGTCATCATGGAAGACAGTCTAAACAGCCACAGCCAGAGACATTTGACATTTTACATTTCGCAGTACTGTGGCTGGTACGATTGACGTGCGCTCAGTACGTCCCTTGTCGAAGGGAGACGGTTGGGCGCACGGTGTCCCTCGAGCCGTGAAAGTGCCGGGTGCCAGCTCAGTAGTGAGCAATGAGATCGGGTCGTGGTTAATCACCCTAGGGGGCTCGAGGTAACACACCGTCAGATAATAGGAAAATGCGAGCTGTATGGCCGCTGCAAACACCTAGATTAATGAACGTACTATTAGGTATATGAAAGATGATTATTTTATTGAACATCTAACCGTAACAGACACGTGGTGATCGCGTGGTCGTACAATGTAACACACTAATGGATTACGATTAATTAAGGCGCGTGACACTGCTCTGCCCTCGGTGCGATGTAACATAAAATACACGTTATTTCGTGGATGATGTGATGATACGATTACTGAGTGAGGTTGCAGCCTCAGGGGCTGGCATCGAGGTTCTTGTGAAACGAGAGACTTACCACATCTGCCTGCATTGAAGTGATGCAGCGTACTGTACTGTGAACTGTGCCAGCTCGTGCTACCTGAGCATGGCCGACGCTAAGCCGACGCTAAGCGGTGGGAAGATGAAACATAAATGCGACTTAAAAATGCTAATGAGATGTAATAAAATGATATACCTTAGATTAACATAATCAAAAAATATTACCCTATACAACTTACATAATAAAACACAATTACCCTTGCACAGATACACAATAAATCAGAGTTATATTAAAATAAAATATTTGCATCGCAGCAGCCACTGTTTTGCCAACTTAGTAATGTCACATGTCCCTGGCTGGCTGGGTATGTGATGACTGTCTTTCAACATGATAAATATGATATAAATAAATACTGAATAGATCCACTGAACCAATAAATAATAATGATTAATTAATTAAACTCTCTGAATAATTAATGAGACTAGTGCAATTTAAACACATGGAACAAATACACTTGATAATTATGACACTGAATAACTACATATAACCCTGAATAACTATACTGATGCACTCTGATCAATTATGTCGCACTGATGTCACGATATTGACGAATGCTAATTGATTATAACACTGAATACACTATCACTCTTGCCCACATGCCTGCTGGTGTGGTGCATCTGGAGTGGAGGACACTACTGTGGCAGTCACAGTGGGCACAAAGGTACCAGGGAACGCCTGGTTCACGTCAAACGGCCCCTCCTCTGGTGACCACTTGACTGCGCAGTCCCTCCGATGTCCCACCACACTGTTAGGCACAGCTTGTAATGGGTCACCTCAGCTGGTGGCGGTTTCCTCAGTGAGTAAGACCCGCGCCTCTGGGAGCTGACTCCTTCTGCTGCGGTTGCTGCTGTTACTGAGGGTTCAGGGCGCTATCCCTGGCGATGCTGGTGTCCCTTGGCATGTAGATGCGGGCGGGGGTTGTCCCCAACACATGTGGTGCATGCCGGGCGCACCTGCTAGCCTGGCCGCTTGGAGCGGCGGAGAGGGGTGGTAGATCTCTCCTCCTCGGACTCCTCCTGGCTGCTGCTGCGGTGGGGACTACGGTGCGATGTGGTGGTTGGCAAGGGGGGAGGACAGGGCCCTGGTGAAAGGCTGCGGAACCTCGTTACGCTCCCCCCCCCCATCGCTTTGTCCAACGTCCTCTGGGGCGAAGTCCCCCGCTGTTGGTCCTGCTGGGGTTGCTGCGGCGAAGCCATCCAGAGGGCTGCCCTGTGGGAAGCTCGGTCCCACAGGTGGCTCTGGTGTTTCGCCATCGGCAGCATCCCTTCTGACTACCGTCGTGACACGGGACGTCACAATGCTGCTGGGTGACCCCTCCAGGTCTGCACTGATGCGTGTGATGTTGGTTGCTGGTGACGGCGGTCCTCCCTCGGACACCTCCTCCTCCTCCACGTCCCTCGCGGGCGTTGAAACGCCGGGCGTTGTGCCGGAGAAGAGGCACCAAAGAGCTCTGCCGTCGCTGTCGGGGCTCTGCCTCCCGACTTCCCTTCTGGTGGCGACTGGTGTGTTGTTTTGTTGCAGTTCAACCACCTGCTGATCTGGCGTCGTCCCCACTGCAAATCTCAGGCGGTCGCGCAGGACGGCGGCCCTCCTCCTGCTGCTTAGTCTTATGAGGTACATGGTATACCCCAGCGGGTCCACCACCGTGTGCGGTCCGCTCCATTTCTGGGCGAACCCGGCGCAGAAGTTCTTGGCGCAGCTGGAGACCCGGTGCTCCTTTTCTTTGGAATTTTTTTTGTTTGTTCTTGGAGTGTCTTGCCTGGACTTTGATCGGGGGGAAGATAACACTGTCTTACTCTCACTGGCACTATACACTACTCCTTGGCCTTCACGAGTGTGTTGTGCGCTTGTTCAAGTCATGCCTGCTGATGAGCTGGAGTTGGATGTGCAGTGTGGCAGATTGTCTAGAGGGCAGGGCGCCATACTGCATTATCTTTCTTTGAAAATTAAAAGCATCCTCTACTTTAAGTTTTGAAGCCCAAAATATATGTAATAGACTTGTTCGTAGAGTTTTTCAAACAGTCGATGAAAAGTTTAGAATTTGTGTGTAATTGCATTAATACATGTCTGGAACATACGATAAAAAGGCTAAATATCAATCTGATGTTCGAAAAATTCTTCAATGGGGGTATGCTGGTGCATCAACCACAGGTGTATCTTTTGACCACAACTCTCACTACTCCCGAAAAGCAAAAAGAGAGGCCGAATGGAACAAACCTTTGTGGTCTTACAGTTAAAAAAATAAACTAAATTAAGCTAAAGTGTTATGGCCATTTCAACACTCTTTTGATTTGAAACATTCGATAGATGTGAATATGTACCTCCAGGTTGCTAGTGCCCTTCGTCATTTTCCCTGAAAGTTCATAACATCGCGGATTTATCCTGTGTAAAACTGCTTGTCTTTTGAAAGTTAATATATAAACAAAATTGTTATCGCTTGATTTTTTTACTTACGGTTGTATTATTATTAAGTACATGCGTAAAATACGAAAATATCGGAAGGTTGGAATGTGTACTCGAACCTCATGTATTGTCTATGGTTTCATTTAATGTTTATGTTTATTTCTAACTGCTGTTCAGTGCACACAATACCTCGATTTGAAAAGTGTTTTATGTTATGTGTTGATGAAAATAGTTTCTTGAACTTTGAACCTGAAATATTTTCAGTTTATCGTGTACTTGATGGTTTTGTAGTGACACAGGTACAATGTTACGGAATATTGCGTACAGCAGTAAGTGTCAAAAGTCTATATTTCCTACATCAGTAACACATTAACATTTTGTAAAGGTTTTATTAGAACAGTCATCATGACGTAGGCTTACTATATAGTTCAAATTTCACTGGAAAGTCTTTCGAAAACAAAAGCTTCTAAAATTGACTGCTGTTTAGCGAGAGCGTAAACCATCCTGATTATCGAAAGTATTTTGGAATTCAGTTAAGTTATGAGTGGTAATTATGAAGAATCAGGACTTTTATGAAAGTAGGTTTTGAGTAGTACGAAAGTTGTATACTTGGATTTTGCCAATCTTTCCGAGTTGTAATTCCATGGTTGCTTCATAGGCTATAATTTATTGTGGTTTATATATGGATTCAGGAATTACCTCTGAAATATTTTTTTTATCTCAGGTTTGTTTATTTTATATTATCAGAGCAACATATGTCAAATCCTTGATCTGTTGTCTTATTTTTTCATAACACTGTGCTGAAATATAGGAGCTTTTTGAATTACATTGTTTTATTTAGTTCCAACCCAAGGAATATAGTTTTATGTTAATATTTCCAGTGAAAGCTTGTACTTTATTAAAGGTTTCATCCCATGGCTGGAGAATGTTGCTAAGAGCCTTGATTGAAGCGGACACTTCCCAGCCATGAAGTAGGGCAGCCCGTGGTAATTATATAGATAGAAGTATATGTATTTATGTATAGAGATAGATTTAGAACATTATAAATAGATATAGAGACACAAAGATTATGTATAATGGGAGAGGAGGAGAAAGGGGACAGTGGGTTCAGAAGATGGTTTGGAGAATGAATGGGAAAGAGGGATATGTAGGTGGAGATAGGTGGAATGGTGAGGGTGATGGGGAGAGAGGACGAGAGGGATATTATATATACAGGATGAGTAGAAAAGAATACCCCAATTTTGAAGGTCTATAATATCAAAACCAAACAACCTACAACCTTGATTGACCAATCAAATGAACCGTGGAACCGTGAAGTTTGTTTACCATACATTCATAAATGTTCAATGTGACCACCACGAGAGGCCCGAACAACATCTACGCGATAATAAAACTAGTTCCACGCTCTTGTCAGCATGTCCGGTGTTACGGTTACACACTAGCTGTGCCCGCGGCTCCGCTCGCGTGGACTACAAAATTATTAAGGTTTTTTTTTAAATAAAGTCCATGCTTTTTATACTTTTTCCTGACAATGTCTGTACTTGCTTTTCAATTTCAATGAGTGCAAGGTGAAAAACTTTGTCATTGAATGTTGCTGGCGTTGTTATAGTAACAAACTTATAGGTAGAAATAACAGTATTTGTTAGTAGACAGACACTGATCTTAAACATGGAACAGAGCCCTAACGATGTCATTTTTTGGTGCTAGCAATCAGTTCCGTATCACTCCGTTTTCTCATGTTCAGCTTTTTTTTTGCTTCAGGATTTAACGATTTTATTGGGTTCGTAAGCCCTGTAGTACTATCACAGGACTTGTTCATTTATTAGCTTCCTCAAAGATTTGGTTCAAACCATCATGTGCGTGTATATTTATATATTCTTCTTGGAGTTTACGTACCAATTTGTGATACAAACAGCAAATCAAGACATTAATGTTCCTCTTCACTAGATCCATTTTCGTGTAGCATTAAATATAGGAAAAACTGTGTTAAATGTGCTGGCTCCAATTGATACACCTAGTGTATTTCAAAATATAATTAAGTCTATGGGATGAATATGTCATGAAATAAAATTCTTGCGTTGCACTTTTGCGCTTGTAATATGGACTAAACCACCAAGGAACAGTTTTCTGCTCCTGCTGCCTTGCAGAGGTAGTGAAAAGCAGCTGCTACTCGAAATGAAAATGGAGATTCATTTTTGTTTCTTGTGCATGAATATATGTACTTTTATACTAGATCTTTGTGCGTATGTTTGTGTATGTTACAAGAAAGAGAAGCACTTGTGCTATTGCTGGCTGTAGCAATCACAATGGTAGATATTGTAAAAGTTATATTTGCGATTCTGTTGTTTGCTTGTCAGAGCTTAAATATACATTGTCAGCACGTGCTTCATATTTGTCAGCTGCGAGAGAAGTAGGCAAGAGATGGCCCGCTGCCACCTCGGGTCGAACAGCGGTGTCTCTCGCGTCGCTGCCGGAGACGCACCGGATGCTGCGGAAAATGTGCCGGGACTTTGCGGAAGCAGAGTTGAAGCCGTCGGCAGCGAAGTTCGACAAGGAGCACCTGTACCCTGAGGAGCAAGTGAGGGCTTGTCCATGCTTTGTGTCTCTCTAGCAGCATAGCTGCCTTTATCTCTACTGGTGAGGCCACATTTCATACGGCAATATGCATCAATCTTTACTCCAAAAATTATTACTTATAGTGTTTAAACTCAGTTTTACAGTTGAATTTTTTTAAAAATTTAATTATGCCCTGCTTTGCAATTTTCATTGGAGCTTCAGGCACTGCTGTTTTTCGTTTGAGATTAGAATAGTTTTGCCATTTTTAGGAAAGAAAAAATATATAATTTTTGTGTAAATGTGCAATATGCAATTTGACCACATTGCTTTAGTTAGCCAAGAATAGAAACTGCAAGTAACTTTCCTAAAGTGTTAGACATGCTGAAGTAAGCAGGGGCCCTGTGGAGGAGAAAGCAAGATGGTGAAGTGATGGTGCATAGTGGTATAGAAAGCTGAAGAACTCTGAGAAAATCTGGTACCCATTTGCAAGGTTCATAGTGTTTTGTAAGTCCTATAAATGTTGGTAGTAATTGCCTGGAGCAAAGTGATGGTAGCGTACCACACGAGCATTCACACGGTAGTAATTGCCTGGAGCAAAGTGATGGTAGCGTACCACACGAGCATTCACACGGTAGTAATTGCCTGGAGCAAAGTGATGGTAGCGTACCACACGAGCATTCACACGGTAGTAATTGCCTGGAGCAAAGTGATGGTAGCGTACCACACGAGCATTCACACGGTAGTAATTGCCTGGAGCAAAGTGATGGTAGCGTACCACACAAGCATTCACACAGGCGCAGATTGTTCTGGATCTCTGTACTGCAGTTAAGTTACAAGTTACAAGACTCTGCTTCCAAGACTACAGCACAGATGGGAACTGCAGAAACTGATTGATGGTTTTCTTGCCAACAGACATCTGCAGAATGAGTTCAGTTTGGCTACATTCGTTGCTTCGGCAAACAGGCAGCTGCAGTGGCGGATTTAAAGGGGGAGGGGTCCGGGTTTAAGGCCCCTTCTTCCCATCTCCAAATCCTAATACAAACTTTTGATTGTCTAGGCACTGTCAGAACGAAAATAATGCGAGTCACCTAGAGAACTCTTTCAAAATCAGGTTTTATAACAACGACAAAGACATTTGTTTATATCTGGTTTTCCTACAAATCAGAGCTTTTGTTCACGAAAATAATATTTTACGTAACATGAAAATATTTTAGTGCTGTTAATAGTAGAAATGGTTGGAAGACAAAACTCAGTTTTTGTATTCTTTAGTCTATAGATTGTCGGGAGTGTTCTGATTTCCTGTTGTTGATTAATTATTATCTGTTTATTCATAACTGGCCTGCCACTATTGAATTTACTTATTTCCTAGCCCTTCTCTTTTTCTAAACAATGATGCTTGTCTCAATAATTACCAGCAGCGACATCCTACACGCAGGGGCGCAGGGGATTCGAGTTCAACCCCCTCCAAAATATGGACACACACACAGACATACCTGCCAACCTTTCAGATTTTTTTGGTAGTCTTCTGGAAAAAGCTGCCATATATTATTTTCCGGAAATATGTACATTTTTCAGATTTTTAGTTGGTTAATTAAGCAAAAAAAATATTTTTTTTTGCTCTTATGTTTATGTTAAAATACAGAAATCGTAATGTTGTGATGATATAGATCGATACTGATTTTGCCTGCATCCAAGAGATAACGTTGCGAGAGGGTGACAATCGATTTTTGCATATCTATTGTTTGTTGGAGTTGCATTTTTTTGTCTGTGGAGTTTTTGATAACTCCCAACATTTGATAAACTGAATGTAATTCTTCAGTCAGCATTCCATACATTCATATTTTGAGAGAACTGTTGCTTGATTTTCTAAAAGCATTGCTATCAAATTTTGTAGAAGCTAAAACTGTGAAAAGTTGCTATTATTTGAAGTGAACTATCACTCTATTTAGAATCAGAAAGACGACACCGAAAAACATTGTGAAAACACTTGAAGAAAAGGAAAAAGTAGTTTTCTTTGCATCTGTCAGGACCTATTTTGTTACAGCATGTGACTACATTGCTCACAAATTCCCCATCAAAAATGAATTCTTGAAAAATGCAGCTGTGGCAAGAGTGAATAATCTCGACAATGCCAACTTTTCTTCTGTTCGCTACTTTGTGTATTTGTTTCCCTTGATTTTGCCTGTACAAGAATGTGAAACTAGTGATGCAGCTATGGACGAAACTGAAAAACAACTCTCAACTCTTCAGATAGACGACGTTTCAGCTCTTAGTGCTACAGGAGATAGTGATGTTAAGTGGGCCAAGTTATCCTGGATTCATGGTGTTGATGGCATTTTAAAATACAATAGAATATGTAGAGTAATGTTGTCCATCCTGTCCATTCCACACAGCAATGCAGAATGTGAAAGTGTTTTCAGTTTGGAGGGAAAAAAAACAGGACCCAGTTCAGATCCTCCATGTCTAATGACACTATAGAATTAATTTCGGTTTTGAAATGCAGGAAATCAGGCTTATGTTATGAAGAAAATTTTAGTGCAGAGAAAGCCACAGCTGCTGCTTTAAAACCACAGTCTTCCATCTCAACATAAACAGCAGAATACAAAACAACATAGCAAAAATAGATAATAGTTGTACGACTCCATAGTGCTCTAACTTAAGTAGCAAGATAGTTTTAGTTCATTATTTTAGTGCAGATTTAAACAATTAAGCTAACAGCGCAATGCAGATGTCTTGGAGAAAGCTACGGGCGCTGGTTACATGTTTAAAATTGCTGTGCTCTGATGCTTCGTCTCACATTCCACTTGGAAAGTTAATAAGATATTAACATATTATGTTATTTAGTTATGTTATTAGTGTAGGAAAGCGTAATGGGTCTTTTTCATGTTAAGTGGTAGAATGAATGGTAAACCTGCATTGTTTAGTGTAATTTTTATTCAAAAATTTAATAATTTTATTGTTTTTACAAAATATTCCTATTTATGTTTTTCTCAAGTTAGCAGGTATGCACAGATATAGATAGCTAGATAGATATTGATATTAAAATAAGAAATTAGGTAAATAAAACCATAATAAAACCGTATATTAAGTAAAATAAAAAATACATCTGCTGTTTTTAACTCAACATGTTTTATAGATGCTATTTTATCAATAAACCAACCCCCCTCCCCACCAAACAAAAAGTCTGCCTACGCGACTGCCTGCACGGATTCCTATTCTCCGGCTTACGCATATGTGAGTGCTGCATCTATATTGCTCGTTTTCTTCTCTCTCTGTCTTCTTCCAATAATGCTCACGTCTGGGTCTGGTGCCACGTCGAGCGCTGTGACTCTGCAGTTCATCAGAGCACCAACAGAGGGCAGTAATATGCTTGCACGCTTGTAAGTGCCTGATGTGTAGTGATATTTTACGTTGTCAAGATCAACTGCAACCCAGCGTCAATGGCGAGTATATTTTGGCTGTAAATTGGCTGTCCTGCCTGTGTAACAAACAATATTGTGTGGAACAGTTTACAGAGGTCAGTAGAAAAAGAAATACTGTTGTATTATTGAGATAAATTGTGTTTTGTCTTTAATAATGTCTAAACGTAAACAGATAGATTTATTATCTTTTGTCGAAAAGAGAACCACTAGTGAAACAGTGAGTTATGCAGGAAGTTACAGTGCGAATGCTGCCGCTGCCAACCAAATGGAACGCGAACCTTCGGCCATATCAACACTGGCGGATCAAAGACCTTCCAGCCCGAAACATGGTATGTCCAACGAGATTCCGTCAAATGTAGGTAGGCCCATTTCCATTATAGACAGGTATGAGGTTGCTAATTTTGTACGTGAAAACCGAACCATTTCCAGTGAAGAAGTGTTCACTGCTTTGACTATACCTTGGGCTCCAACTGAATCATATGTGTTTCCATTAAGTATCGAGTCTGGCGAAAATAGGAAATTCAATATGAAATAGTTGAGTGACCATCCTTGGTTGTCTTATAGTAAAAAAGGAAGAAGGGGTATACTGCCGAACCTGTGTGCTTTTTAGACCTCAAGAGGCTGGAGGAAAAAGGGAAACATCCCTAGGGAAGCTGGGGAAGACACTCTTAAGAAAATAGAAGCATGCACTGGAGATTTTCAGAGAGCATGCTGGTAATGAATATCATAAATCTGCTCTTTTCAAAAGTACTGAATTCATTAAAGAAAANTAAGAAAATAGAAGCATGCACTGGAGATTTTCAGAGAGCATGCTGGTAATGAATATCATAAATCTGCTCTTTTCAAAAGTACTGAATTCATTAAAGAAAACTTGAAAACCCTGAACAAAGAGTTGATTCATTATTAGACTCGGAGGCCGAGAAATGAGTGGCAGAAAACAGACGACATCTTATTCCAATTATAAAAAATTATCATTTTCTGTGGTATTGGAAATATTGCGCTTCATGAAAATCATGATGATTGCAATATGGAGAAGGGAAATCCAGAGCATTGTTGAGATTTCGTGTGGTTGCAAGCCACAAAAATCTGGAATGTCATTTAAAAACAGCTGCAAGAATACAACATTTATTTGTAAAACAACTCAAAATGATTTAATAAATTGTTGTGGCCAGGTCATTGTAGAGAGAATTGTTGACGAAATAAAAAGTCTTAAGTATTTTTCTTTGATTGCTGATGAAACACGAGATAGTAGCTCATTGGAACAGCTTACTATATGCATACGGCATCTTGACGTAGAGGCTTGCAAGATGAAGGAGATGCTCGTAGGCTTTGTTGAAGCCCATGAAAAGACAGGTGAAGAGCTAGCAAGACTCATCATTGAAAAACTGCAGAAACCAGGCCTAGATCTGAATTGCTTGAGAGGACAAGCGTACGATGGAGGGTCCAACATGTCGGGAGGGTTTCAGGCTCCTATCAAAGAGAGGAATTCTTTGGCTATTTACAAACATTGTGCATCTCACCAGTTACATTTGGCATTGTCGTATGCATATCCAGAATCAAGTGTAAGAAATGCAATTGGTGCAATAGCAGATGTAAAGGATTGTCAATGATTCATCCCCAAAGAGTGTGGAAGCTTAAAAATATTATAAGTGAACAGCACCCTGACGAGAAAAAGTAGAAATTAGTATCTTTGTGTGAAACAAGGTTCATCGAACAACATAATTCCCTGACACGCTTTCTTAATATTCAATTGCAGCCTTTTTAACTTAAACAGAAGACGAAAAACCTTCAACAATAATTGCAGGTCTGTTATTTGCTGTTCTCTGGTTTGATTTTATTGTAACTCTGCATGTCGTAGGAACAGTTCTTAATGTAACAGCAACTTTGTCTCGCGACCTTCAGAGCCCAGAAGTGGAACTTCAGTTACGCTACGCCGTGGCAAACACAGTTGTAAAGATATCGTACAGAAAGTTCATTCTACAACTGCATTTACAAAAGGGGCAGTAAATGTAGCAACGCAACACGAGATTACCCCGCACTGCGGAGAGGCGAGTTCACATGTTCGACACACAGGAATCTAATCCAGAAGAATGCTACAGGAAATATGTCTTCATTGCATTTCTTGACAACCTGATCAGTGCAGCCTTGTTCCAGCATTTTCAGCCCAAACTCAGGAAGACGAATGGATCAGCGCTGCTACAAAATACTGCGAAGATCAAAACAGTGAAATGAAACTCGAGAACAAAGTGACCATGTGGCGTGAGCATTGGAAAGCGAGAAGGGGAGCATTCTGCCAGTGCCAGTGATGCATTTTGTAATCCATCTATAAGATTTTACTCCATCAAGAAACTTCTCCACCTGCTATGGGTTTTACCAGGGACATCATGCAACAGAGAGAGATTATGAGACTTATAGTGTCATACCTGAGAGTGACAAAGCGAGAAGACTGACTCAATGGACTTGCTCTTATGAACATTTATAAAGATAACATTAATCTTGAAGTTTCAGCTCTAATAGATATGTTTTCCCAATTGCATCCGAGCCCGCTGCATTTTTTGTATTACTATTATGACTAATGTTATTTTTTTCTGTTGTACATATAATATTCTGAATGTTCTGCAATAATTAAAAAAGTGTTTTTTGTAATTAGACATCAATTTGTTTGAAGCTGTGTTACTATTTAATTCGAATTTCATTGCTGACTGTCTAAAGCTTAAAGAAATTAGCTGAACTTTAAACATGTTTCTTGCCTCCATTATATTTTCTTTAGATTAGCACAAACGTTAAAACACCACTTTCAAAGCTTAAATAAGAAAAAACATTTTTGAAGGTATATTGGGCCACCCTTCTCTCCCCTCTCCCTATAATAAATTGCTAAATCCACCACTGGGCAGCCGGATGTTGTGTCTCAAAGAACTCTCGATTGAGGAGATGTCCAGAGCAATAGTTAAATAGTGTACCCAGTTATGTTAGTGTGAAGGATTATAATGAAAAACAGGAAAATCTGTGGTAAAAAAATTGTAGTAATAAAATAAAATTTAACTAAGAAGTTACAAAAGGTTTTAAAAAAAATGTTTATAGTAAAGGGGTAAAAAGTGACAAAAATATTGGTTTACCTACTATCCCAGCTAATTAAAAATGACTCCACAACTTTCCTTCATAATCTGCAACTCCAAAAACTAAGTTCTCAGATTGTTTTGCAGTTTCCCAAAAAGATTTTATTCTTTGTAATTACAGAGCTGCATCTGCCAACGAAACACATCATTTTTAATATGCTGTGATGAAGACGGACAAAGCTACTCGGTGTACTTTCACTTTGCTAAACAATGGCGCACACCAGCAAATGTGGTCTTAATTAATTACAAACATTCAACAAATAAGTGTTAAAAATCCCTTGCATAATGTATTATTTCACGCAATTCAACTATATGCTCTAACATTCNCATTCAACAAATAAGTGTTAAAAATCCCTTGCATAATGTATTATTTCACGCAATTCAACTATATGCTCTAACATTCCTGTGTGCAAACAAACGCAACATTCATATTTTACTGAAACAGTCAAGGTATTGTCCTCTCGTTATATCCTTTGTGCCTGCTATTGTTGTCGATATGGTGCTGCACTCTGGGGGCGTCGGAAATGTGAATAGTCTGGAGTCTTTTCATAGCATCTCTGCACTTTTAGAATCATATTTTTGAAAAATCACTCCACATATAACATGTTTGGTTGTTTCATGAATGAATAATTTTTTATTTCCTTTAACATTAAATCACAACAATTAAAGATTTACTTATATTTTGTTTATAAATTATTTTATTTATATCATAGTTTTTAATATTTTAAAAAGGAAAGACATGTTAATTTTAGCTATTAAGAAATTAGTTATTACAGTATGTACATTATTATACATATTTATTATATACATTATTATTAAGTTCATTTATGCTGTATCACTTAAAAAATAAACATTTCTTACAGACACATTTACATTTTCAGATAAATACATTTTTTATTCGTATAAAAAGTATTTATTTTTGCACAAACGTAGTGCATTGCTTTCATCTTGGTGTTTTTCTAGTCGCATGTATGTTTCGTTTACATGTGGTAGCATAATACGTAGAGGGTAGCTCGAAAGTATGGCTACGAGGGCTTACGGGAAGTTGTAAGTAACAGTGTGTATGTAGACTACGTCGTAAGTGCCTATTTAACCATGAAGCCATAGTGTCAGGTATGTGCCATAGCAGTTATGTAGTTGTGTAACATGGAGGTAGATGCAGTACAGTTGTGGTGGGTGTTGGTTTTCATAGATCAGGAAGATGGGGGAGCTGGGGCTGATGGCGATGGCCGTGCCAGTGGAGCTAGGGGGTGCAGGGCTGGACTACCTGGCGTACGCCGTCGCTATGGAGGAGATCTCCCGCGGCTGTGCGTCGGCAGGGGTCATCATGAGCGTCAACAACTCCCTGTACGTGGGCCCGCTGCTCGCCTTCGGCACGCCGCAGCAGCAGGAGCGCTTCCTGCGCCCCTTCACCGCTGGTCAGCGTGTCGGCTGCTTCGCGCTCAGCGAGCCTGGTCAGTGTCGCTACTCTGAATAGCAACTGCCGCACAAACTGCTGTCGTGCTTTGCAGGCTCCTTGGTTGCCGTTCATACTGATCTGGACCAGAGGTGGGGGCAGCCGGCAGCAAGTGACATGGGGCCATGGTAGTGTAATGGTCAGACTTTGCCTCTCACCAAGACGAATTGGGTTAGATTCCCGGCAGGGTCGCTCCCAGATTTTCACATGTAGGAATTGTGCTGGACGTCGCCGCTGCTCGGTGGGTTTTCTATGGGATGTCCCGTTTCCCCCACCCTTGCATTTTGGCACTGCTCCATACTCCTCACTTCACCTCATCTGCTCTCACGACCTGGATGTTAAGAGCCGCCTAAATCTCTGCATTCCACTGCCACTGACATGCAACTTAGTTTATTTACTCTTCTTTTCATGACAAAGTCTGCAAGGGAAGCATTACTGTCTCTCTNGCCACTGACATGCAACTTAGTTTATTTACTCTTCTTTTCATGACAAAGTCTGCAAGGGAAGCATTACTGTCTCTCTGTGTGGGAGCCGAGGTAGAGGAGGAATGTATGTAGTCGTGTCAGAGGAAGAGAGTAGTAACGTGAGGATGATGTAAGAGTGATCGCAGGAACATGAGGAGAAGTGCCTGGCTCCTTGTCTCCCATACAAGTGCACATGAAAAGGAAGTAAAAATATGAATAAAGTTTTTAGAGTGAATGATAAGCTACTCTTAAATTTGCCTTNCTGTGGGAGCCGAGGTAGAGGAGGAATGTATGTAGTCGTGTCAGAGGAAGAGAGTAGTAACGTGAGGATGATGTAAGAGTGATCGCAGGAACATGAGGAGAAGTGCCTGGCTCCTTGTTTCCCATGCAAGTGCACATGAAAAGGAAGTAAAAATATGAATAAAGTTTTTAGAGTGAATGATAAGCTACTCTTAAATTTGCCTTGCCACCCCATCATCTCGCAGCTGCATTTTAAAACTCCTGTCTGCATAAGATGCACTGTGAAATTTTTTTCCTTCAAATTTGGAAGTGCAAATACAGGATGCTTAAGATACGTGAGGGCATAGTATCTTCTTACTGTAAGTACCATCCTGTGGTGTAGTTTTAGCCCAAATGTGGTGCATTGAGTAGGGCAGGCAACTGTGGGTCACTTTACGTAAACTGCTTCAGTATTCACGTGGAGTGAGCTGTAGAACACCAGAAACCACCTGCAGTTGGTTCAGATAATACTTTGAAGCTGCTGATGTTATCCTGGCCAACTGGAGGCTTTCTCTGAAGAGTACCGTGATTGTTGTTAACAGCGTAAGATGACCGTAGGTGATAAGGATGCTCTAGCAAAGTGCTTTGCACGTAATCAGGAGGTTCCACGCAAATGCTGTGACAGACGTGTGTATCGCAGGGAACGGCAGCGACGCGGGGGCAGCCAACACGACTGCCAAGCCAGCCAGCGGCGGTTCGTGGCTGCTCAGTGGCACCAAGGCGTGGATCACCAACGGCTACGAGTCTGAGGCTGCCATAGTGTTTGCCACCACGGACAAGAGCAAGAAGCACAAGGGGATAAGTGCGTTCATCGTGCCTAAACCCACTGCAGGTACGTTTTTCAGCACGCTCGCCGCTATCCGTTCTCTTGCGCTCATTCACGACCTTCCTTGCATTCAAGACCTGACCCTCCACTGATAAAGGAGTAGGGAAAAACCAAGTTTGCAAACATTAATAAACCAAAGCAGTAAAGCCATTAAAAAATTTGGTTTGCATTTGGTGGGTTTTAAATGTTAGTATTTTTACAAGATTCCAGAGGGTGTGACGGAGAGTCCATCACACTAGTAGTTGATCCAGTGTCTCGCAGATGAGGGTGGGTTGGTCCAGCATGGATTTGAGGTTGCTGAAGATGCCAGTCAGTCAACCCTGGTTTCAAGTAAGTATTCTAGGCATGCAGGTTCATTTCCTGGTATTGAGATTTAGTGGCATATTCATCTGAAAGAGCAATAGGGGTATCGTTGAGCGAGAATATCTCGCGCACCGTGGATGGTAGAAAGGCCAGCGCTTGCCTCGAGTTTGGCACCTGGCTGTGTTGACAAGACAGACCGGACCCACTAGTGAGAGAAAGGAAAACAAACTGACCATTTAATTAGTGGTGGTTCCCATAGAGTGAATTTTTTGTCGCAACGTTATTTGGATAATATTTAGTAATTATTCTATCAACATAGTGGTATTGAATAGCAAAATAACAATTATTATCACATGCAACACAACAACAGTTATCTGTTAGCACAAACATAATTTAGAACTTTCTTCCAACAAATTTCTCATTTTGCTTTTCTGTGTTCTGTGCATTATTTCTCTCTTTTCTTCACATTTTCCTTCATTGTCTGAAGGAAGTGATCTGGATTCCTGATGGGTGTCAAACGGGTGTTCTTCAGGTCCACTAATTCAAGCAACATACAATCTCTATAAAAACTATTTCACTTTCTCTTCCATCTTAAAATTCCAGAAATTGTCGTTGATATAAATGGCACATTATTATACTACTCAAACAGTTTTAACTTTATAACAAGAGCTAATTACAAAAACACATTTAAAAATTATTCACTGGGAAATTAATTTTACCTAGGTATTTTTTATTATTGAGCTAGAAATTAATGCTTTATTGTTTGTAAATACTACCAACATTTTCATGCAAGAATACTAGTTTTTCAACAAGTAAAATAGTTTCCATGCTCGTGCTTCAAATACATTGTTGCACTTCAGGCAGTCTAATTTTTATTGATGTACCAAAAATGTTTACTCAGAATATTTTAAAGTATATTTGCCCTGTGTAAAAAAAAAAATGTAATTACCAATCGTAAAAATTTATTACTTTGCTTCAATGCAAAATTTATTGCATATGCTGTTTTTTATACAATATATTGTATTTATTGTAATACCTTTAAATAAAGCTAATTTTATCTGCTACTGTTGACAAGATTAATTTCCAATGTTTGGACACACTTAATATTTAATTGCTTATTGTTTGTTTATATGTGGCAGCTACTGTATTAATTACTGTTCTTTAATTATTTATCTAAGAGCAATGTGTTATTTGGTTTTCATGGTAACACAGGACGTGATGCTTAATTTGCACGTCTGTCCATACGGCCACCTTAAACACCTCGTTAAGGAAACTCTGCTTCCCTGGTCTCTGGAGGGATACTGGGCTTGTACACCTTCGTCACCACGTTGTGTGTATTAAGGCGTCAAACTTTAAATTATTTTTACGAAATTATTTAACAACTGCTTCTCTCCCTGTCGATTAGAAAATCAAGGTCAAAGATGTTTTTTTTTTTGGTAGGTGGTGGAGGGTCTTTTGAGTGGTGATTGTGTATACTGGACTGATATGCCTCCTTTACTTTCAAACCATCCTTGGGTGTTTGTTTGGTTGGGATATTGTGATGGATCATAAGGCGTATGGTGACTTGAGGATAATCTGCCACAGTTAATTATCTCACTCGTGACTCATGAACACTGATGCCAACATAACTGTCAATATGTGTAAGTCTAGATTCACAAATGAGATACTATTTTATGTTTTACAACTTTGATGATTCTTTTATACTATATAAAGTATTTAGGAAAGGCAAGCCTTGCCTCAAAATAAAGAACAAATTTTTGTCAGAAAAATATAAAGGACAAAGAAAAATGGCACAAAACAAAATGCACAGCGGAGCACTGCGTAAACTGATGGAGCGTCGCAAACTGTGTATGGACATCTCGAGTTACATTTCGGTTCATCATCACAGTGAGCCTCTACGTGATTGCATCACGAGTCCTGATAAGTGCATCCTGCATGATAACCACAATCAAACTGAGCAGTGGTTGGACGTCAGTCAGACTGTCAAACTTTCCAAAACCACGGTTGATGCTACACAATTTTTTATTGTTAAGTATTGGTCACTTTTCTTCATGGATGAGATCGAGAGCCTTGTAGATCATTGGTAGTGAGGTGTCGTTGATAGTTTTGTATAATGCAGATATGTTTACACAAGTCCAAAACTTGACAGTTCTATGAAGTGCTATTTACCATTTGTTTCTGATAAACCTGATATACTCCACTCACAGTTACTTCCAACTTTTCTTAACTCTGCTAAAGTTCTACTTCCAGGATATTCCTCTGCCTTATGTAAACAAAGCTTAGAAAATGACATCAGAGCCAATGCACCAATGTAATAACATTTTGCATGAGAACTATTTTTCTTACTAGACATAACCAACCCCCCTATTCTCTGTCTGTCTTTATTCATATTATTTATAAATGAAGTGTTTTAATTTAACCAAAAATAACGTACGGTACTTTTATGTTAACGCTTGTGATACGAAACACGTCCTACATGGGATATTTTTCCAGTGGCTTAATTCAAAAAGTGTGTATAAACTGCAAGCAGACTATAAATAGTTGTGGAGCACGCAAGGACAATGCCATACATTTACATACCATCAATTACTGCTCAGTATTGTTGGCTACACATTATGTCTTTCAAATGTGAGGAAAACATTTGCAACGTGTGATATGAGTAATTTTTCTTAGAATTTTGTGTAGTGACAGTATAACATCCTTTTTATAGGTCAGGATTTGCAAACAAAATGTGGGGTTGATAAATGCATCGGTATGGTACTGTATTTCCATGTCAAAGATCATTTGAGTTCTGTTAGTGTAGGTGGTGTGTGGTGCGAGCAAGTACCTGAGAGAGCGCGTGTGGATGTGTGCAGGCTTGTCGCTGGGCAAGAAAGAGGACAAGCTGGGTATCCGCGGCTCCTCCACGTGCAACCTCATCTTGGACGATTGTCCTATTCCCGGCGACAACTTGCTGGGGCAGCCCGGCCTAGGCTTCAAGATTGCCATGAAGACGCTTGGTGAGCGCTCCCTTTGTTCAAGCCGTTAGCAAGTGCTGCCTGCACCTGAGAATTCCTTGAAGTAACCTCCCATTTTGATAACCTCCAGGATTTAAAAACTATTGATAATTGTTTTAGCTTGCAAAACACCAAATGAATACTTGTGAAAAGTTATGTGGATGTTGTGGAATGCACTANATTGATAATTGTTTTAGCTTGCAAAACACCAAATGAATACTTGTGAAAAGTTATGTGGATGTTGTGGAATGCACTGGAGGTTTAAGCAACAAAATGTTAACAGTTCATAATAAAAAATGGACTTTTTTAAGCAAATGTTTGATTTATAATTTACTTAGTACTTTGTAGCACAGAAGATACTTAATTTTACAAAAGTATTGATTGTACAGGGTCATTTCTTGAAAACCATTAAAAAAATCCGAAAAATTTTGGTTAAGGAGCGGAGGGGGAGGGAGACAAAAAAATCTAGCCAAAAATGCAAAAACTAAAAATTGATTTTAAAAAATGTTTGCTAGTGATAAAGAATGCATGTTGTGATGTTGCTTTCATTTGATATGCACAATATGAAAAATTACAAAAATTGGGTTAAAAATTGGTTATAACTGTGGCTTAGGTAGTTCAGAATAGATGTCATAATGCAACTTGCGTTGATATGAGAGAATGTAGCAGCTCAGGTTGGGATAAGCGATGCAGTGACCAGCTGTCCACAGTACAGCATTCGCAAGGATGCCATGCTGGTTGATAGGCGACCATCTGCTACCGTGCTAGCCATCCAAACCATATGTTGGCACCATACGCACTTGGAGATTGTATTTATACAAGACATCAGTTTTATTTGTCAAACGTCTGCCTTTTAAAGTGATTAATAATATTTCATTTCAAAAAGACAAGTGATTTTTGAGACAGAGGCGAATAAATTGAGAGCATTTGTTTCTTCACAACCTTTAATAATTGGTAATTCAAAATTACATCCTCTGAGGTCACAGAGAACCGGCGAAGGCGGCCGAAGTTGGCGGCTACTTCCCCTCTCGCGACTGGAGGGGTAGAGTGCCGTGGCGTGGTGCAAAGAGGGTTGCCGCACAGCAGGATGCATCAGTTGGGCCGAGCCAACCCTAGGCTTCTAGGTGAGCTGTGGCGTGTACGACGTATGTAATGGCTCTTCATAGGAGGGGGCAGCCTCTGTGGCGAGGCTAGATCAGGTGAATGACGACGCCTGTGGCGCGTCAAGTGTACTGTGGACATAAACTTAATTTGTCGATGGATTGTTGGCGACCCCTTATACAGCAGGGAACTCTGGCCACCAAGGTTGTCCAGCCTGCTTCTCGACAGTCAAGACTGCATCGTAGCCTTATTGGTAGGTAATTCGATTGCTCGTGTTGCTTGCTTTTGGCTATATCGTTGCCCAACAATGCAATCTTGTATTTAGGTACTTTGGTATCTACTGTATTGTTGTCCACTGCCCTTGTTTATGTTCTTGATGCCTCTGGAAGCTCAAGTGCTCGTGGACACCACCAGCTAAGTGAGCTTTCTCACGGAGGGCTGCATCCAGAGGCTTGGTGTGGTCCGGCAGCGGACCCACCTTCCAATTCATGCGGTGTTGAACTCTAAANGGAGGGCTGCATCCAGAGGCTTGGTGTGGTCCGGCAGCGGACCCACCTTCCAATTCATGCGGTGTTGAACTCTAAAGTCAATGTCCCTAAATCGTTCACACGTATTGTGATCACACCTCGTGATGCTTCTGATTTGCAGTTTGCAGTGAATGTTTGTGTNTCCCTAAATCGTTCACACGTATTGTGATCACACCTCGTGATGCTTCTGATTTGCAGTTTGCAGTGAATGTTTGTGCTTCCACGCTTCCATTGCATAGTGTCAAGTTGTCCCAGGAAGAGCGCCATTCTGTTGCCCACCTGAAGTTGGCAGATCCAGTCTTTTGACACTCCTGTGCATGTAGACCCACTCATTGGTGCAGACTTGTTCCTTCGACTCTTAACTGAGGTAAGACTGATGTCTCTCCCACGGCACNTGTAGACCCACTCATTGGTGCAGACTTGTTCCTTCGACTCTTAACTGAGGTAAGACTGATGTCTCTCCCACGGCACTTGATTCAGTTTTAGGGCGGATTCTCATGGGCCAGGTAGCACCAGAACATCCTTGATAATTGACTGGTGATATTGATGTATTTTATTTTTAGATGATGAAATAATAAGTTAATTAATTTGTTGGAAAAGAAGAATGAGGAAATAAAAATTTGAGAAGCTGTGAATTACGACATTCTGATTTAACTGAAATGTTACAACTAGAAATCCTAGTGAGGCCACACTGTTTACTTGCAGAGAACACTTAAATATGGCAATGTTAAATACTGTTAAAATAAATTAATCAGTTTAATCTATCTTCACTTACCCTTTGGTCTGCTGATGATTGGCAGTCGGGTGAACGGGGTACGTGGTTTGTTGGCAGACGCTGGCCGCATCGGCATCGCATCTCAGGCACTGGGCATCGGCCAGGCAGCACTCGACTGTGCCATGGACTACGCAAGCAAGCGGATTGCTTTCGGCAAACCAATCCTAAAGCTGCAGATGATACAGGTACAGACACACGCCACCCACATCTCCAATGCCTTTGTGTAAAAATTAGTTTTGTACCTATTATTAATTGTTAATTTTATTTGGTAACAAAATGTGAGAACTGTGAGCAGTCTGCGACAGTGGAGCTGACACGATGACCAAATGCAGTGGTGTGTGAAATTGGAGTGTTGCGAGAAAATAACCGGGCAATGGTTATGTCGGTTTCATTTCCTACGTGCAAAAGGCAATTTTTGCAGTACTGGGAAAGTAACTTGGTTCGTTGTAGTGAGATGTGAGTGGTCTGACCGCTAGGTATACCACCATTGCCCCTTAAGAGAACAGTCTGAGTTCCATGCTTGGATATTCCACAGCACGTGGTGCACGTG